>CM053601.1:3766367-3793324 GCA_028646575.1 Pseudocheirus occidentalis
TTTGCCATTTGAGTTAATCTGTTTTTTAAAGCATTGTTTTCTTCAGTCAGGTTGTTGACTCTCTTTTCATGATTTTCTTGCATCATTCTTATTTCTTTTCCCAATTTTCCTCCACCTCTCTTATTTGTTTTTCAAAGTCTTTTTTCAGCTGATCTATAGCTGCTAGGAATTCTTTAAGTGTCTTGGAAGCATTTGGTGTGGGAGTTTTGACTGTGTTGTCTTCCTCCCGTTCCATGCTTTGATCCTTTTTGTGCACAAAAAAGGATTCTAGAGTTTTATTGCTGTTCTTATTTTGCTTCCTTTTCCTCATGTTGGCCAGTCAGTTGTTTTTTTTTTAGCTTTGTGAATCTCTGCTTCCAGGGGGTAAAGCTCTGTTCCAAATCAGTGGGGTTTTCCCAGATGCCAGAGCTATTAAGGGGATGTTACAGCCCCCCATCTTTGGCTTGCTGAGAGCGCACCCCAGGACTACCACCCAAGACCATGATCTGGATCCAGGCTGCTCAACGAAAGAGCACTTGGCCCTGATCAATTTATTCAGTCCCCCTGCGGGGTCTGCAGGCCAGGGACTCTGAAGCAGCCCAGTGGGAGCTGCTGCTGGTTACAGCAGTTCCTGCCCTTCCCCCACTGCTTCCTTTCCCTGAAGGCAGATTGTCCAAACTGCTTTTCCTCCCCTGAAATTAGTTTGAAAGCTTCACTCCCTTTCACTGACCTTTCTTAATCCTTATTGTTTCTGATTTAACAGATGTGAAGATGGCTCCAGGTGCTGTAGATCTGTTCTGCAGGATAGACTCACACTGCAGCTTGGGAGGCTCGGCTTCTCCTGACCACCCTGAGGCCGGGCTGTGGTTTGGTTTGGGGCTGGGCTGGTCTCTGCTCCCAGCCTGCTGGCCTGCTGGATGAGCCCCTCCTGCCAAGCTGCCCCTCTCCAATCCCTGTTTTTCAGGCCTTGGTAGATATGGAGTTGCTGGAGGTGCAGTAGATCTTCTGTCTTGTAGACTGGCTGCAGCTCGGCTCAGCTCCTCCAGGCTGCCCTGGGGCCTGGCCTGGCCACGTTTCCCTTTCAGGCTGGGCTGGCCTTGGCTCCTGGCCTGCCGTGGTGAGCCCCTGCTGCAGAGCTGCCTTCAGCGAGAGATGTGTTTTCTGTATTTTTGTAAGTCTGAGAGTCCTAGACTTTGTCTGGGGTCATATTTTATGGGTGTTTAGGGTGGCTGTGAATATGGAGTGTCCCTAGAGCACCCAACATATTGATAACCTCTGACTCAGTCTAGAATCTTTCAAAGGTCACAAGTGCTGTCTCTGCCCCGCGTGGGACATTGGCTTCTGTTCCACAGACAGACATTGCCAGAGTGTGGCTAACATAGAGGAGAAAGAAGGGAGATTCCAGATGAACTTTGCTTTGCAATCTTGGCCTTTTTCAAGGGTTTCCACCTTCAGAAGAATAAACATATGCTATTTTCTTGAATAAAGGAACCAAGGGAGGCTCCTTTTAGTGCCAGCATGTCAATAAGGAAGAGGCAAACATGAGAGACCTGAGGGATGTGGGGCTAGAGATGGCTCTTGCAGGGAGCAGAGATTCTGGTGAGGCGAGTTCCCTCAGTACAGCCAAGGCCTCCTAGGGTGAGCTAAGAGTGAGGGGAGGGAAATTCTGAAAACAGGCGTGAGTTGGTGGTGCACCTGTGATCTCTGCCCCTGAGGATGCAGAGGCTAGGAGATCACTCATTTTCAATTGTTCTGGTCTGCGGTAGGTTTACTGTGGCATCTGAACTAAGCCTGGCACCAGTATGCTGAGCCCTAGACCACAGGGGGCTACAAATCAGTCTTTGTAGCCAGGGACAAGTGACCTAGCCTCTGCCTGCTTTAGTCTGCTCAAGTGTAAGCTGGGAATAACAGCGACATTTACCTTACAGAGCTGTGGGAAGGGGGGGGGTGTCAAATGAGGCGCTTTGGTGCCTGGCACATAGTAGGTGCTGTAGAAACGCTGCTGCTGCTGCTAATGCTGATGCTGCTGATGCTGATGCTGCTGATGCTGCTGCTGATGCTGCTGATGCTGCTGCTGATGATGATGCTGATGCTGATGATGCTGATGATGTCAGAGACTAACCAGCAGCAGTGTCGGTTCAGTGACTGACCCCTGTACTTCAAACCTGGGTGAGATAGGAAGTGGTCATTGATCACTTTGTGATCCTGTGGATCACACTGTCTGTAAGATTTTCTTAGCAAAGATATTGGTTTTCCATTTCCTTCTCCCAGTGGATTAAGATAAACAGAGGTTAAGTGACTTGCCCAGGGTCACACAGTTAGTGTCTGAACCTGGATTTGAATCCAGGTCTTCCTGACTCCAGGCCCAGTGCTCCATCCACTGAGTCACCTAGCCCTAGTCCCAAAAAACAAAAATAAGAAAGTAGATACAATGACTAAAATAATAGAAATGGAAAATAACATTAATAGGAATCTGTAGCCTCTGGAGTTTTAATGATCAGTCCTGGCCACAGAGAAAAGAAACAGAAAGAAAGGGGAGGGGAGAGGGGAGGGGAAGGGAGGAGAGCGGAGGAAGAAAAGAGAAGAGAGGAAAGCTGGGGAGCATGGGTGTAGAACCCAGTATACTCTTCCCAACTTGGCCACTGGGTCAGTTGGCCTTGCTTAACTGTTCTCTTTGTTAAAAGGGAAGGAGCACTGCAAGGAGGGGATAGCTTCTCTCTAAATGACTATGATATAAAAACACTTAGTATCAATAAAACTTAAAAACAGATGACCTCACCAAGCTATTTTTGGTAGCTTTTAAAAAGAAGTGGTCAAACACATCATATTTCATAGGTACTTTATTCTTCTGAGTGCACATTAAGTGGAGTGAGTGTACCAAGGGATAGCATTGACTTGGTGACTAGCTTGTGGGGAGGAGGGAGAGGAGAAGGCCTTAGCTCACCACTGTCTCCCTGGGATGAAATGTGTATACACACACACGCACACACACACACACACACTCACATACTCACACACACACTCACATATACACACACAATACTCACATTCATACACTGACACACACTCACACTCTCTCCTCACACACACACACACACACACACACACACACACACACACAGCATTTTCAGCTAAAAAGACAGCATCAGTTCTCCCTGATCTAACACCTCTTCCATTTTCAGTGCTTGGAAAACCATAAGGAAGAATATCTCTCTCCTGTGAGTTATTGACTTAAAAATACAAAAGGGTAATAAGGACTCCTTGTCCACAGGTGGTTGGGTGGAAAGAGATATTCATTTAGTATGACTTCCATTGTACTTTTATTGAATAGAATTCAATCCATTTCCCAAGTCTCTTGATTTATTTATAGAAGATTTAGTAAGCATTGGCTGTGTATAGAGCATAGCCATGGTGCTGGGCACTACAAGTGATAGATCCAACATAGATTCAAGAGAGATCAAGTCCAATTTCCTGATTTTACAGAACATGAGAATGAGGTGTACAGTGTTTAAGTGACTTGCCCAAGATCATACCAGTAGAAAGTAGAAAAGTCAGAACAAGACAAGAACCGAGGTACAGTCCTATAATAATCTGTATGTGAGCTGTATTTTCCAGTTGCATTTTTCTCACTGCATATCCTCTCTGTATTTCTTGTATTTGATCTTCTCCTTCTGGTTTCATCTTTACAAGTTTCAGGCTGAGATTGCTGAGTTTGGGTTCTTTGCACAGTTCTTATCTTTGTAGACCACTCCGCAGTATTTGACACCATTGGCAAAGCTTTCCCCTCAGATATTCTCTTCCTTCTGGATTCTTGTAACACCACTCGCTCTTGGTTCTCCTCCTATCTATCTGACCACTCCTCAGCCTCTTGTGCCTGGGTCATGATCCACAACATGGCCCCTGTCTGTGGGTATACTTTCCACTTTCCCTCTTGGTGACTTTCTCAGCTGCCATGCTAATGACTCTTAGGTCTACATATAGAATTGAAGTCTTTCTCCTGAGCTCCAGTCTTTGCAATGCCAACAAAATCCCTAGTTTCCTCTAAAATTCAACTCAACTACCATGTACTTTATGAGCTCTTTTCTTATCCCCTGAGCTATAAGTGTTTCCACCTTATATCTATTTCCTTGATATGTCATTGGATGTCACAGACATCTAAGACTCTGCATGTCCCAAACCATTTATAATTTCTTCCCCCCAAAATCATGCCCCTCTTTTGAACCTCCTTATTTCTGCCAAGGGCACCTCCACCTTTTTGTCCTTCTGGTTGGTAACTGCACTTGATAATTGCCTTGACACTTCTCTCACTCAGTTGGCACACCTCATTACTTTGGCCTCCACCACACCTCTCCCATCCGCCCCTTCTACTCCACTTACACAGCCACTACCTTGGTTGAGTACCTCATTACTCTATGGATGACTACAATGGCCATCTAATTAGTGTGTCTGCCTCAAATGCCGCCCCCCCCCCCCATTCCAATCCATCCTTTATCCAGCTAAGTGGCATTGCTGAAGTGCACATCTAACCTAGTCAATCCTCAACTCCACTGGCTCTTTATTACCTTCAAGATCAAATACAAATTCTTGTTGGTCATTTTTTTTGTCATTCAGTCATGTCTCACTCTTTGTGACCTCTTTTGGGATTTTCTTGGCAAAGGTACTGGAGTGGTTTGCCATTTACTTCTCCAGCTCATTTTGCAGATGAGGAAACTGAGGTAAACAAGGTTAAATGACTTGTTCAGGTCACAGAGCTAGTAAAGGTCTGAGGCTGGATTTGAAGATAGGTCTTCCTGACTCTAGGTCTGATGCTCTATCCACTGTAGAACCCAGCTGTTCTGTTTCTCATCTAAAACTTTTTGAACCTGATGTCCTTCTATGAGCTCTATCTCCATGCATGGTATGGTTCATTGAAACTGATTTTCTTGCTCATCCATTTCCAGCCTTAGGACTTTTATACTGACTGTGACTCATGAGTAAAATGTACTCTCTCCTTACCTCCATCTCACAAAATCCTTAGTTTCCTTCAAGACTAAATTCAAGCACCACATTCTTCAGAAGTCCTAAGCCGTGAGTGCCTTCTTCCTGAAAATCACTTTCTATCTATTTTGTAAATACTCCTATGTGATAACTTAATTGATATTTATTAAATGCCTATTATGTGCCAGGCACAATGCTAAGGGATGGAAACACAAAAATAAGCAAAAGATGGTCCCTGCCCTCAAGGAGTTTACAATTTAATGAGGGAGACAGCATGTAAAGAAATATGTACAAACAAATTAGAGACAAGATAAATAAGAAGTAATCAATGGGGGAAGGCTCTGGAATTAGGAGGGATTAGGGAAGGTTCCTATAAAAGTTGGAATTGTAGTTACAGCTTAAAGGAAACCAGGGAGGTCTGTAGTTGGAGTAGAAGAGGAAGAGTGTTCCAGACATGGGGGACAGACAGAGAAATGCCCAAAGCTGAAAGAGAGATGGTTGTTTTTGATCCCAGCCAGGAGACCAATACCACTGGATCAGGTGGTTTGTGTCAAGGATTCAAGTGTAAGAAGACTGGAAAGTGGAGAGTGGGAAGGTGATGAAGGGCTTTGAATGACCAACACAGCATTTTTTTTCTACTCATGGAGGCAACAGAAAGTCATTGGAGTTTAATGAGTAGTTAATGACATGACTGAATCTATACTTTAGGTAAATCTCTTTAATGGCTGAATGGAGGATGGATTGGAGTTGGCAGAGATGATGCAGGTTGATGAGCAGCAGCTATTGCACTAGTGTAGATGTGAGGGGATGAGGGTCTGTACTAGGGTGGGAGTAGGGTGTCAGAGGAGAGAAGGGGGCATATTAGAAAGATAATATGAAGATAGAATTGATAGGCCTTGGCAACAGATTGGACATGGGGCAGTGAGAGAGAGTGAAGAGTTCAGGGTAATACCTAGATATCAAGCCTGAGGGACTGGGAGGATGTTTTTGCCCTCTATGGTATTATGGAAGGTAGAAATGTGAGAAGGTTTAGAGAAAGATAATTTGGACATAGTGATTTTAAGATGTCTACTGGACATCCAATTTGAAATGTCTGAAAGGCAGTTGGAGATGTGAGATCAGAGGTCAGCTGAGAGATTAGATCAGTGTAGGAGAATTTAAAAATCACTAGCAGAGAGATAGTCATTAAATCCATGGGAGTTGATGAGATCACCAAGTGAAGCAATATGGAGGGAGAAGAGAAGAGGACCCAGGACAGAGCCCTGAGGGACACCTATGGTGAGAGGAAGTAAGCTGGACTATGATCCAGGAAATGAAGGAGAGGTCAGAGATAGGAGAACTAGGAAAGAGAGTTATCTGGAAAACCTAGAGACATGCTTGTCCCTATGTGTGTCTTGTCTGCTTCAGCTAGACTATAAGCTCCATGAGGGCAGGGACCATTTTCCTTTTGGCCTGGCATCTCCAGTGCCTGGCATTAATCTTTAATAAATACTTTTTGATTGATTGAAACATTTTATATAGTTAAACAAAATATAGGCTTTTAAAAAAAATTCCTCTTCCTTAACTAGATAACTATAATTTTTACTTAATATTAACTTATAAAAAACTCTTCCTAAAAAAAGAAAATTTTGGAATCATAGAATATAAGGATAATAATTAGTGAAGGGGAAAAAAATCACTGTACTTGGAGCCAACGGATCTGTGTTGAAGCCCAGTGTGCAAGAGATAGTAAAAGATACCCTCATTTAAAATAACTCTAGACAGTATAAAATACCTGGGAGTATATCTGCCAAAAGAAACATAAGAACTACATAAACAAAATTATCTAAAAAAACCTTTTTGTACAAATAAACACAAATTTAAACAATTGGAGAAATATTAACTGTTCATGGGTAGGTAGGGCCAATATAATAAAAATGACAATTTTACCAGTGTGCCCAGTTTTACTAATTACTACCATGTGAAAACAGTGACTTGACTTTAGGGGCCTCAATCAACGGATTAAGCACTTATTAGGGACTAGGTACTGTGCTAAACTCTGGAGACACAAAGACAGTGAAAAAAATTATGGTCCCTGCTTCCAGAAACTCACATTCTAATTGGAGAGACAGCATTTGTTTCTTCATCTTTGAAAGGAAAATGTGAGACTCCGCAATTTCTATGGTCTCATCCTCTTCAAAGCCAACAAACCCAGAACTTATTATAACAAATATTGTTATAAATGTCTTCATTCCACACACTGGTAAATCTCATGGACTTGGATATTTTCTCATTGGATACTATAAAGTCCTGGCTTGATTCTAATATAAAATTCTTTGTAGACAGTTAAATTATCTCTTAGAGCAGCGGTTCTCAACCTTTGGGTTGCAACCCCTTTGGGGGTCAAACAGGATCACCTAAGACCATCGGAAAACATACTTATGATGGTCTTAGCAACCAAGACACCACTTTTCCATCCATCTCCAGGTGGGTCTGCCCACATGCAGATACGCCCACATACGAGTATTAAAGGATTATGGCATTAGGAAGGTTGAGAGCCACTGACTTAGAGCGTTCCTTTCAATGACTAAAGCTAGATGAAAGGGGTAGTATTTCATAATCAAGAGAGTTGAATTTGGTTCATTAGTTCCTAGGACTTGGAGCTGGAAGTATTCACAAGACCTAAATTTGAATAACCATTTTCCTTCTTGTTACCTTGGGCAAGAAACCTCACTACTCTAGGCCTGATGAGGTGACCTCCAAGGCATGTCTTTGCTCCAAATTCTATGATGCTAAGACTGTAACCTAAGTTTCTAGAGAACAATGATCAAAGCAGTCTCAGCATCACCCACAACACAGGCTTGACAATGTCATTTGCCTTCTCAAAAAGCTCCTGTGTCACCCAGTTTCCTCTAGGATAAAATTGTTATCACTTAATGATACCACCCCACTTCCCACAGCCTGCCTTTCCAGACTTATGACCCATTATTCCCCTTCCCGCACTCTCTGGCCCAGTTAAACTTTGACCACTTGTGTTTTATCACACATCCCATTCCATCTCCTTCCTCCACAACTTTGACCAAGCTGTGCCCCATTCTAGGATGCTCACCCTCCTTAGCTCTGTCTTGTAAAATCTCTCACTCCTTTCAAAATTCAACCAACATACCGCTTCCTACATGAGGCCTTTCTGATACTCCATGTGCTAGGTTCCGGAGTCTTTTCTCCTGACTTCCCACTCCTAACAATTGCTTTGTATTTATTTTGTACCAAAGTATACATCCATATACTATATTTTCCCAGTAGAGTGTAAGCTCCTTGAGGACAGACTTTCATTTTTCACTTTGTATCTTTGTACATAGTGTAGTACCTGGTACACAATAAGGACTTAATAAATGCTTCTTGATTGATTGTTTGGTCCTTTCTCTGTGCTATGCTCATCTATCTGTCCTCATGTAAATCAGTCTTGGAGGTTTGGGGAAAGAAAGAGGAGACAAAGACTCAACAAGCCACAATGCACAATCCTATAGGGTAAGTACATGACATGGGTGCATGATACAAAGCTATGTAAGGTCCAGGAGAGGTGGTCATTGCTGACCTAGGGAATCATGGAAGGCTTCCTGGAGAAGACAGCATTTGAGGGTGGCTATAAAGGATGGATGATGAGGTCATACATTCACAACTGGAAGGAACTTTAAGACAGTCATTGAGTCCCAATCTCTCTCTTCACAAGTGAGAAAACTGAGGCCCAAAGAAGTTAAGCCATCTGCCTGAGGCCCCAGAGGCAGGAAGCATTAAAGGTGGGCTTTGTCCAGAGTCAGGGCTCTTTCCTCAATACCACACAGGATCTCTGGGATGGGAGGAACTTCAAGTAGTGAAGAATGCATGGGGGCATTGCAGGCAGAAGGAACCATGTAAACGAAGGCACAGAGGCAGGATGACCATGCCAGCTTCCAAAGAAGTAGCACAGCATGACCAGGGTAGAGAATGAATGCAACAGGAATGGGGAGGAGTAATCTGACATCGAATTACAGAGATCAGAGGGCCACAAATGTTTCTTGAGTGACTACCATCCATACGGCGCCATGGAAGATCCACAGGGAATGGAAGGAAAGCTAAGGCATGTTCCCTGTCCTCATGGAGCTTACAGTCTAGCAGTCAAGTTAAGAAATGGGCACATCAGAGAAGTCTAAAGTACTTGGTCACTTCCCAAGGGCAACAATGACTTCTTTCTGGGTTGAGGGTAGAAATCAGGAAAAGTCTTCTAAAAGAAAGAAGGCTTCATTTAATGGGGCCTTAGAGGATTGATGGGAATGGAATAGGAAGATGAGATGGGAGGGGGAGGAAGGAATACATATTGAGTGTCTTCAAAGTGCTGGGCACCACGTCAACTGCCTTACCAATATTATTCCATCTGATCTGGTGAAACTGGTAAATATACAGATTGTGTGCAAGGACGATCCAGTCATCTTGTTGGGCCATCCTGGGAAGTTGCAATGGGAAAGTAGATGGCAGATACATTATTCTCATAGTTATATTTAGGTCACATGAACATATGGTCATTAGTTTGTGTCTCTGTGTGTCTGTATGAGTGTATGTGGGTGTGAATGATTAAATGGAAGACCCATAACCTGGGATTTCAGTAGGTGAGACACCTCCACCCCACCTCACCCCAACTAAGGCAGAGTCCAGCTGTGCAGACATAACTAGGATGGGACAAATGGGTTTTTGCTCCCAGGATGCCAAGTTTAGAAGGTGCTGACATGAGTTCCTTCAACAGCATGGAATGTAAGCTCCCTGGGCCAGTGACTGTGCTCCTTTGTCACCTTGTTACTCCCGGAGCCTAGCATAGAACCTGGTACATGACTGTTTAATAAATGCTTATCGAATTGAATCAAACCAATAGAGATTAGCACTCATCAATAAGAACACAAAGTTACAGACTAGTAAGAACGCATACATCTTTTCATGTAATTCCTTACTATCTAGGTAATCCAGCAGGGAGAGGTAGGGGGACTGGATGATGCAGTAGAAGCACCACCCTCCACTGATGAGGGGAGCTTCCACATGTGGAGGTTTCTTATGCTCATGAAATTAGAGATCTGGTCCCCCATTCTTACCTATATAAACTTAAGCCTCTCTCTTTCTCTCTCTTCCATTCTCCCTCTCTCTTTCCTTTCTGTCTCTCTCTCTCTTTCCACTTCCACCAATGTCCTTCTCAGATGCTTCCTATGTGTCATATCACTGGCTTTGTGTTCTTAAAGACTGTTGAAGAGGTTTTTTGCAGCATCAAGAAGCAGGGGAAGCTTGGCATGTGAACCCATGGGCAATATGCCTGTCACTGGAGGACCATTCATCATGGGAGATCAGCAAGGCTCATGACCAGGAAATTAGTCACCAACTGATAACTGGGTAATCATAATAACTTGGAAAAGTTTATGCTAAGATGCTGAGTGGCATCCATAGACAGAGGCCTAAGATTCATGTACATACTACACTCAGCAAAGGTATACTTAGAGCAGGGTGGTAGGTTATTCCTGTGGGTTGTTGAGTTCAATTTGGGGAGCATTGGAGCCAAGTGCACTGAATGACTGAGCTCTACAGTTTGGTTATGAAGCAGGTATGAACTTAAGATGTAACTATGCTCAGAAGGGATAGATGTGACTAGAAGGGGTAAATATAAGCAGAAGGTCCAAGTGTGAGTAGAATGGGCAGTTGTGACCAGGTATAAATGTTACTAGGTAGGCAGGGTGTAACCAGAAGGTGCAGGTGTGATCAGAAGAGATCAGGCAGGACCAAAAGGAGAAGGGCACAGCCCCATTTCCCAAACTGGATTTTCCAGCATGGCTTCAGATGCCCACAAGAGTATATTCATTTAAAACGGCACCCTCGCAGGACTCCACCTTCCACCAGATGAGCCCACAGGACACGCCATTCAGACTTTGTATGACATTGTGCTACCTCATTGTGCTTGTTACCAATTCAATAAACATTTATTTTAAGCACCTCCTATATACTAGGTGCTGTGCTTTGGATACAACTAAGAAAAAGAAAGATAATTTTTGCCCTCAAGGAGCTTATAGTCTAAAGGGGGAAGACATACACAAAAGGAAACAGGAAGGGGGGCCTCAGGGCGTACTATCCTGGAGAGCATCCTGGATTTGAAACCAGACAGCTGCAGACGGAAAGTGGAGAGAGCTCAAAGTCCCGATCCTGCCTTCTCTAAAGGAAGGCTTCACCCATGAGCCCTCAAATCAGAGAGAAGGGTATTGGGAAGCTGTCGAATATGTAAAACTGAATCCATCAGCATGGTAATGAAATTTGAAGTGATCAGCTTGTCCTAAGGTGGGGGTGAGTGTACTCTGGGAGTGTACGTGTGGGAGGGGTTTCAGAAAACTTCATGGAAAAGTCACACTATACACATATCACTTTAAAGAAGGCCCATGGTTCACAGGGAATGCTGGTAATGAAACCTAGGCCTTCTGGTCAACCCAAGGGCAAGCCATGCACCAGCCCCAGAGAATGGGACCAGTGTGTGAAGCAACAAAGATGAGCATCACAGTCTGAAAACTTCCAGCAAGAAAAGTCTTTCCATAGCCAAGAAGAGAGGGCCAGAGAAAGCTGTAGCTTTGGGTTACAGAAACAAAAATGAGAGACGAGCTTGTCTGTGAAGGCCTTAAATCTAAGCTGAGCTTTTTGACTGATTATGCTGAGGTTGGGCGATCACTAGATGATACCATGGGTTCAACTGAAAATAAATAAAAGTAACTATGCCTTCACACACAGTGATCTCAGCCTGTGGCAATCATTAGCAGAGGATGTGGCCAGGAAACAAGGCCAGCAGGTTTCTTTTCTAGGGTTGGGGGTGTGCAGTTGGAGGGAGGAGGATTGATGAGTCAGGGGAATAGAATCAATTGTCATGAATGATTAAAAAGAGATGGGGGTATGGGTGGATCCATGCCAGCGAAGCAAGAAGAAACACTTGATCAGGAGGGTGGGTGCCAGCCCCAAACTTTCCTAGACAAGGAGATACTTTTAGTTTTTTTCTAACAGTACAATCTTAGTTTACATCAAGAGAAATAGAATCCAGAATGAGGGGGTTGGGGAAAGAGTCACCTAATCCTCTGCCCACGTATGATCAGAGGGTCACCTTAGAAGTCCCTGTCACAGCACACATCCCCTCCACCATTTGGAAGGCCTTTAAGGCCTGCAGATACCTTTTGTCTCCTCTCAGGCTCCTACTGACTCTTTCCACATTGCTGGTCCAACCTAACAGCCCCTTTGTCAGATCATCACAAAGTTGGAAGGGACCTTTGAGGCCACTTGGTCTAACTCATAACTGACCAACATTCCTTTGTCCACCATCCCCAAAAGCATCATTCAACTTTTGCTTGAAGGTACTCAGAGACAGAGCCAATTCTCCACTTCCCAAGGCAGCCCATTCCACATTGGGGTAGCTTCCATTGTCAGTAAGATTTTCCTGACCCCAAGCCAAGCTCTGCCGCCCTTTAGCTGGCATCCCTTGCTCCTTCTCCTACCCACTGATGCCAGCAGAACACAGCTGATCTCTCTCGAATCTGAGAGTCCTTTGAACGCCTGGAGACAATGCTCCAGTACCACCACTAAGTCTCCTTTTCAGGCCAAAACATCTCTAGCTCCTTCAACCCATCCTCCTATGACATGATCTTGTGATTCTGCCTTTCTGATTGTCCTCATCTGTTACTTTCCAGCTTATCCACGTCATTCCTAAAATGTGCTTGGCAGAACTGAATGTAGCATGGTAGCTGGTTGCTAGGTACTGAAGTAAATAAAGTGCTGGGCCTGGAGTCACAAAGACCTGAGATCAATTTATGCCTCAGACACATATGAGCTGTGTGGCACTGGGCAAGCCACTCAGCCCTCTCTGCCTCAGTTTCCTCATCTGTAAAATGAGCTAGAGAACACAATGGCAAATCAGTCCAGTATCTTTGCCAAGAAAACCCCAAATGGCATCACAAAGACTCAGACATGACTGAAACAACAACATTTACATATAAACACACACACACGGACTTTTTTTATTTGCTTGTTTTTATGTTCTTAGCTATTTGCTAGGCAGTCAGCAATTAATAAATATTTTATCTATCTGCCTAGCTTTCTATCATCTGTCATCTATCTATCTTTGTATTAATCTGTTTAACTTATGTTTGCAGACCTCAAATGAAGGAGCATCCAACACCCATTCAGAGATCCCATCCTACTTTTGGATGACTCTATTTGGTGAGAAATTCTTCCCAACATCAAGCCTGAATTTTCCCTTTTGCATTTTCCCTCATAGTTGCTGGTTCACCATGACCAAAACAGAATGAGTCTCATCCCTTCTCCACAAAATAACCCTCCAGATATGTGACCACAACTATCAAGCCTAGCCCAATTTGTTACTTCTTTGGGTTTAGACCCTCATTTCCTTCAATGGACTTCCATGTAGTGTACTTTCAAGGCCCTTTGCCATCCCAGCTCTCCTCCTGTCCAGATTATCAGCAATTTCCCTAAACTGTGAACCGAAGAGCTGTACATAGCACACCAGCTAGAGCCCCCTTCCTTTTAGGTTTCCTCTATCACAAGAAATTTCTCGCCTAAATCAGTTAAATTTAGTGGATTTGTGTCAAAATCCTATGTAAGCATTTTCTTCTAATTAAAGACTTGGTAAGGTTTTGATTCTAAATACCATACAAGATTCTTCTTTTGGATAAGAGAATTACCCTCAGCATAAATCCATATATCCACCTTTCTAGGGAAAAATGGAAAGCTTCAGTAAATTAGTGTAGCAGACTCAAGAAGAAACAAAAGACTGTTAGTCCGTCAGAAGAAGAGTGTGGAAATTTCATGGAAGGAAATGTGTTTTCCCAAGGTGGCCTGGACTCCATGCACATCTTGGGGTTTTCTGCATTGTCTAAAGGTCCTCTTCTGTTCCCTCACAGCCAGGCCAAGTGACTGGAGAGCTAATCACAGGACCTAATGAGTGCTCAGGGGGCAAGTGTTGATTCCTAAGTCATTCACCTCCCCCCCCCACTCCACACCAAGAACGTTGTCTAAGACTCCCACAGATGCATGACCTCATCAATGTGAATGCCTCCTCATGGAGGACTGATTACACCACCTTCAATGCCCCCATGCTGTGTACTGATTGCCCAGGTCTCCTCATCAGGCTTCTGGAGCATCAGAGGAGGCCCCTCCCCAGGGATTTGGGTACCAGAGCAGCACATGGCTGGTGTAGCTCTTCTCTCTCCCTCTGCTCCTTTTCTCATCACACATGTCCCTGATGGGACTATTCTTCCCATAAGATGTCATTGGCCAGTGCTGTAGTCTCCTTACTCCATAGCTCTTGAGGTCACCTGAAGTTTGGGCTCCTGGGAGACCGTGGTCTGGCATGGATGTAAGTGATAAAGCCTCATGGGAGAATGTTGTTATTTAAAAGATGGGGTCTTGTGTCAATTAGTGTCTGAAGTTCCCTTGGTTAATGAGCATGTGAGGCAGAATTCAAACCCAGATCTTTCTAATGGCTTAGAGCTTGAAGATCACCCTAGTTCAATTTTTCACTTCACAAATGAGGAACTGAGGTCCAGGAGGTGAAAGCACTTGCCTGAGGTCACACACAGAATCACAGAGCTAGAAAGGACCTCAAAGTCCCTTTAATACAACCCTCTCATTTTTCAGATAGGGAACTGGAGGCCTGGAGGTGAAGTGACTTGCCCAAGGTCACACCAATAGTTAACACCAGAGTCAGGATTCAAACTGAGGTCCTCTACCTCTAGAGCAGCGTTTCTCAACCTGTGGGTCGCTACCCCTTTGGGGGTCGAACAACCCTTTCACAAGGGTCCCCTAAGACCATTGGAAAACACATATTTCCTGTGGTCTTAGGAACTGAGACACCACTCTTCTATCTGTCTCCAGGCAGGTCCACCCACATACAGATACACCTACATACAAGTATTAAAGGATAGCTGCCAGACTTTGGGGGATGCCTGGGACTTTCTCAGTGTGCCACCATGTTGTAGGGGCAAGAGTACTGGATTTGGAGTCAGAAGAGCTTCATAGTCATCCAGACTCCAAGCAAATGATGTCCCTATCCTATGCCCATTTTATTCCTACATAGAAGGAGAGAGTTTAAAAAGAAAAAAAAACACAATAAAAATGGGTGGTTAGGTGGCTCAGTGAATAGAGCACTGGCCCTGGAGTCAGGAGGACCTGAGTTCAAATCCAGCCTCAGATACTCGACACACTTACTAGCCATGTGACCTTGGACAAGACACTTAACCCCAATTGCCCTGCCTTCCCTCTCCAAAAAGCAAAAAACAAAAAACAATAGGGGAGAATTGGGGAAGTGAAAAGGGTGTGGCTGAGTGAAAAGAATTGATTTGGGGTCAGAGGACCTGGGGTCAATCTTACCTCTATGACCTCAAGCTGATCACTTCTGGTCCTGGGTCTCCTGTCTATAAAAGGGACTGCTATATGTCCTCTAAGGTCCCTTTCAGTGGTAGAGCAGGTGACACTGGCTTCCTACTTCAGTGTCAGTGGAACAGCTTTGGTGCAAGGATGATTTTCTGCTCTTTGGAAGCATAGCATTTAAATGGAATGAAGGATCCAAGGCTGCAAACTCCATACAAAAAAGAAGAAGTATGATCCTTACTGCCATGTAATGTCTGGGCCATGCACATATTCATCCAGACAGAGATTCAAGGAGATGATTTAGAGGTATTTCCCCTCTGTTCAACAGTCTTTTCAAACTCAAGTAAGGAATCAATAAAGATTTCTCCAACAGCTTAATCTCAACATCCACCAACTCAGAGCCCAACATGGACAGGCTGCTTCATGAGACCCTAAGGCTATGTGACATTCACCTGGCTGAGCTCCCTGTGAAATAGATGGGAGACCAAAAATTCTAGTGGGACAGCCTGAAAAATGAAACAGAATTGGGAGAGAGAAAAAGTGGAGGGGAGAAAAGGAGGGAGAACAAGAGACAGTGGGGAAGGGGGGAGAGAGACAGACAGAGAGAGAGAGAGAAAGAGAGAGAGAGAGAGAGAGAGAGAGAGAAAGAGAGAGAGAGAGGAAAAAGGAGGAAGGGAGGATA
The DNA here is from genome assembly GCA_028646575.1 of Pseudocheirus occidentalis. NCBI lineage: Eukaryota > Metazoa > Chordata > Mammalia > Diprotodontia > Pseudocheiridae > Pseudocheirus > Pseudocheirus occidentalis. Next base: position 3,782,410 of record CM053601.1, read on the forward strand.
GAGAGAGAAACAGAGAGAAACAGAAGGGGAGGGAGGAGTGGATGGATGGGTAGATGGAGAGAGGAGGGATGGAAGGAGGGATTGAGGGAAGGAGAAAGAGAAAGGGTTCAACATGGATTCAAGAGTGAAATAGATGTAAAAACAGAGAAATCTGATGAAACTGACCACTTGGTGAAACACACTTGAAATAGACTGTCCTTTGAAATACACTAGAAGGTGAAGTTCTCATAAAATAGATGGAACAGCAAAATACAAATAAAAAATGGAATCACATGAAACAGCCTGAACAGTGAAAGAGACTGGAGGGAGGGGGTGTATTCTAATAAAATCAACTAGAGAACTGAACAGTGAACTGAATTTTTGAAAAGAAGAAATTTACAGGAAATCAACTAAGCAGTGAAATAGGCTTGGAATTAAAAGGGATTTCATGAGAAATATATCAAACAGTGAAATAGACTTGAAAAGAAAGGAGGAATATTCATGCTTACAGAAAGATATTATCTACAATTAACTTGAAATGACCAGGAACAAATATTTTCTAAAGTGCAATTAAAACTTTAAAAAATCACTTTCCCTTATTTCTTAACTTTGCACATGCAGACAAGTCTCTCTTCCTAAGCACATGTAACTAACGCACTAGCACTAAAGTTATATTAACAATGACTTGTACACACAAGAAGTGGCATAAAACAAATCGAAGTTTTATAGGATCAGAAAGACTGAAGGGATAAAAAAAGAAATGAGCAGAAATGAATGAATTGCCCAAGTGTTGCTGGGTATTCACCAGATAGGAACAAAATAAGTCAGTCAATACCTCCCTCTCGCTCCTCTGTCAAGTGGGAATGTTATGAAGCTTTTGCAGAACTTCATGAATAAAAATACCATCGAGTGGGCAAGTGTAGACCAATTATGATGTGGATCAATGCAAGCCTGCAAAGCCAAGGTGGTCACAGATCCATTCAAGCATTAAAAGGAATATTTGCAACTATAGATGACATTCTAAATGTAACTGTCAAAATAACAAGAAAAATATGGTACCATAAACAGAGGGATTTTTCTGAAGAGCCCTCCTTTATTTTACAAGTTATACTACACAATCTTTCTTCCAAACTCCACGTGCCATTCTTCCCATATTTCCAACAAGGGAAGGTCTTGGATGATTGATTCAAAGAGTCTACCATCCCCCTGACTCTGACTAGGAATTTAGATCTCCTTCCCTTTAGGCTGCGAGTCTAAAAGAAAGACAAAGGTATATGATCACCACCACCCCCAGGGAAGGAGAAACACTTGCTCTTCCTCAATGAAGATTGGGGACAAGTGCATTCCTTTCATGGTTTACTTTAGAGATATTCACTGCTATTGTGGTTGTTGTTTAATGTGGTAAAACTCTTCCTTTGACCTTTGGGTTCTCCTTGCCTCTCCTCTTGCCTGCCCACATGGAGCAGTTGTCACTGTCCAAAGATGCCCACAGTTTTCAACTCTCCTTCACCCATGCCAACAAGGCAACCTTTGCGGCCACAGTTGGGGAAAGGTGAGCAGTTCCCACAATGAAAGTCACACCTCAACAACCTCTCCCAGTCTTTCCAGATGGCACTTCCCAGCAAAAAGTAATCTTCTTAGTCCCTGATATTCTCCCTAGGGACTGAATCCCTTAACCAAGGACATAATCAGAGGGAAGACAGCTGGCTTCATTGATTTTACTTAAAGGATGTGACTTTTGTGATTTTAAGGTAAGTGGCCCAATGATTTAAACCCTTTACAGGGCAGCCCCTCTACATAAACATTCCTTTATGATGATGTCTCTTCTCTGGTAAAAAGGTGATCATGATTCTCAAAGTCTCTGAGTATGAGATCTGGCAAGTCTTTCCATGCTGGGAGGGTTTTGTGTTGCTACAGATGCTGTATGTATTGTCCAAGGACTAACCTAGCTAACATGGAGAGGCTATCACCAAAGTATGCATTCTTTTGACTCTCTTGAATTTAAAGCCCTTTGTTTTTATCATTGGCCCTGATATCCATTGATTGTCATGTGAAAAGTTGGGGTTGGGAAAAATTCTATTGGAAAAGATGGCCCATGATTAAGAAGAGAAAGAAATGTTGTCTATTCAAAAGTCTCAATGCCTAGATATTGGAGATTCTTTCTTTTAGAAGAAAATTGGGAGGGAGTAGACATGGTGAGTATGGAAGGCAGTTTATCATGCCAAAAAAAGACTAGTTTTGTATGTGTCAGTTATTTAAGGATGGGTCCCCTGTGTATAGGTAGAAAGAATATCAGTAGTTATCTAGTCCAATGCCCCCATTTTGTAGCTCTTTAACTGATGAGAGCAAAATCAAAGAAAGTACCAAACAGGTATTGGTTTAAGAACAACTTTGAGTGAACAAGCTAACAAGCTATCTTGTCTATTATAAATATCCAAATTAACTATAAAGGACATATGAAGAAAGACACTATCTGCATCCAGAGAAAGAACTGATAAATAGAAGTATATATAGGATAATTTTACACATACACACAATACACCTGTTTGTGTCTAATGGTAGCCATCTCTAGGATAAGGAGTGCGGGGAGGAAAGAAAAAAAAAGAAATTTACATGGTCATTTTGTTGTATATTTGAAGGAATAGGAAGTTGTACATAGTAGATTGGTGGTTTCATATACAATTTTTTTTATTGTACTATGTTATGGGAATGCTTGTTTTATTCCATAAATTAAAAATAAAATTTAAATGAAAGCTAAAGAAACAGGTTAAATCCCAGCTTTGCTACTAACCATCTATGTGCCCTGGGCAGGTCTCAAGGGTTCGGCTTCATCATCTACAAAACAAGGCATTTGGGCTAGGTGATCTCTAAGGTTTCTTCCAGATCTAACTATCTAGTATCCTATTCCATGATCCAAAGGTGAGAAGACAGAGAAAGCAATTGCAGCAGCTATGGCCTGACCCAGGTAAATAAACTTTCAACACCAAAAAAATGGGAAATGAGCAAAAGTAAAACTTTTTACATCATCATTTAATATAATTTAACTCATACAAAACAGTTGCCATTTAACAAAAGGCTAAAACAGTCCAAAATGACTTAAGTCAAAAGCAATTTCTGGCAAGGGAAGAGATAAGGCAGCCAAAGATAATATAGACTCAGAGAACAAAATTATTCCATAAAATGTAAGGAAAAGAATAAGGGAAGATGATAAGTAGAGTCATTTTACAACATAACAAGAAATCATTAAGGAGAAAAGATGCCTTCAGAGGCTTTGAAATAAAATCTAGATAAGATTATAGTTATTTTCAGCTACAAATTGTATGTATCCTCTGTTCATTGATCTACCTTTCTATTTCTTAGCTAGTACCAGATAGCTTAGATAATTGTTGCCTTATAATATAGTTTAAGATCTGGTACTACTAAACTCCTTCCTTTATCTTTATTTTTTTCATTAATCCTTTTGATATTATTGACCTTTTTATTCTTCCAAATGAATTTTATTATTTTTTCTAATTCAGTAAAATAACTTTTTTTGTAATTTAATTGGGATGACATTGAACATAGAAATTAGTTTAAGTAAAATTGTCATTTTTATTGTATTGACCCTGCTTACCCATGAACAATGAATATTTATCCAATCATTTAAATCTAATCTTATTTGTATAAAAAGGTTTTAAAAATAATTTTGTTTATATAGAGATTTATACACCTGTATGTCCACATGCATGTGTGTTTTGTACTATAAATGAACAATATATCTTGAATATACCTAGTTGTTTTCATGCTTCTCTCTCCCATTAGGATGTAAGCTCCTTGAGGGAAGGAACTATTTTTGCTTTTCTTTATGTCCCCAAGACTTAATGCAGTGTCTGGCAAACATTTGTTGACTGTCAACCCAAGAGAAATGATATCTAAAATGAGAAGGAAAATAGCAGATATTTGTCATAAGGGATGAGATGTGCCAGCATAGTTAAAGTGATGACCTTTCATTGGTGAGGATGCCACATCAACATGTTTCCTATATTTGGATTCTATCACCTGTATTCAGTGTGTTATGTAAGAAAGTTATCAACGATATGAAATAAGATGTTAGTAAGATTGAGAGGCTCTGACAGATACAATATAACTTTAAAGATACATGGGGATCAATTCTTAAGGTGCTTCAAAGAGGGAAAGATGTCATATAAATGAAAAATTCTGAAGATGGTACCAACCACTCCCCCCAAAACCCCCCCACAACTTTGACTGAGAAGACATCAATAAATTCTGACCCATACAACTACTTGTTCATCTCTGTAAAATCTAAGTAAGAGCTTCCCATGCATACAATGAAGGTAGTCAGGAGTTTGGAGCCAGAGAACATAGGTTCAGATTCTAGCTCTGCCACTTACTGCCATGTGACTCTGGGAAAGCCACATAGTTTCTCTGAGCCTCAGTGGGTCCCATCCAGCTCACAATATATGATATTATGATGCTTGATGAAAGTCTGAGGAGGCAAAAGGGAGACTTTAACAAGCAGTTTTTTCTATTGGAGCACATCTTTAAGGTTACACACCAGGCTGGCTTTGTTTGCTTTTAGGTTACATACCTATTGAGGAGTGAAAACACTACGCTGTCTCAAAGGGTCTAGTGCTCTATTTTATAAGGCAGGCAACTCCATAAAACACATAGTCATGAAGGCCCACCTGAAGGAAGGCATCCGATATATGTGAAAAATATAGAGGGCATGATAACAGATGAATCTACAGAGACCATTTTGCTCATTCTGAGTTTTACTGAGTTTTTGCATCAAATGAGATGTGAATCATCTGGGAGATGTTTGCTCATTTAAGATGTCCAAAAGTCTTGTGGAATAATAGAAAGCTATCCCACTGATGAAGATGTTTTCTGAATGCTCATACTTGAAGAGGACGTTGTGCTAATCTCCTCAGGCCCCAGATCACTCTGGACTTCTGGTCACATTTCCCAGGAAGGTGTGAGCTGAATCAGCACCACTCACACTAGAAAAACATAGTGATTATACAATGCTCCTGAATTCAGCTTAGTAGCCCATTGTGTGGCTTCATGAATACTAACACCTGGACATGAAGGACAGTTAGGTAGGCCCAGAGCTGGACAGGAGGTAGGGAATGAGCTCTATCCAATTTGGGAAGCTCTACCATGTTTTCCCTGTTCTCCAAACTGCTCATTGCCACAATGCCCATCTCTTTGATGTGTTCCAAGTCTCCCAGCAATGCTCTATGCCTTCCTACCCTGTAACATCACAATGTTGGGAATATTGAGATCATAAATGACCCAAAGAAATATGGAAGTCCATCAGTTAAAACTTTATTAAGTGCCAACTGTGTGACAGGCATGGGAGTTATTAAAAAAACAAGCATGGGAGTTATTAAAAAACAAGAGCAGAAGAATCTCTGCCGTCACATTCTGTTGAAGAAGATAGCATCACACAGGTAAGCATATCCAAAGCTCCTAATAAGCATATACAAGGTAATCTCAGGCAGGGGGGCACTAGCATCTGTGCACATCTCTGCAACATGGGAAAGAACTCACATAGAAGAAGGTGGTGCTCCAACTTAATGTTCCAAGAGGTGGAGGTGAGGAAGGAAAGTGTTCTAGGAGTAGGGTATAGCCAGTGCAAAGACCTGGAGAAAGGAGATGGAGAACCAATAAGATTCTACCATAACTGGATAATATGAGTAATGTGTAATAGAGCTGAAAAGATTGGTCAGGCCAGGTTTGTAAGAGTTTTAAATGCCAGATGACCTTGGTTCCAAAGGTGATAGAGAATCACTGGAATTTACTGAGGAGGGGTAGCTAAGGAATAACAAAGTCAGCCTTACAATTTAGAAAAATCTGCTTGGTGATTGTGAGAAGGAGATATAAGAAAAGAGAGAGATTTGAGACAGGGGGAACACATAGTAGCCCATGGTAATAGTCCAGACGAGAAGAGATAAAGGCCTATACTAAGTGGTGTCTGTGCAAGTGGAGTGGAAGCTATGTGTGGGAGAATTGTTGTGCAGTCCAAAAGAACAAAATTTGGAAAATAATTCATTTCTCATAGTTTGAAGATTAGCAGTGTCTGGTTTCAACATATGTTGAAAAATTCTAAAATTTTTATTGTAATTTCCAGATGATTTTGGACATCCATGTTATTTGTGATAATCTTGTGATTCAAGTATAGTTTGTTGATGAAATTCTTATTTTTTAACATGTCTGTTTCTAATACAAAGATTGGTCATCAACTTATGAAAAATAGCAAACCGCTAAGTGTCTAATTCTGGTCACCTGATTATGATTTTTTAAAAAGCATTTATTCAGCACCTACAACATGTCAGCCATCGTGCTAAGTGTTGGGGCTACAATTGACAAAAAGAAAGGCAGGTCCTGTTCTCAATGAGTTTATATTCTAAAGGGGGAGAGAAGATACAAAAGCGAGGGAATCAGGGAATGGAAAATCGGGGGTGTCTTTTTTCAATGGAGTTGAAACCAAGCAAGGCAGCAGACGCAAAGTGAAATGATGGGAGTCCAGCTTCTGCACTCTATAAAGGAAGGCATTGGGAGGAATTTAATACTCTGACATCCAAAAAGAGGGAAGAGGTGGTGTCCATCGAGACTCAAGTAAGCAACATAGTGGTTAGGTATTCAGCTGGTATTAAATTTTTGCACCCTTTAGTGCGTGAATGCGTGCATGCGTGTGTGTGTGTTTGAATGTGTGTGTGCGACAAAATTTCCACCATGTCTCCATGGAAACTATTATTATTTGTTATTACAAACATTATTATTGTTACTCATCTCATTCTTCTCATTTTTTGATGGATTTTAAATTGAAACTGTCATGGGTCAAGTCACTATCATGTTGTATTATCCCTTTTTCCCCATGTTTTATGGATCATTGCTGAAGGGGATAGAAATAATTGCTTTTTATAACAGAATAAAAGTGGTAGGATGTGAGCTCATCCTCTTTAGACTCTGCAAGCATCCTGGGTACAACTCCAGTCTCAGGCAAGCTGCCTGTTCCCACATGGCTTAGACCTCTTCAGTCAGGTCCCTCTTCTTTGAAAGCTTTTTTTCAATCCCACATAGCCTAGGGATTAGAAATACTTCTAATGGAAACCTAGCATTTGCTTCAATTATTTAAAAACATGATTCGGGGAGGGGAGGGATCCATAAGCTTCACCAGATGTAGACTAGTATGGCTAGAAGGTAAAATGCATAAAAGAGTGTAATGTATAACCAGCCAGGAAAAATAGCTTGGAGTCACATTCTAAAGGTCTTTAAATGCCAGACAGAAGAGATGCTCTTGTATCTGAGAGCCCATAAGGAGGCACTGTAGCTTCTGGAGTAGGGGAATGGCATGGTCAGACCTGTGCCTTGGGAAAATCACATTGGCAGATGTGAGGAGGACGGCTTGGAGATGAGGGAAACCTGAAACTGGGAAACTGGAAGGACAATAGAAAGAGAAGAGGTGGCTTTGGGGGACAGGCAGTGAATTGCACTTCAAGGTCACCCACTTCTCCCACTCATTCTAATTGTGAGGCTTCATCTCCCTATTCCAGGAATCTCTTATCTCACTGATGTTCCTCCTCCCTCTAGGAATGTCCATTACATCCTAGTCATGTCCCTCTAGGCTATGGGTCTCTCCCATGAGACAGCTGCAGGGAGTCCCCAAGAATGTTTTCCTTGTGTTCTCTTCACATTAAATGGACACTAAGAGGCATCTAGGCTGCCCAACAGGCTGTCCATGAACTGGCTCTCATTACATGTCTTTTTTTTCCAGGTACCCATTTTCCTGATGACATTCTTGATTTTTTCGTGTGTTCCATCCTGCTTGCACTCCCAAAGACTGCTCCATGACTCTGAGGGCCTCCATTTACTTTGATCAATGGAGGAAGCACACCAAGATGATAAAGCATCACCAAAGCCAGAAAACATTAAAGCAGGACTGAAAAAGAAAAGGGAAAAAATAAAAAAGCTTGGGCTTATCTTGTTTGGCCTTTGCCTTTGACAGGAGCTACTAGGGAAGGAGGAATAATTAAGACCCTGAGTACACAAACCTCTAGTGTCATTTAAAATACAAACCCCAACTGTAATGTTAATAGCCAAAGTTTATAAAGTTTTTTTCAGGTTATAGAACACAGCGTTCCTAGCTTTGGGGATGAGAAGAATCAGCTGCTGTTCAGGAGGAAAGTGGCAAAACATCTGCTTTTTAAAAAAATCCATTCTGATTTCCTTTTTAAGGAAACACGTGATTCTGGGACCTCTGAGACTCTACATTATCACTCCTAGTCTCTATGGTTACTGTCATTCTGTCATGTAATGGGTGAGCAAACATTTGCAGAGCTCCTACTGTGTGCTAGTGCTGAAGGAAAGCAACGGCTCAGAGGAAAAGATATTCATCATCCTTGTACAGCTGACAGCCCCAATGCCAGGCTCTGTTCCTTCAGTAGATGTCAAATTCCTATGATTAAGAAACCTGGTTCCTGGGGGGGACCGTGGGAAATGTCCCTGCAAAGGATGATGACAACTTGTCATTTTAGAAGGTCACAGGAAGGAAAAGTTATAGGATCAGGTCCGGTAGAATTAAAAGTGAAGGGGCAGGCATGAGTAATGATGCACAAAACGTGGAGATGACCTGTCCACAAGTAAATCATTTTTTCCCTGTGGGATTACACAGGAGGGCACATTAAAGAACAGTACTAAAGATGAATATGTGGAGGTTCTGGGGTCAAATCAAGGGCTAACAACGATGGTAAGTGATCCCTGTGGTCTCATAAAGAGAAAAGTCTATAGGCAGTGGGTGAAGGGGAGGGGCAAAGGAAAGTCCTTGCTTTGTTAGCGGGAGGGGCTTCCACTGATGAACGCTCCTTTGAGTAAGGAGAAATGTTCTGTGAAAGGTGATGGGGACCTTACACTGGGTGTGACCTGGGGGATTTGGTACTTGAAAAATCTAATCATCCTATCTGGTGGGGTGAGGGGGATGGGGAAGAGTTGGAACTCTTGGAGGTAACTGGAACTTGGGGGAATAAGAAAGCATGGACTCAGGGAAGATATTTTGAGGCAAAAGGACAAGGAGATAATAATGGAAATGTACAGATCAGTGGTGGACTGAATGAATAAACAAGGACATGGTTGGGGGGATGGCCCCTATCATGGGGCAATGTCCTCTCTGATACCTATAATAAATCAGCATTGTGCTGGGGATAAGGTACAATGGAGAAGAGGAATCTATGGGGCAAGTTCTACAAGACAATTGTAGGAGCAGCCTAGAGGGGAGAGTCTAGAACAGATACCTTGGAAGCATAGTTCAAGGGGAAGAGAAGGGGGGATTTACTTACCAATTAAGAGGAAAAGAAACGAAGAATTATATAACCAAATAAAAGCAGGAGAGAAAAAAGTAGTAAGTAAACCCTTAGTAGAAAAGGATAAGAAACACGAAGAGAGGATCAGGGTTGAGGAAAAGAGAGTCAGTGGGACTTGGATCACCTTTTAAAAAGGATTAAGGTAAAGTAATTTAATTAACATAGTACTGTGTTTGAAGAAGAAGAGAAAAATTATAACTTGAAAAATATTTAAAAAAACAAACCTAACTCTTATAACTTTAGATGTGAATGGATTAAACCATCTAACGAAACAAAAAAGAGTGATAAATTGTATAAGAAAAGAAAATCCTAAAATATGTTGCTCATGAGAAACACATTTTTGAAAGATAAATGAGGAATGAGATTTTTTCTTACTATTCATCAAGTGAATCCAAAAATTATGCTAACAAAATAAAAACAGGCATTAAAAATGGAATAAATGGAAAGCTATATTGTGCTGAAAGGAATCATAGATAACAAACTAATATCTATGATAAAACCTGTATTTTCCAAATACTTTAGCACTCAAATTTATAAAGCAAACATGATCTGATCTGGAAGAATTCATGGACAATAACACAATGTGATAGGAAGCTTCAATATACCTCTCTCAGATCTGAATAAGTCTAACAGAAAGATAAACAACAAAGAAAATATGGAAGTGAACAAATTGCTGGAGAAATTAGAGTTAAAAGACTTGTTGCATCTACTAAATGAGACATCAGAGGAATGTACATAGTTCTTAGTGCCACATAGACCTTTTCAAAAATTAACCATGTACTAGGCACAGAGATAGGACAAACAAATGTAAAAAAAGGCAGAAATAATTTATATATCATTTATTGACCATAATGCAATAAAAATAATAATTTATTCAGGGACCACAAATAAAAGATAAACCCTAAATGTGACTCCAACACAAATGGAAACTTAAAAATGAAATCCTTAAAAATTAGTGAAAGAATAAACCATAGAAACATTTAATAAATATATAAAAATTGATAATGATGAAACAACATGCCAACATTTCTGGGAGGCAGCTAAAGCAGTCCTCAGTGAAGAAATCAATCAATCAATCAATCAGTCAACCAATCTATCTATCTATCTATCCATCTATCTGTCTATCTATCTATCTATTGATCTATCTAGGTAGAGAGATTAAAACATTTAATTTTTATTTTTTCAATTATATGTAAACATAAATCTTATACACATAGAATAACAAAAAAGAAAGAGAGAGGCTTAATCAACTGGATATGTATTTAAAAACAGAAAAAACAAAAAAGCAAACCTAAAATAAGCCCAAAAGGGATATATTAAAATTTGTATAAAAATGCACAAATTAGAGACAAAAATTTAGAAAGAATAAATAAAACTAAAAGCTAGTTTTGTGAAGAGACTAATAAAATTAATAAACCCTTAATCTGATTTTAAGGCGGAGCCAAGATGGCGGCGTAGAAGCAGCAAAGCACCGCAGCTCCCACACAAACACGCTAAAAAACTCAGAAAATGGGACGCTAAACAGATTTTCAAGCTCCAAAACTCTCCACAAGACAGAAAGCACTACAGGCAGC
>CM053601.1:3793824-3816733 GCA_028646575.1 Pseudocheirus occidentalis
ATTCTAGAGTTTCATTGTTTTTATTTTGCTTCCTTTTTCTCATGTTGGCCAGTCAATTAATTGGTTGGTTTTTTTAGCTCTGTGAAACTCTGCTTCCAAGGGGGGAAGCTCTGGGGTTTTCCCAACTGCCGGTGCTATTAGGGGGGTGTTGCAAGTCCCCCAGCTTTGGCTTGCTGAAAGTGCACCCCAGGACCACCACCCAAGACCACAATCCAGATCCAGGCCACTCAACGCAAGACCACTTGGCCCTGATCAATCGATTCAGCCCCCCTGCTGAGTCCGCAGGCCAGGGGCTCTGAAGCAGCCTGGTGGTGGTGGCTGGTGGATCCAGCAGTTCCCTTCCCCCACTGCTTCTTTGCCCCGGGGGCAAAATGGCTGAACTGCTTTACCTCCCAAATTAATTTACAAAGTTTCACTTTCACTAACCGTATCTGAAGATTTAAAGATCCCCTTAGGCTGATGCTTTAGATTTTCTTTGAAGTAGATTCACGCTGCTGTTTGGGAGGCTCCCCTGCTCCTCCTTGCTGCCCTGGGGTCTTGCCTGGCCGTATGGTTTTGGGCTGGCCAGGTCTCTGCTCCACTGTGGTTCGAGCTGCCTCTCTCCCATCCTGTTCCTCACGCCTTGGCAGATGTGGAGGTGCTGGAGGCTGTAGAACCTCTGCAGGCTGGCTGTGGGGCTTGGCTCAGCTCCTTCCCACTGCCCCAGGCCTGGCTGTGGTCTAGGCTTTCTGCTGTTCCAGCCTTTGCTCGGGAGGCTGCACTGAATCTCTGCTGCTGAGCTGCCTTCAGTGAGAGCTGTGTTCTCTGTATTTTTGTGAGTCTGAGAGTCCTAGACTTTCCTAGACTTTGTCTGGGCTCATATTTTCTGGGTGTTTAGGGTGGCGGTGTAGGAGCTGTGGGACCTTGCTGCTTCTAGCCGCCATCTTCCTAAGTGACATTCCTATGGTCACACAGTTAGCAAATGCCAGAGACAAGATTTGCCTCAGTGTCTCTTGACTCCATGGACAGAGCCCTTCACACCACACCATTATCTTTCTCAGTTTCCTTCCTTCCTTCCTTCCTTCCTTCCTTCCTTCCTTCCTTCCTTCCTTCCTTCCTTCCTTCCTTCCTTCTTTCCTTCCTTCCTTCCTTCCTTCCTTCTTTCCTTCCTTCCTTCCTTTCTTTCTTCCTTCCTTCCTTCCTTCCTTCCTTCCTTCCTTTCTTCCTTTCTTCCTTCCTCTCTCCCTCCCTCCTTCCCTCTCTCCCTTCCTTCCCTCCTTCCTTCCTTCCTTCCTTTCTTCCTTCCTCTCTCCCTCCCTCCTTCCCTCTCTCCCTTCCTTCCCTCCTTCCTTCCTCTGTAAAATTAGTGATTGACCCACTTGATCTCTAAGGTTCCTTTTATCTGAAAACATATGACCCTCAGATTTCAGGACAGTTACTCTCTCTACCCATTTTACCTTTTGTAAAAGAGAAAAATAATATGACCACAAACCTGAAAGTCTTCAAGGTCATCTAATCCATGTGTTCTCCTTTTTTGGTCTCATGGAAGGCTCTGACAATCTAGTGAAGCCCATGGATCCCTTCTAGAATAATGCTTTCAAAGGCAAAAAAAAGTCAAGAAACATTTATTACTTACTTACTATATACAGGCATTGTGCTAAGTGCTGGAAATATAAGAAAAAGCCAAACTTGGTCTCTGCCCTTCAGGGGCATGCAATGTAATGGGTGAGATGGCATGCAGACAACTCTATACATACAAGAGAAATATAAATTGAAACAGGGAGGCAACGCCAGAGGGGAAATACAGGCATTGGTTTGGGGAGGAAGGTATCCTCAGTAAGTCAAGGAAGCCGGGAAACAGATATGACATGGGGGCCAGCCAGTGAAAAGATGGAGGATCCTGTGTACTGAACACTAAGTGGGCCATAGGCACTGTCTAGTAGAGTATTTGGAGGGGAGTTAAGTGGGAGAAGATTGGAAAGGGAGGGAGTGGTCAGGTTGTGAAGACCTCTACAAGTGAAACAGATGATTGTGTATTTGTTGAGGTAAAAAAGCACTGCTGCCATTTACTGAGTAGGGGAGTGACATGGTCAGACACACTTGAGGAAGATCCCTTTGGTGACAGAGGATGAACAACATAGAAAAGGAAGTAAACAAAGGAGTATCATATTCAATAAATCTAAAAGAGTCCAGTGAATGGAAAAAGGAATCACCATTTAACAAAAGCTTCTGGGAAAACTAGACAGCAACCTGGCAGAAACTGGATTTAGACCAATACCTTCAACCTTACATCAAAATAAGTTCCAAGGGAAATGTGACCCAGATATAAAAAGGACGATCAAAAATAAAGGTTTTAGAGGAGCAAGGAAGAAATTGCCTTTCAGATGGGTGTTTAGGGGAAGGTCACAGAAAATAAAATGCTAATGTTGATTATATGTTTACAAGTTTGACATCGACAAATGTAATAAAAATTAAAAGAGAAACTGGTAACTGGGGCAAAAAAAATCTTTTCAACAATAAGGGTCTCATATCCAAGATTTTCAAACATGGCTAATGTGGAGGAGGGGCTGGTGTGGGAACAGATTTGAGGCAGGTAAACCAATTAACAAGCTATTGCAACAATCAAAGAGTGAAGTGTAAAGCAGAGCATTTAAAAAATTCAAGAGACATTTCTGGGTAATTTACATATTTTATTAATAATGCTACCATTTTAATAAAATAAGGTCAATGGACCTCTCAAATGCCAAAGACCTTTATGGCAGCAGACTCCCTGCTTATATACCCCTGGAAGAGCAGTGTTCCTGAGGGTGGCAACCAACTTTGGTCCCCAATTAATGAGAGGTGAACTTTACAAAGATAAGTGAGCTCACTCCAGTGAGGGGCTAAGAGTGACAATCCCTTTACCCAGACCACCCCCAACTGTGGGCAATATAGACAAAAGAATCTATCTCTACCCAAGCTTGATTGAATCAAGTTCACCTTAGATTAAAGATTCCTTGTAAGGTTGGGTGGGCTCTGACCAAGATGGAGGAGAGTTCATTTAATATCCTTCAAGAGACTGTACTAAGGACAATAGGAAAAGGATCTCCCTGAATCATTTGTTTTTAATGATTATTCCTCTCAGAGCCATGCTGGGGGCTCTGTGAGTAGGGGGAAGCGGACATAAAAGAGAAATATTGGGAAAGTAGAAACCAGAAGCCTTACTATCCAGATTAGATGTGTGGGCTGAATCTGAATGAGGAACCTTGTGACTAGAAGGATGTCAGTGTCCTTGACTATAAAAGGGAAGTTGGCAAGAAAGGAGGCCTTGGAAAGAAAGAAACTGAGATTTGTTTTGTACATGTTGAGTTTAAGATGGATGTCTGCTAAGAGCTTGGTGACTGGGGACTAGAGGCTGGGAGAGGTGCTAGAGTTGGATGATAGAGAAGATTGTTGGACTAGGGGTGGCTAATGAGATCACCAAGTGAGCCAGTCTAGAGGGGGAAGTGAAGGGGACTTGACAAAGAGCCTTATGGACAAGGGAATTCTGGGAAATATTTAACAACTGGTTTTCTGGGAAAAAATATCAGACACGTATTTAAGTTTAATCTGTATTACTGACATTTTCTACGTTACATTACATGTAGACAATGAAGAAAACAGGCAAGAAGACCTGAAGAAACAGTATCACAAAGACCCCGGAGGCAAGATTCTCCAGCAGAACCCCAGTGGCAGTCAGGATGACGACTGAGGCTGTGAGGATAAGAACTAAGGCAAGGACAATCAATTTGGCAATTGAGATCCCTGGCAGCCATGAGGAGAAGTCAACTGGGGAGGATGGAAGCCAGATGGCAATGATGGAAGAAGCAAGTGGGAGGTGAGAAAGTAGAAGCTATGAGTGTAGACAGTTGTCACTGTTGTTTTCCCCTAGGAGTCTGGCTATGAAAGGAAGGCAGATACAGGATGATCATTGGAGGGGTTGAAATGAAGCTATCACACCCTCAAATTATTGTTTGAATATGTGTTAAGGGAACAAGGAAGAAGCAAGCATTTGGGAGAGAATGAAAATGAAGGAGAGAGAAGAGATGAGCAAAGGGGCAAGCTCCTGGAGGAGAACAAAGGGGATGAAATGAAGGATCCAAGTGGAGAGCACTGGCCAAATGCCACCTTATTAAAGAGAAGAGAATACATGAGGCTGAGATGAATAGAAATGTTGAATTGAAGTGGCAAGGACTCACGATGGTTGTTTTTGATTTTCTTCCTTTCAGTGAAGTAGGAGGTGAGGTCCTCTGCTGAGAGGAAGGGGGCTGATGCTGGTGTAGATGGCTTGAGAAGAGAAGGTTTCAAGCAGTTGCTGTGGTGAGTGTGACAGAAAATTGATCTGGGAAAAGACAAAAAGAATTGGTCAGTCACAGTGAGATCCCAGATGAGATCAGAAAACATTCATTTATTGCATCAATGCACACTGGTGAGGCAAATAGACACAGACTGGAATACTTTGCAGAACCATGCATTCAAGGGTAGGACATTCTGAATATTGCTAAATGAAGTCTTTGACCTCAGTTTAATCCCTCCCAATTAAACCAGTGGTGATAGCGCCAGCCTTTATTCACACTGCACCCCTCACATGCACCAACAATCTAGGTGAAAACTCAAAAAGCTAGAAGGCCTTCTTTTTTCAGACTCCAGCTCCCTCCAGGGCTGGCAGCATTGTGGTCTTTTCACCCTTTCCTAATGACCCCTAGCTGCTACCCA
Source organism: Pseudocheirus occidentalis (assembly GCA_028646575.1). Taxonomy (NCBI): domain Eukaryota; kingdom Metazoa; phylum Chordata; class Mammalia; order Diprotodontia; family Pseudocheiridae; genus Pseudocheirus; species Pseudocheirus occidentalis. Next base: position 3,798,538 of record CM053601.1, read on the forward strand.
AGCCCTATCTCCTTGACCAAGCTTTCCCCTTCACTTTTGGGCTTGGGTCCATAACCTCTGAGCTGGGAGTAGATCCATGTGTTGTCTCTGGCTGCATTCCCAAAGTTAAGGAAATTGGAAACTACATGTATAAACAAATAAAATTAAACAACACATTCCTCTGCCCGCCACCCCACTCATGACTCTGGGCTATAACAAGATGTTTCTTTAAAAACTCATTATGATCAAACTTTATTTTTTTAAAAACCAGAATGGTGATTTCATTGATATAAGAAACTCCTGGTGAGGAAATTTTCTCTATCAGTCCAGATCAACATGTACTCTGAAATGCAGCCTTGGGCCAGGGCTCCTTGTGATTTTGTATCACAGACCTCTTCGGCAGCAGTCTGCTGCAATCTGTAGAACCCTTCTCAGAAGAAAAAAGTTTTTAAATGCATCATTCCAAGTATGTTGATGTAGAATTAGCAAAATCCATTTTGTAAAAAATGGTTCTAGCTCATAGGTTAAGGAGCTCTGTAATTGTGCCAATTGCCTGGGAGCAAAGAAAGAGTTAAGAGACTGGTCCAGTATAATATTGATGGGGTATGTAAGAGGCAATATCTGAACTTGTGTCTTCCAAAGTGGGAAGCCAATTCTCTCTCCTCCTCTTTACAATACTTCAGAGATACCCCCTCATCCTGCTAACGTTCTATCTGAAAGTCAGAAGAAGCACCCCACCAATCACAGGCAATGCTAAGTAGGCACCCACACATACAGAGCACTGTCCAGGGAAGTGAAAGGAGAACTAGCGACCAAGAGCCATCCTTCTGAGGGCTAACCTACTCACCACCACTGACTTACAAGAGGGGAGAGCTGAGAGCCAAACTGCTCAAGATTGTTACCTCTTATCATTGTTGCCAGACAATGGACAGTTCCCTATCGACTCATCAGGAAGGTTAGGGATCTGCTTGTATTGATCAGACTCCTCTGTTCCTGCACCTTCCCCCCACCCCTTACAGAAAAATCATCCAACATCTCTGTGCTTCTGTTTCCCAATCTGTAAAACAGGAAAGGGTTGTTAGAGTGCCAGATCAAATGAATTGTAAATTCTCTCCCAGTTCTAAGTTCTCAGAAAAGTCTGTGACTAGATGGCATGGTAGATAGAGTTCTGGGCCTAGAGTCAAATCCATCCTCAGACATTCATTGACTGTGTGACCCTGGACAAGTCACTTGACTTGCCTCAATTTCCTTATCTATAAAATAGACTGAAGAAGGAATGGCAAACCACCCCCAGTATCTTTGCCAAGAAAACTAAATGGGGTCATGACTGAAAAACAATAACAACCATGACCTAGCTTGAATAACTTCCCCCATATTTGTAATGAAAACCTCAAGTTTTCAATGCCAGCTTCCCTTGGCCTCAGAGGAGTGTCCTAAGCCTCTGCTTCCTCAAATGTCTCTGAGGAAGTTAAACAGAGTGATCCCCATGTCTCAAAAAAAAAGCATTTTTATCACAAGGAAGGGAGTGAAAAGATAATCTTTCCATTTTACATAGAAAGAAACTGAGACTTGGAGGGATCATGACTAGCCCAAGGCCACACAGTGAGTGGCAGAGCTGGGGCTTGAGCCTGGACTTGGAGGGATCATGACTAGCCCAAGGCCACACAGTGAGTGGCAGAGCTGGGGCTTGAACTTGGACTTGGAGGGATCATGACTAGCCCAAGGCCACACAGTGAGTGGCAGAGCTGGGGCTTGAGCCTGGGCTTGGAGGGATCATGACTAGCCCAAGGCCACACAGTGAGTGGCAGAGCTAGGGTTTGAGCCCAGCTCTTCTGCCTCTGAACCTGGCACTCTATACTTCACATTCTATTGTTATGCCTTTTTGAGTCTATACATTACTTGACGAATCAGCGCATTATATTCTCTATAATTCATATCCCAAGATGCCGTGCTGCCAGAGAGAGCCCAATCAGTGCTTCTATTAATATCATCTACAAACCTGGTATGGGGACATTATACTACAGTCTCCTGCAAAGCTTGGCCATCTCCCAGAGATCATGGAAACTTGAGGAAAACCAGACCAGGACACCTTAGCTTGTTGCCACAGAAAGAACCCTGGGCTGGAACCTGGGATGATGCCCCTGCATTACTACTTAATACCTGCAAGTCTATGGGTAGGTGATTTCCTGTGCCTGGGTCTGTTTCCTTTTTGGTGAAATGGTGGGGTTCAGTGAATGGATTTCTAAGGACCCTTTCTAAGGACTCCCTTACCTCTGAACGCCTTTCAAGTCTAAGGTTCTATGATATACAGGATGGGGTCTATGATGATATTGGCAAAGGAGACTCCCAGGTAAGGAAACTCCCTCTACTGATTCAGGTTAGCACTTTCTCTGTGACTCATAGTCTTAGAGAGTTGTCAGGAACATTGATAGTCTGAGTGACTTGCCCCGTGCCACAGAAATGGCCACTGAAGTCAAGTCTTCCTGGCTCGGGAGGTGAGATTTTTCTTTACAACACAGGATTGCCTTTCAGTACACCTACATGACAAAGAGAAAATTCTAAATAGACCAACTTACTGGGCTCCTACCAGAAACAGAGAAAAGGCTGGCTGCAGAGACAGGCCAACTAGCCTTGCCCAACACCTGTATGTACTTAAGAACATTAACCAGGCCTGGGTTGGGGAAGCTCTCCCTGAAGGTCCTTCATGAGTGGGAGGTCCCTCTCCTCTAACCTGATCTCCTTTCCACCTCCTTTATGGTCCTTTAAAATGGCTCATTTAGGAAAGTTCATACCTATTAAGAGTCCCCATTTAGACTGAAAGGTTTGGGGCTATGTCAATCTAATCCCACTGGGAGAGCCAGGTCTTTCTCGACACCAGAGATGGAAATGGCAGTTAACATTTCTACTCTTCTTTATGCCTGGATCCCATGGGGATTTTATTTTCTCAAAGGCTTTTAAAAATAGACATATTTTAATGGAGAAGATTATAAGTGAGAAACTTTCATGGGCATAAGCCTGTCATTTAAGGATAATTATGGAATATTTGTTTCCAGTCTGGCTCCAATCTAGCACTCTAAACTTATCTCCTCCATTCCAACTGCTCCCATACAGGACCCTAATATGCTCCCCGAGCCATGTGACCTCCTTGAACTCTGACTTGCTTTCCCCCCCTCTTCTTGCCTCTAGCAAAAAAATCTCTCTCCTCTTTTCTTTGCTTTGTTCAGTCATTTTTCATGACCAACTTGTGACCCATTTGTGGCTTTCTTGGCAGAGATATTGGAGTGGTGCAGCATTTTTTTCTCTAGCTCATTTGACAGATGAGAAAAGTGAGGCAAATAGGGCTTAAGTGACTTGCTCAGGGTCACACAGTTAGTTTGTGTCTGAGGCCAGATTTGAACTCAGGAAGATGAATCTTTCTGATCCCAGACTCAGTGCTCTTTTTACCTATCCAGATCAAATCCAAATTTCACCAACAGATCAAGTCCTGTCTCCTACATGAAGCTTTTCTCTTTTCAATTAAATTTTATTTCTTTCAATTCGTGTTCTTTGTCCCCCCATAACCTCCCTGCCCCCTCAAGAAAGAATAAGAAAACAAATAAGCACAGTCCAATTTCCCAATTAGCCACATTTAAAGATGTGTGTCAAATTCTGCCCACTGACACATCACCCTTCCCCCCCATCAGGATACTGGTCTTCATCATCCATCCGCCAGAATCATGGATAGCTATGGTGCTGAAGAGAGTCTACAGGAAGTGACTCTCACACCATCCTAAGCTTGGCCGTCCACACTCACTCTGTCTCACATAAACACACAAAGATGTTAATGAAAAAAGTATTTACTAAATTTACTATGTTGAAATTCCTTTACTAGGCACCAAGGATGCAAATAAGAAAGCCAAGGAGGGTTCTACCCTCCAGAGAAGTTCTATTCCAGTAGGATTTGCTAGCACATAAAGGGGAGTAGTGAGCAGGAAGGGTTATTTTGGTTTGGAAAATTATGGAGTTTTCCAATGAGTCTCTCAGAGTCTTTCCTCCTTCTGACCTTGAAGTCAGGTCAACAAATATACTCTCGTGCTTAGGGTGGAGGGTTCTCGAGGTATTAAAGGCAAATGGCTTCCACCTTAGAAAGCTTACATTCTATTGTAGAGAGACAACAGATACGTAAATAAATAATAAATGCAAACCAAATACTGTACCTTAAGTTCATATCCTTAAAATATTTTCACTTGACTGTACCATTCACTCCATCTGTCCAAGGGTCCTCTTACCTTTCAGCATCGAAGGGAAGAGGGAGGCAAATCAACTGTCTATGATAATTGGCTCCACCACCTGCCTTCTCACTCCTCAGCTTCCCCTAACCTGGTGTCTGTTCTCAGCATTGAAATGAAGCGGCATTCTCCAAGGTTATCAAGGGTCTCTAAATGACCAAAATGGACAATGTTTCCTCCCACCTCTCCTCAACCTCTGCAACTTTTAGTTCTGTGGATCATCCCCTCTTTCAGTATGTTGTTTCCTCTGGATTTTAATGACATTTACCTCTCGTCATTCTCTTATTCCCTTTAGGGTCATTCCTCTCAGGGCTTCTTTGGAGGTCCACTGTGCATACCCTGCCTCCATACAGAGGACTTTATTTGGGGTCCTTTTCTTCTCTTCAGTTAGACACTGTCTCTTGAGGATCTCATCAGTCCCTGTGGGTTCGCCTATCATCCCTTCTGTGAATATGCCTCTCAGAGCTACACTCTGTCCTTAACTGCTCAGATCACCAAACAGCTCTGGGGCTTCCAGCTGACTAGCTTTTGAGTCTTGTTTCTCAGAACTGTGGTTCCAAAGCCTGTTATGACAATGCCACTTGGCTTCTGTGTTTCTTATCATTTTAGTTCTCTATTCTGTTGGAGATGTTTCTTCAAAATTTTTAATGATTTGAATGAAAACAAACTACTCATTTTTAGAGCGGGCCTTTTTTGTTCTCTTTGTGGTAGTTGTCCTTGATAGGCTCTCTTTCCTCTCCTACATCTTTCTTTTGTTCTTTTACCTTATTTTGTGCTTAAGTGATAAAGGGAAAAGAACACAGCTTAGTCATGACCACTTGTTCAGCCAGCTTGCCACAACTCTTCTGGTGTGTGTGTGTGTGTGTGTGTGTGTACATGGATCTGAATCTGTGTGCCTACTGGATGGAAAGATACATTAACTGATTACAGTTTATAATTCACATGGACTTGGTCCACACAGTCCATCACCTGAGGCCCAAAGTAGCTGTGTTCAGAGTGTCTCATCGACAGTAGGTTGGCAAGCAGGTGGTGAAATTGCTTTGTGACCAGAAGAACTCGTGAAACTCCTAAGGCTCAGAGGCTTTGTGATCAGCATCAGTGGAGCTAATTACCCACACAGATGAAATCATGACTTTTGGAGAAGTATATTGTAATTGGAAAAGAATGTTGTCAAGGCATAGTTTAAAGGAAATTTTGAGAGTAAGTTTTCCAGGGGAATAAAAAAAAATCAGCTTGGCTTGGCATACTTTCCTTAGATAATTTGTTCAGTTTTTGTTTTATTTGAACCTCAAAATGTTTTACTTTATATAAGGATTTTGGAGCCCCTGAGAGAGCCATCATTTATCCACTCTTCTTTCTCCTATAGACTTGTGCCAGAGGCCCTACTATGACTCAAAGAGCCCAGGTATGCTTTGGGGGATTTTCTCACTCTTGTCTCATAGTTCCTACCTAGAAAATCTGAGAAACTATATAGGATACACCATCCTCCACTCTCATCCCCCAGGATACAGCAACTGACCCCCCTACCTGCAAGCTTGTTTTTTATGCTTAGCTTTTGTGAAATCTGGGCAATCCATCCAACTCCCCTTCTCCTCAGGAAGCCATTACATTAATGACAGACTCAGGATATGTTTGTCTCAGCTCCCACTCTTCCTGAAACATCAGGTCCTCTCCATGTTTAGTGGTGTCCCTACACATGTGGAGCTTTTTTCTCTACTTCAGTCATCACAAGCCCCCATTCTGGTATGAAATCACATATCAACATCCAGTCACTTCTTTAATATCACCTAACCTATGACAGTACCATCAACAACATTGGTTAGCACTTCAGTAATATTTAGCTAATTAACATCAATCAGTTTCTGCAAAAATGATATCTAGTGAAAATACATATCATGAAGAGAAGTACAAAATATTTCTCTAAATCAGGAACAGATTCTTCCTTAGACCTCCTGGGTCCCTCAGAATTGTGGACTTCCATATCTGACTAGAGAAATGCTGATCGCTCTCCAAGGTTCAGCCCCAGGATCTGGAAGTTCATCAGGTCTTCTCTGGTTCCCTCCAGTGGAAAGTGATCGCTCTGCACACATAGCCCCGTTCCCCCTTCCTCTCCCCCCCCAGGATCTCATCTGTGTCCTCATTGCAGCCTATTTTGCATCATACATATTTCTCTCATTATTATTGACAATAATAATAACCAATGATTACAAAGTGCTTTAAGGTTTACGGAGCTATTTGATTCTCACAACAACTCTGAAAGGTAGGTGCTACTACTGTCCCCATTTACAACTGAGGAAACTGAGGCAGGCAGCGGTTAAGTGACTTGCCCAAAGTCACACCACTAGTATCTTTCTGATTCCAAGTCCAGCCCTCTACACAAAATGATCTATATGCCCATGGCCCAATGTCAATATTTTGTCAATTTTTCCCATGTATTCTGTACCTGGCAGCCTGCCCTTTGCCACCTGTTTAATAAGATTTCCCAAATCTTCACTGCCCTTCCCCAAAAGAGTCCCGCCAGGCTTTATGTTCCTCTTGGTCATATTATAGTCTCTAAATATGGAGCTGGGGCCCAGAAACCAGGGTCATTTTTGTCCTTCCAAGCTTGTTAAATTCAGGATCAGAGTGGGATATGCTGGGGGCTTACATGGGGTCCTCCCAGTGACTGCTACCTTCTCTCTGCCTCAATTTATTGGCCTTTCTCACTAATTGTTCTAACACTGAACCAATGGGGGAGTCAAGATGAGTCTAAACTGACTAATGAACGGCAGCTTGGGTGAAGTGGGAGACTTTCCTTTGGTTACATCCTGTGCAGTGTTTGGGAGGCAGGACCAGGTGGTTCTTGTTCGATCACGTCCCACTTTTTGTGACCACTCTGGGGGTTTCTTGGCCAGGGTATTGATGTGGTTTGCCATTTCCCCCTTCAGCCCACTTGAAAGATGAGAAAACAGGCAGAGTGAAGTGATTTGCCCAGCTAGTCAGTGTCTAACACCAGATTTGAACCAGGAAGATGTGTCTTTCTGGCTCCAGGCCTGACACTCTATCCATTGTGCCAACCAGCTGCCCAGGTCAGATAACAAGCAATTACTAAGTGCTTCCTGTATGCCATGCACTGTGCTAAACACTAGATGCAAATATACATAAAAACAGAGCCCTTGCTCTCAAGGAGCTAGCATTCTAACTGAGGAAGACGACTCAGAGAAGGAAGCCCACACCAAGGCAGAGTGGCAAAGTTTGGAGAGTCAGAAGTAGAGCCAGGAGGGGCATGGTGAGCAGCCACCATGGAGAAAGGGACAGCCCAAAGAAACCAAGCAATGGGAGGAGGGAGCTTAGTGGGGAGAACTTTCCTAGGGCGGATGGATGTTCAGGATGAGACTGCATCCTGTGACGGAGTCTGGAAAGGAGAAACAAAGTCAAGGGAGAAGATCTGGGCCAATTTCTTCACCTTTACTGCTCCTATAAACCTCACAGAATCAAAGTGCCCAGAGACAGAAGGATTCTTAGGCATTATTATCTAAGTTTCCTAGATACAGCAGTGAAGAGAGTGCTGGACTTGGAGTTAAGATATGAGCTTGAATCCTCTCTCAGAAATTTTCTGGTTTTATGACCCTCAACAAGCCACTTAATCTGTTCTAGCCTCAGCTACTTCATCTGTAAAATGGGGGTGATAATATCACCTATCTCACAGAGGGGTTGGGAGGATCAACTGAGAAAATAGTATAAATAACTTTGCAAACTTTGAGCCCTATAGAAATGCTGGATATTACTGAGTCCATCTACTCCATCTCATCTTACAGATAAGGACATTGGGGCTCCAGAAGTGAAGAAACTTGTCCATGGTCACAGAAGCAGTAAGGATTCAAACTGAGATTCAAACCCAGGCTCTGTGACTCTGAGTCTAGTCTTCTTTGCAATAAACCAAGCTTTTCCCTCTTCAGGGCATCTAGATGGTGCAATGGATAGAGCCCTGAGGACCTGAGTTCAAATCCAGCCTCAGACACTCACTAGCCATGTGACCCTGGGTAAGTTACTTCACTCTGTTTACTTCAGTTTCTCACCTGTTAAATGACCTGGAGAAGGACAGTGCAAACCACTTTAGTCTCTTTTCCAAGAAAACCCCAAATAGGGTCACCGAAAGCCAGACATGACTGAAACGGGTCAAAGACAACATTCCCCTCTTCTATCAGTTTTATCCATGTCATCTGTTCTTCTCCTGAGCTACTACAGATGTTTTGAAATAGTGGACGTCCACCCCTGGACCCACTTCTCTCACACTACTGCCTTCTGGTCTTCTAGAGACTTGGAGGACCCAGAGCAATGGCCATCCTTCAGCTCCATTTCCCTGAGCCCTGTGAAAGCAGGCATCCTAATAACAGCATTGATTAAATAGTGTTTCTCCATATTTGTCATAAATCTCTTTGTATTTTCTCATAGAAGAGAGGATAGAGAATACCCCTTCCCCTTTGAAATCCATCCATCATCAGGCTCTTGTTTCTGGGCAGTGAAAGGAATCTAGCCTGTGATCCTTGCCCTATACTCCCTGAAGAGACAATCTTTTCAAGGTGTTTTATGTTTTCTTAGATCCAAAAAACCTCCAACCATCCCCGCCCCTAATGTCATAGGATTTAGAGTGAAATGGGTCCTTAGAACTCAAGTGGTCTAAACCTCTTAAGGAAGGAAAGTAAGAAAGGTAAGGAAACTGAAGTGTAAATGGACTTTCCCAAGAACACGCACAAAGTAACTGGCTGAGCCAGGATACAAAACAAGGGATTGGCTCCAAAGCCCCTGTTCTGTCCATGGTACTCAGCTTTGTAGCCCTACTGAAAACAGGCAGTGCTACTGAAAATGGGCCTTCTCCCTCAAGGGAAAGGCTGCCAGCATCCATCCCTGCATCCCTAGTGAGGACAAGCAGCAACAAGATGCCAGATGCTGGCACCTTTTCCATTCACGGTTCATTCTCTGATTGTCTCATAGGCTGAAGAAACTGTCAGGAAATCATTCAAGATGGAAGGAGACTTGTGAACCTGACTGACATATTCCTTATACCCCAAAGCAACAAACATCTGTTTTCTTGACAAAGTACCCAACTCCTGAGTGTGGAGAACAAGCTTTTCATGTGGCCCCCAGTGCCTAATTCTACCCGAGAAGAGAAGTACCCTGGGAATTCTTGTAGTATTCACACTAAACAAGTGCTCTTATGAAGAGTTAAAGCTTGAAGAAGGTGGTGTTTCACTCATAATTCTCTATATTGCTACATGATCGGCCCTCCTCCTCCCCACATGGCCAAATCCTCCCAGGGCAGGAAATTATAAACCCTATGGTGTCAGCCATGAATGAGCCCAGCCACATAGTTATAGGGACTCTATGGATCCTTCATCAGTCTGGCTGCTGGGCTCTTTGGGGCATGGCCTTACTCACTTTAGATACTGGGGAAGACAGCTTGTCAGTTCAAAAAGTCAACTGAAAATACAGGGAAACATGTCTGGCTAGCTTTACCTTATTTGTAAAAAATCATCACTCTCCCATAAACAAAAGGCCGAGGAATATGTTTTTCCACAGACGTTTTATTGTTATCAAAGGAAATGTCCTCAGAGTCCAAGCTCAAGATGTTTTTGTGTTTTATCTGTAAAGAAGAGAAAGGCAGTTCCACCGCTGGTAGAGCAGCATTCCTGAGGCATGACCGTGGCCTCTTCTGGGCACATCTACCAAGGACTCAGGCAAAGAGCAAAGATGAGGGGAGCCTTTGGCTCTCATTGGCAGGGAAGGGGGCAGGAAGGCTGGCTGGCTCCCTCCATTGAAGGGATAATGTGTCTTGGATGTGTTGGACCTGGAGCCTCGTCCAAGAGCCCACCTCTTGCTGATGGGAACTTTGGCTTGAGGGTCTCTTGGCTGCTGTTGATGGTGGCAGATGGGGAAAGTGCAAACCAAGAACAGATGTTAATACAGACCTTGGCAGCCTTTCTACTTCCTCCCCCTGCTGGCAGAAGATAAGCAAGCCTTCCAAGCTCCTCTTGAAGGGTGCTTCTTCCTGGTTCCCCTAGATTTCAGGGTTGGTCCCAGACTCCCCACTTTGAAATGACTTTGTATTTGCCCTTCAAGGCTGATGCTGTGCTCCCAGCTACCCAAGACACAGACTGCCTTTTGTCTCCAAATCCTGGGTTCCCAGAAGAGGGCCTGGAAGAGAGCAAGTGCTTAGCAAATGCTGACTGAATAAATCAAATGGAAAAAGAGAATGTTTAATGGAAAGAAATGGACCTTACAAACCATCACTTTCTCCTTCTAGAGCAGGTAGGGGGCACAGTGGGTAGTCTACTGAGCCTAGAGTCAAGAAGACCCGAGTTCAACTTCATCCTCAGACACTTACTAGCTGTATGACCCTGAACAAGTCACTGATCCTCTGTTTGCCTCAGTTTGCTCATCTGTAAAATAATAGCACCTCCCTTCCAGAGTTGTTCAGAGGATCACATGAGATAACATGTCAAATGTCTTGCGAACCTGAATGTGCTGTAGAAATGCTGGTTGCTGTCTGGTAGTGTTTGGTGGTGGTGGTGTCCTTTATTGGCTAAATCCACTGTGAGCTCACTGGGGCATAGGAGGCTGCTTTGGTTCTGGTTTTGCACTCTTGGCACCCAGTCTAAGACCTTTTAATAGCAGATCCCTGGTAAAGCTTTCATTAGGATAGATTGAATCGGCAAAGTCATTAGTACTCCAGGCCACAGCCCAGCTCCCCTGGCCTACCTCTCACCTGGGCTGAACTGGAGAGTTTCTTCTGTCCAGCATGCTTTCATGACTGTTATGGGAGCAGCTCCAAATGAGAATCAGAAGAGATGGAAATCCATGACAAGAAGGAAGAAAAGCAACAGGTGAGTGGAGATCAGAAAGGCCAGTGGTTCCCCAGAGAAGACTGTATTATGCGGAGGCCCAGGCTGAGCCTTCAGGCCCTGGCCATGTCCCACCATGCAGGCTTCCCTTCATAAAACAACAACCTAACCCCCAAGCAACTTCACTAGGCCTTGGGAGTCTTATTCCAGGGCTTCAGGAATCCTTCCTTTATTATTTTAATCTATTCTGAGTGGTTTGGAGGGTTCATCTGAAGTTGTATTTCCCACCAAAGTTGTCATATGCCTGTTCTTATTTTCTTAATAGGATACTGACATTTGGATTTCAAACACAGGGAATTGACCCATACATTTGCTTCCGTCCAATGGTTTTCAATCTGTTATAGAAAAGCCGTCATGCTCCAGGGCCAAGGGAAGGAGAGAGCAGCTGTAGCCATTCAAGATGCAAATTAAAACCCTAGCTGTGAGTGTTGAGAAATTAAATGAGCCTCTCGGAGTTAATTGGCTCCATAGCTCATTACTCTTCCCTCACAACCTCGGGTATATTTTTGGCACTTGTGTGCCCAAAGGTATGGATTTCAAGGTGCCTGCTGGGGCCAGATTGCATGTGTCAGTCCTGGAAAACATGACTTGCAAAATCTTAGGTGGTCTCCGGCCATCTGTCCTAAGGGTGGGCCCTGGGGTGACCTCATTATGCCAGTCTAGCAAGCATCTGTGTGCAATGATACTACACTAAGCCTTGGGAGAAAAAGACACATGATGAAAAGTAGTCCCTGCCCTCCAGGAGACTGCATTCTGCTGAGGGCTGGCTGTGTGGTCAATTCTTCCATTCACTTTGACATTTAAATGACTTCCCCATCATGGGAGGCCTGTTAGTGGAGGATGGGAAACCATGGATCCCTGAGTGATGCTGTAGTGGGCATTACTTGTCAGGCTAAAGACACCCACCCCGAGATGCCTTCTACATCGGAGCTTGCTGACTGAAGAAAGGAAGAGGGAATGCTGGGGTCAGTGGCATTGAGGTGCTACAGCCTCTCGCTTTGGTGGAGTTGGTAGAGTCGGCAAGGGTTGGAATGAGTATAGAGGAGTCAGCACGCTACAGAGGGAAGAGCATTGGCTAGAGACCAGTGACCTGGGTTCAAATAATTTCTCTCCTGCTTTGTTATAGAAAATCAAATTGACTGATTGTCCTAAGCCTTAGGTTCTACATTTGTAAAACGAGCGGGGAGGGGAACAGACGAACTTTTAAATCTTTTGCAAGTTTTGACATATGATCCTATAAACTCAAATTAGGGAGAGATGGGGTCTGGTATTTTCCATCTTGAAATAGTTTAGCCAGTATGTGTGCAGGACCCTATGAAGGCACTGAAAGACATAGGACTAGTCTTTGTCTTCCCAATTCCAAATGGATCATGGTGACCGTAAGTCATCCTGGTACATAACCTACCACTGTCCTCACCATTACCAAACCAGTCACATATAAAGGTATCAACAGGAGGCATCTTGGTAGAGTAAAATGAACACTGATTCTGGACCCAGAGAACCTGGGTTCAAATCCTCCCACTGATTGGTGTGACATTACACAAGTCCCCTACCTTCCTTGGGCTTCAAAGCCCTCATTAGTATAAGGGAATTGTACTCAGTGATGTCTGGGGACCCTCCTAGTTCCAGGAGCCTTTGCTTCAAGGAAGCATTTGTATTGATAGGGACAAGTTAGGAAGTTCTCAACCTTTTGCAGGCTGGTTTTCCATCTCATAACTCAGCAGAAAGTGCTCTCTTGAAAGGCAAGACATCTGGCATTTCATCAAGCATTAACCATGTGCCTGGCACTGTGTCAGAGAGACAAATGTAAGGAGAAAGAAAGACAATTTCTACCCTCAAAGAGCTGCGTTCTAGTAAGGGAGAGCTCAGCATAAGGGAAGCTAGTGCCAGGTAGGTGTGGGAGTGAAATCTGTGGAGGCAGAAGCAGAGCTAGAAGGGGAAGGAAGACTGGCCTTAGCTCCTCCCTAAGACACCTGCAGCCATGGGGGCATGTGGTAGAGAGATGATCCAAAATGCAAGGTCCCAGACCCTAGGGGAAGCTCCAGGGTAGTACAGCTGCTGAGGTCCAGAGGTGAAGGCATGGGAGACTGGACAATTAGGACTTGGTCCTGGGAGCATGTGGGTCTGGTGAGCCCATGTCCAAAGTCCCTGATGCCCTGGACTGGAGGGGCCCTGCTCTTTATCTCTGAGCCTGCTATAACTATGACTATTACCACTCCAGTACTTACCTATTTTTAAAAAAATTATACTTTTAGTTGGCTTCTGAGCCAGAACCTGATGTTCACTTTAAAGACATCCACTGGCCAATCTCTCCCCTCTCTGTCTCTGTCTCTGATCTCTTTTTCTCTATCTTTATCTCTTTCTGTCTCTATCTCCTCCCTTCTTCCCCCCCTCTTCCCTCTCCATCTCCTTCACCTCTTCTGTCATTCTCTCTGTCTCTGGCTTTCAGTTTATCTGTCTCTTTCTCTCTGTCTCTGGCTTTCTCAATTTCTGCTTGTCACTCTGTCTCTGTGTTTCTGTCCCTCTTCTGCTTGGCCTCATTCCAGTGACCAGGAAAGACTACTGTAAGGCACATTAACCATCGATTACTCGTCACACCCAAAGGCCTTTCTGCAATTTGCTTCATTTTTTACCTTCTACTGCCCAACATCTTTTCCGCTGGTTTTTGGAACACTGCTCTCTCACCATTTTCCTCCTGCCTGTTTTTAGTGATCATTCTTAACCTGGAGCTAGGTAATCGACCTACTGTTTGACAAACCCCAAAACCCCAGTTTTGGGGACAAGAACTCACTATTTGACAAAAACTGCTGGGAAAACTGGAATATAGCATGGCAGAAATTGGGCATAGACCATCATGTAACACCGTGCACCAAAATCAAGTCTAAATGGGTGCACGATCTAGCTATAAAGACTGATACTGTAAGCAATCTGGGAAAGCAAGGAATAGTTTACCTGTCAGATTTATGGAGTAGGGAAGACTTTATGACCTACTCCCAAGGCTTCTGCCCTGAGCTCTCTTCCATTCTGTCTTCAGCCCCTCTTTTTGGGAAGTCTCCTTACTTCCTTAAGTTCAAGTATCTTCTCTGTGGTGATGATCATTATGTCTGTATATCCAGGCCTAATCTCTATCCTGAACCACATTCATGCAGAGTCTATTACCTGGGGGAAATCTCCCTTTAAATGTCTTTTTAGCATGAAAAAAGAATGAAATGATGCAACATGGCTGAAAGTAAAGGTAAGAGTAGACAGGATAGCAATGTGTCTAATATAATCATTAAATTTGATAGAATATATACAGGATTTTCCAAAAGTCTCAGTGCACTTTTAAGCTTGTTTGAAGTACAGATCTAAGCACACTTAAAAGTTTTTTTATTGATTTGTTTGTTTACTTTCAGTTTACAAAGATGCAGCTCCACAATCCCTTGAGTTTCACATTTTCTCCCCCTCCCATGGCGTCATGCAATCAAGTACAGGATCTGCAAATACTTTCATATTAGACATTAGTCAGGTTGTAGAGAAGGGTTGTAATTGATGGAATGAACAATGGGAAAGAGGAAACAAAACCAAACATGAAAAAGAAAGAGAGCGGGTAGTTTGCTTTAGTCTGCCTTTAAATTCTTTCTAGATCTTTCTCTGAATGTAGACATCTCTTTCCATCATGAGTCTTTTGGAGTTGTCTTATAACCTTGCATTGCTAAGAAGAGTCTAGTCTATCAAAGTCAGTCATCACACATACAATGTATCTGTCATTGTGTACAAATTTCTCCTGGTTCTGCTCTTCTCACTTAGCATCAGTTTGTTTAAGCCTCCCCAGGTGAATATGAAGACTGTCTCCTCCTCATTTCTTATAGCACAATAGTATTCCATTACATTCATATACCACAACTTGTTTAGCCATTCCCCAATTGATGGGCATCCCCTTGATTTCCATTTTTTTGCCACCACAAAAAGAGATGCAATGAATATTTTTGTACATATGGGTCTTTCTCCCACTTCTATTATCTCTTTGGGTACAACCCCAGAAGTGGTATTACTGGGTCAAAGGATATGCACTCATTTATAGCCCTTTAGACATAGTTCCAGATTGTTCTCCAGAATGGTTGAATCAGTTTACAACTCCACCAACAATGCATTGGTGTTCCAATTTTCCCATATCCTCACCAGCATTTGTCTTTTTCCTGTTTTGTCATCTTATCCAATCTGACTGGCAAGATGTGGTACCTCAGAGTTGTTTTTATTTGCATTTCTCTAATCAATAGTGATTTAGAGCACTTTTTCATATGCTTATAGATATCTTTAATTTCTACGTCTGAAAATTTCCTGTTCATATCCTTTGACCCTTTATCAATTGGGGAATGACTTGTATTCTTATAGATTTGACTCAATTCCCTGTATATTTTAGAAATGAGGTCTTTATTCAAGACACTGGTTGTAAAAATTCTTTCCCAATTTCTCACTTCCCTAATATTGGCTTTGTTTGTACAGAAACTTTGCAATTTAGTGCAATCAAGCTTATCCATTTTGCATTTTTAATACTCTCTAACTCTTGTTTGGTCATAAAGTTTTCCCTTCTGCACAAATCTGACAGGTAAACTATTCCTTGCTTTTCCAGATTGCTTACAGTATCAGTCTTTATAGCTAGATCGTGCACCCATTTAGACTTGATTTTGGTGCACGGTGTTAGATGACGGTCTATGCCCAATTTCTGCCATACTATATTCCAGTTTCCCAGCAGTTTTTGTCAAATAGTGAGTTCTTGTCCCCAAAACTGGGGTCTTTGGGTTTGTCAAACAGGAGATTACTATAGTTGTTGACTACTGAGTCTTTTGTACCCAATCTATTCCATTGATTCACTACTGTATTCCTCAGCCAGAACCAAGTAGTTTTGATGACTGCTGCTTTAGAATACAGATTAAAATCTGATACGTAAGCATACTTTTTTACTTTATTTTTCTGGCTTTTGTTGTTGTTGTTGCAACATGCCTAATAAGGAAATAAGTTTTACATGACTTCACATTTATAACTGGTCTTACTTTTCTTACCTTCTCCATGGGTGAGGGAGGGAAAAAAGTTAGAACTCAAAGTAAAAAAAAAGAATATTATATTTTTTAAATAATAAATTAAAAAAAAAGAAAATCAACCCAGAATACCACTACTTGGTCTATTTCTAGATATAATTAGGGAAAAGGGAAATGAACCTCTATATTCTTTTTTTAAACTCTTTTTAAAAAAATTGATTTGTTTATTTACTTTTAGTTTACAAGATTCAGTTCCACAGTCCCTTGAGTTTCACATTTTCTCTCCTCTCTTTCCCCAACCCCCATTGTGGCGGCACGCAATCAAGTATAGGATCTGCAAATGATTTCACATTGGACATTAGTCTGGTTGTATAGAAAGGTCATAACCAATGGAGTGAACAATGGGAAAAAGAAGGAGAACAAAACATGAAAAAGAACGATAGCATGTAGATTGTTTCAGTCTCCATTTAAACTCTGTTCTTTTTAGATCTTTCTCTGAATGTAGACATCTCCTTCCAACCTGAGACTTGTAGAGTTGTCTTATAGCTGTGTGTTGCTGAGAAGAGTCCAGTTTATTAAGTTGGTTGTCACAATACAATGTGTCTATGATTGTGTACAAATTTCTCCTGGTTCTGCTCTTTTTACTTAGCATCAGTTTGTATAAGCCTCTCCAGGTGAATTTAAAGATTGTCTCTTCCCCATTTCTTGTAGCACAATACTATTCCATTACATTCATACACCACAACTTGTTCAGCTATTCCCCAATTGATGGGCATCCCCTTAATTTCCAGTTTTTTGCCACCACAAAGAGAGTTGCAATAAGTCTTTTAGAACATAGAGGTTACAGGCAATTTTCAGATGCAAATCTCTATGTTCTAAAAGATTTATAACAGCTCTCTTTGTGTTACCCATCTGTGCTATAAGAAATGATGAGCTCAGTGATCTTAGAAAAACATGGAAAGACTTGCATGAAATAATGAAGAGAGAAATGAACAGAACCAAGAGAACACTGTATACAGTAACAGCAATATTATTTTAAGAATAACTTTGAGTGACTAAGTCATTTGGACTGTTATAAAAACACAAATTAAAAATAAAGGACACATGAACATATAAACTCTCTGCATCGAGAGAAAGAACTGATATAGAAGTGTGAACAGAATAATTTAACACACAAACACCCCTATTTGTGTCTAATGGGAGCCGTTTCTGGTGGGGGTGAAGGAATTTACATGGTAATTTTGTTGTATATTTGAAAGGAATAGCAAATTGTACATATATTTACAGTTTCATATATAATCATTTTTTAAATTATACAATACTGTACTATACTATATACAACATACTATATTATAGAAATACTTGTTTTATTCCAGAAATTAAAAATAAAAGTTACAAAAAAATGAAGAGAGCTTTCAACTGAAGGGAGAAGTCACTAGAAATGCTGGCAATATTTGTTTTAAAAGTACCAGTAAAATATTTGAATGGATATTGAAAACAAAGCACCCCTATCTAATCCAATATCCTCATATTACAGTTAAAGAAACTGAGGCAAAGAGAAGTGAAGTGAGTTGTCTAAGGTCACACAGGCAGTAATTGGCAAGGACAGGCTTCAAACCCAGTTTCGGCTCCAGTACTATGCCCCGGCTCCACATTGCCCTGGCTTAACACTTTGCCCACAGTAGACTTACACTAAGTCTTTTGTTGAATTGAATGGTTTGCTTAATGAAGAGGAATGAAATAGTTGAAAAACCACAGAAGTATTAACTGTAATGCGATGGGGAGTTGTTGCAGTGATTTTAAGGTCTTCTGTCCACACTTTTTGAGTATTGGCTATATCCAATTTACCATGTCAGGTCTTGGATGGACTCTGAAGATAAACAAAAAAATGACACTTGGGGGCCTTCACATCAATCATACATTCCTTAGTTACGTCCTCATATCAGCAAGCTCATACTTGCTTCAACATTCTGAGGGACTTGCATGAATACTTACTCTCTTCATGCTGATAGGGTCCCATTTTGGGTGATTCTTGATGACACTGGCACAA
>CM053601.1:3817233-3851495 GCA_028646575.1 Pseudocheirus occidentalis
ACCCACCCATCTCCTTTTCTAATCCTGGGTGTCCTCAAAAGAACCCATGTAACCCAACAGATATTTACCAAGTTCTTGTTTAATATTCGAAGAGATGAGGACACCAAGCCAGCCATTAAACAGTCCCTGCCACCAAGTGGGTTATGGTCATCCCTGGGCATGTGACACCACCTCATTACTCCTACACATTCTTCTGTCCTGTGGGCTCCCTGCCAAGGGGGCTCTGCTGAGATCCTGTTAGTCTGTGATTGAGCCATCCAACCTCACCAGGAGCCATAGTGCCCACAAGAGAACATACTGAGTCAGATGGCAACTTGGCAGCATATTCACAAAAGCAATGTGCCCTGCTCTCCTCAGATTGCTTCTTCCTGCATGCAGCACATGGGTCTTTTGGGGCCAATAAAGTAAAACAGGGGGCGAGCCGTCTGACGGCAAGGTGAGATCTGGCCTCTGGGCAGCCTCACATATGAGGTAAATGTGAAGTTACCAGGAATCCTTCCCCGTCCCCATAGCTCTTTATACAAGACGATGGCTTTCCTTGCACAGTCTACAAGACGGCCAAGTGGTCCTGCTGTGACTTATTTTCAGGAACAAAGACAAACTTCTCATTAGCAATTTCAAAAAGTGTTTAGAATGGAACAATATTTTAGAGAAACAAATGATTTGAGAATCTCAGCAAAGTCTAAGAAGGAAACACATCCTGTAACTCAGTAACGTAGGCTACGGACGGAAGGCACCATGTTTGGGATCTGCCTCCAGGTGCGGAACCGTATAACCTGCCCAGGCTCAGGTTCCTCACACAAGGAACGCAAGGTTCGCAATTCCCGCCGCCCGAGTTCGCTAGGTAGTTGTGAAGCTTTAGTGAAATTATACGTGGAGAGCATTTTGTAAACCTTAAGTTCTCTGCGGGGTCTTTCAGAGGGCTTAGTGCAGCTTAAAGCTTTCATAGCTTAAAATCTGTTTGTTGAACAAATAGGTCCTCTTGTTCCCTTTTCGTCTTCAGAATGTAAGGTGACAGTAATGTCACCTTCTTCCCCCTTTGTCCATAATCATCACCATTAGCTTGCCAGCCCAGAGAGGATCTCTGGAGGAAAGTGAACTCCCGGGGACCAGCCTTTATATAGCTCTGTGGGCTTCTTTGGCAGAGTCCCCAAAATGGGATGTTTGGGGAAATATGCATGGTGACTAGAGAGACGGAGCAGTGATTAAGTGTTTATTTTGTGTTCAGCAATGGGCTAAGAGCTCAGAAAACAAATATGAGCAAGAGAGATGGTCCCTGCCCTGGAGAAGCTTATATTCGAATGGGAAAAGGCGATTCACTAGGGGGAGTTAGGGGGAACAAGAAAGGTACCTTCGAGGAGGGGCCAAGGCTTCTTGCAAAGAGGAGGAAAGAGTCTCAGAACATAGAATCCAGAGTGCAGTGGAGCATTGCTGAGATCCCTCTTGAAATACTACAATATCCAAAAAAAACTGCCCAAAAGAGATTCCCTTCTGAATACAGAATAAACTTTCCAGCAATTTATCATTAGGGCAGTTAGATGGCATAGTGGATAGAAAGCCAGGCTTGAAATTAGGAAGACTCATCTTCCTGAATTCAAATCTGGTGTCAGACATGAACTAGCTGTGTGAACCTGGGCAAGTCACTTAACCTTGTTTGCCTCAGTTTCCTCATCTATCAAATGAGCTGGAGAAGAAAATGACTAACCACTCTAGTGTCTTTGCCAAGAAAACCCAAGCTGAGGTCATATGGAGTCACACACAATTGAAAATAACTGAACAGTGAGTACTTTATCATACAATGGATGAGGAATGACGCATGCTTAATGTATTCTTTTGACTGTCTTATTTGAAATAGATTCTGTACAGCTATTTGACCTAGGCTTAGATATTCTGTGCAAGGTAGATCCTATGCCCTTCAAATCTCATTTTGGGGGCTCTGCCAAAGAAAGCCCACGAGAGCTTTGTAAAGGCTTCATTTAAGAAGCCAACTTTGCTCCAGAGATCCCATCTGTATTGGCAAGCTAATGCGGTCAATGTGGACAAAGGAAAGTAAAGAAGGCAGGGTTATTATCTGCCACATTCCTGGCCCACATGCTCGCCTTCATTATGTCTATCTGTCAGCAGCATAGAAAATCAGTGCTGTGTTCTGTCCAAGGCAAAAGCTTACTGTCTTCCTACACCTGTTCTTAATGAAACCATGGTGCTGCTAAGTGAGTATGCTTACCGCTCTAAATGTTAGCAAATCGGTCCTTTAATAATGTCTTCTAGAACTTTGTCAGAAATAGAAGTCGTTATCACTACTCTGTACTTTGCAGATTCCATCTTTCTCCCTTCAGTTTTCAAATGTAGCTCACCATCTGTATGTCTCCAGTCTTATATCATCTTCCCCAATCCCTACAGTCTTCCAAAGACACTGAAAATGGCTCAATAGAGTCTCCTATTTCAGTAAACTAGAATGTAGCTCATCTGGGAACCGTGGTGTGAACTCGGGCACAGCTAGATGCTCTCCTGCCATCTCTTCCACTGTCTTGCCTTCCAGGCCAATTTCTTATCTTTATTCTATCTTTTTTGGGCCAAAGATTATTCTCCTTGTCTGGGAGAAAGAAGCAAAATCGGACTGAGAAGTTCTGGCTTCTCCCCAATGTGCAGCATTATCAGGTCATCATCTCCACCCAGCAGTCCTATCTGCTTCTCCCCTACACAGCCCCCAAAAAGCGGTGTAACACATTTTGTTTGTCCTCAGCTAACCTTTTCAGCCTCTGCTCAGTTTGTAACTTAATAATCATATCGGCCTTTCTCAAGGCACCTTCTTCACTGGTGTGTTCATCCCTGGTTACCGGCTCTTGCCTCTGTCTTTTCTATGTGCCCCTTTAATGTCTGAGTTAGGTGATGATGCTCTTCTTGGTCTTCCATATTGTTCTCTCTAAATACCTTTGCATTTAGTCCCTCCTGTAATATGGTTATATTTGCATCTTTAGAATTATAGGTGAGAACATCCCAGTCTCTTGGCCTTACTTCTTCTGTAGAATTTTAGATTGTGGATCTTGCCTTTGGAACAGTCTTTGTCTGAATCTTTGGAAATCCATTTTCCCCGACTTAGGGTTGACAGCTGGTCCATCACAAGCGGGAAGTGGAAACAGTCCCTTCTCACTACATTTCTCCTCAGTTCTGCTTTTACAAACAAACCATCATTGGAAGGGGCCAAGTGGCACTGTGTTGGAGGTCTGAACCTGGAGCCAAGAAGACATGATTTCAAAGTTGGCCTCAGACACATACTAGCTGCCTATCCCTGGGCAAGTCACCTAATCTCTGTTTGTCTCAGTTACTTCCTCTGAAAGATGGGTATAATAGTAGCACCCAACTCCCATGGTTATGGTAGGGATCAAATGAGATATTTATAAAATATTTTGTAAAATGTAAAACATTATGGAAATGCTAGTAGTAGAAGTGGTAGTAGTGGTGGTGGTGGTGGTGGTGGTAGAGGTGGTGGTGGTGGTGGTGGTAGAGGTGGTGGTGGTGGTGGTGGTGGTGATCAGGATCACACATTGAATAGCATTTCTTGATAGATTCCTCTGCTTTTTAAAGAATTTAAATTGTACTTGTGGCAAGTCAAGAAATTGTTAGATGTTCTATTACTGCACAAAGTATTTAATTATACGTAATCAAAATTCTCCATTTACTCTCTTACGATTGCCTCTCTCTCTGTTGGCTGTGAACTCTTCCTCAAACCAAAAATAAGTTAGATCTCTTATTCATTCTCTAATTTGTTCCTGTTGAAGTCATGCATCCATTTGGATGTTGTCTTGATATATGGTTAGATGTTTATCTTAACCAAAATTCTGCCAGACTACTCTCAAGTTTCTACAAAAGATCATGTTATATTTCATGTTATTGTGGTTCTTGAAAAGTGTGTCCTTAGTCCAGATCCTGTGAGAGGATACACTTGACTTTGGCATATCCAGGTTCCAAAAAACTTTTGTCAGTACTGGCTGATGGACAGCTAGGTGGCTCAATGGATAGAACACTTGCTCTGGAGTTGGAGTCCAGAGAACCTGAGTTCAAAGTTGACCTCTGACACTTACTAGCTGTGTGTACCTGGGCAAGACACCTGACCCTGTTTGCCTCAGTTTCTCATATGTAAAGTGATCTGGAGAAGGAAATAGCAAACATTCTAGTATCTCTGTCAAGAAAACCCCAAATGGGTCCATGAAGAGTTGGCATGACTGAAATGAACAGTCATTAATGAGTGGGGTGCCTAGATGCTTCATCACTTCTATACCAGGGCAGCTTAGTGGGGCAAGTGTGAGCCATAGGTTTTAGAGTCCTTCTTACTCAGGTAGGTCCAAATGTTGTCACATCTGTGATCTTATACCCAGGTAAATGCTAAGCATTAGCAGGGAAAGGACCTGCCTGGATAAGTATGGGGCATGAAAGATGCCAGTGGGAGGCAGGAGAAGGGACAGGTTAGAGCATTAGCAGGGGAAGGGAACAGTCCTGGAGTGGAGGCAGGGGGTGCTTATGGAGTAGAGGCAGGGAGTGGTCCTAGAATGGAGGCAGGGGGTGGTCCTGGAGTGGAGGCAGGGGTTGGTCCTGGAGTGGAGGCAGGAGAAAAGGGATGGACCTAGGGCAGAGGCAGGCACAAGTGCTAAGAGAAAGGTCTCTCAAACCAGCAAAGTTTTCTGGGTTTTACTGAACCTTGACCAGTTCTCTGGCAGAAATCTACCAAGACCATTCACTCTCTCTCTCTGAGTCTTAGTTTACACATCTGTAAAATGAGTGAATTAGAGTAGATAATCTATGAACTCTCTTCAAGTTACATATCTATCCTCTATATAAGGAAATTGGTTTTATTTCTCCCAAGTTTAACATGCACTATGAGTAAAAAAAAAAGCAAAGAAAAAGAATGAAGTCTTGTATATGTATATGTAACAATTGGTCTTTCAAGCTTAGATTATATTCATCTAATGAGTCAGAGTCTATGAACTCTTGAGGAAGCTTGTTCCACTTGTGGGTAGTTTGGGATTTTTTCACAAAATCAAAGCCATCCTCAGTAGAGAAACATGCATGGCCACTGAGGCAAGAATATGCCCAGGCTTAGGAAACAATGCTCAAAGCAGAATGGATAATGGACACATCTTAAATTATGATGCTTTATTTGGTTAAGTCCATCTAGCATCCATGATGTTCTTTTGAAGTGGACAATATTCACTGTGATGGATCACAACTGGAGTGGACCACTGTAATCAGACTTCCTAGACACTGTCTAAGATCCTACTGATTCACCATGTTCCTCTGAGAATAGTGAAGAGAGGTCTAGATTTAGAGGTGTGGAATCTGAGTTCAAAAGTCAGGTCTTCTACATACTACCTTGAGCAGGGCAGTTACCTCACTGAACCTCTGAATTTATCCTGAAATAATGAGGTCATTATGCTTCAAAAAAACTTTAGACAATGAATTAAAATGAATAAAGACACATATATGTGTATGTTTATACATATGTGTATATAGCATAGCATCTAAATTCACAAAGGAAAAGTTAACTGAATTACAAAAAGACACAGTAACTTAATAACCATAGGAAATCCTCTCACAGAGCTGTACAAATCTAATAAAAGATATACAAAAAGGAAAATGTAGACCTGTATAAACTGTCAAATAACTTAGAGCTGAAAGAAACGGTATTTCCTTAGTGGGAACATTAATGGACATATTATTAGTAGTAAAATGAACAAATTCATTATATTTTAAAACCACCTCAAACCATATGCAGATGAAATATACTTTAAAACCAAAATAATCATAGAAGTACTTTGTGGTAGTAAAGACCTGGAATTAAGACTTTAGATGCCTATTGATTTGGAAAAGTGAAACATATCTTGGTGTATACAAAATGATGACTATGGAGATTTCAGAAAATCATTGAAAAATTTATATTAACTAATGCATAATGATACGCTTGAGAATATCCAAGAAAAGATTGTGCATTGTCACTGTAACAAGATTAATGAAAAAAATAACCAGTTACAATACCAAGTTGGATATTATGTAGTTAATATTACCAAGTATGATGCCAGAGATGAGATGAGGAAATACTACTTATATGCAGATGTGGGGGACTCTGGATGTGGGATATTTCCAATGCTGTCAACCATAGGTAATGTACTGGTCAGATATGCCGAATTTTTAAAAATGTAATCCATGCTTCTTTAGGTTGTGGAGAGTGGACAATTTCTTCAGAAATTAATGTGACATAAAACAAAAGGTAACATTAAACATTAAAAATTAATGAAAAAAATTGAATGTATTGGATTGAATGAATCACTGCCTGCCTTTGGACACATCATAAACAGTGTCTCTAGGTCTTAGTATACTTGCCGTTTTACTGGACCATAGGCTTTTGAGCCAGAAATTAACTTAGAGGTCATGTATTTAGTCAGATCCTATGCTGTCATTTTACCTAAGAGAAACTGAGGCCCAGGAAGGGGAAGGGATTTGTTTGAGGTCAAACAGCTGATAAGTGACAGAGCAGGGACCTAACCCTAGCTCTTCTGTCTCCAAGTTCAGTGATCTGACCAGTATGTCATGGAACTTCCTTTTGGTCCCTCTTTGAAAACTTGAAAAATAATACAAAATGGTGACCACCATATGCCTTCTCAATGGGTGGGATGGAGAAAGGGAATTCAGAGTTCAAATTTTAAAAAAATGAATGCTAAAAATAAATAATAGAATGTTAAAGATGGTGTGTTATTCATGTGAACCTTTGTCCATTACTCTTCTCCCATCTTGTAATTGTATAGTTGATTTTTTGGAACTAGAATAGGAATTTATGTTTATCCCCATTAAGTTGTGTCTCAAAATTCAACTCAACTTTGTGTCATCTGAAAATTTTATTAGGGTTCTGTCTATGTCTTTATCCAAGATATTAATAAAAAAAATGTTACACAGCACTCAGCCAAGGATTGATCCCTGGAACATTCCCCTAGAGATGTCCTTCTAAATTTGCATCAGCCTTTAATGACTTGTCTTTGGGTCCAACCATTGAACCAATTCCAAATACATCCAATTTTAAAAATCACCTACTCCCAATCTCGCTATCTTAAGTACCAGACTGGCACAAGTGACTTTATTAAACACTTTCAACTCTATCTGCAATCCAGGACAAGTCTAGTAAGTATTCAATGAGGGAATCAGATTAAGACACAGGATCTGTGCTTTATGGAACTCTGTTTGGTTTCATGTTGCGTTGTAGCTCTTGTGTGTATAGGTACAATTACCCTTTGTAGACACTTGAGATCGTTAATGTACTCAGAGACATCTCTTTGGGTTTTATTATAAAGTCATTGATAACAGACACTGACACCAAGTACATAAAGGTACATCTCCCTATATTTGTGTCTGAGATCCATAGAAGAATGTAGCAGAGTACAAAGAATAAGATCCGGGAGTGTTGGTTCTCTGTTTGTTCATTTGTTTGGAGGCAGAGGAATTGAGTTTGAGTCTAGGCTGCTATTTACCAGCTGTCCCATCTCAGGTACGTTATTTTCCCATTTGGAAAATGGGTTTTAGCTTCTGCAAACTGAGTGCATTGCACGTGATGACCTCTGAGGCCCCTTCTACCTCTATTTATTTCTTTTGGAGACTGGGTCTCTCTATCTCAATCAGCTGAAAATATTGGATCTACTCAAGGATCTGATGCCACTACTGATCAGCATGGAAGTCTTGGCTGGCTCCGCTCCTTCTCTGGGCTCATTTGCCCTTCTTTAACTGCTCCCATCACTACTCCCCACACAGTCAGGGTTACTATACCGATGCTGTACTTAGAGTGGCCACCTAATCCATCTGTATCTGTTTAGAGCACTGGAGTCTTAGGCTCTCATGCTTAAGAGATCCATCAAGGCAAACCTCCCAATACCTGGGATTACAGGCACTTGCAAACCTACTGGGTGACCTCTAATTCTGCTTAATCTTAGATCAAGTCACTCCCTCCAAATTCACACAGTTAGTAAGTACCTCTCTACCCATGCTGTAGAGTCTTCATTCAATTCAAACAGGCTCAGCCCTAGACTGAAATAGGTGGCATTCATCTTCATTCCCACTTCACCTCCTTGAAATTCTCCTGTTTTTGTCTTGTCTTTTACCTGTTGGGCATGCAGTGCTTTCCCCTGAAATATCCCTCTTCTTCACTAATCCACTTCTTGAAATATTCACTAATCATCCATTCTGGATGTGTGCCAGGGGCTATTACAGGATCCCACCAGATGCACCACTTACCTATGCCTCCTGTTCAACAAAAGTAATTTGTCCATTCTATTAGGGACCAGAGTTCCTACTCCAATTTAATGATGATAATGGTTTTCATTTATTTATTAAGGAATTATTCAGTAAGCACCTACTATATGCCAAGCACTATGCTAGGCACTTGGTATCCAGAGGTTCAAGAAAAAGACTCTTCTCAAGGAGTTCATGTTGGCTTGGAAATTTGATTCCACTGACTTCATGTATGTATGTGTGACCCACTGCTGACTGCCATAATAATATTATAATTGATTCCAAATTGTTATCCAAGGAAGTAGCAAAAGGTCAAAATGTAATAGCACAGTAACAACAGCCCCCTCTACCGCTGCCTTAAATCTAGTCTAAGTATATACACAAGGTTATAGGATTAGGAGCTGGAAAGGACTTGACAAATAGTTTCATCCAACTTCCTCATTTTAAGGATGAGGAAACTGTTCCCCAGGGAGAAAACAGTGGCATAGCTGCCCTTCCAGGAAGCATTGAATCAGATCTCATTCAAAACCACCTTTTGGGATTTCAAACCTGATACTCTTCCAGAGCCCAAAGGGTAGGAGGAAGCAGGCACACAATTACTAGGATATTTTATTTCAGAAGGACCCAGGGCCTGAATATGTGGCATGCTCTTCCTCTTTCTCATTAGTATCATGATTTCCCCATTGTTTTTGACATCGGGCAAAATTGTCACTTTGCAAAGAAAATAAAGATATACAAAATTCTGTCAGTTACCTGTAAATATAGACTGAACCAAAGAACTATTAATTAAATGGTTAAGAACAATGTAATTACACTTCAGTTTAATTCTGTAGTTTAAGTGGTCAATAAACATTTAATAAGCTTCTACTTTCTGCCAGACACTATGTAGAAAGAAAGCCAATCTCTGCCCTCAAGGAGTTTACAGTCTAACGGGGAAAGACAAAATATAAAAGGAAGATGAGAAGTGGAAGGAAGGGAGAAGGTTCGTTAGTGGGAGGTGGAGGAAGAGTTAGGCAGGCAAGATGCTCCATAGTCTAACCAGGTGAAAAAAGGATTTCAGGATCATGGTTTTTTAAAATAGCTTTTTATGAATAAAGCAGCAATTTGGTATTGAAAGTACAATTTTATCTTATTATAAAATATTTCAATTTCTTTTTCATTCTCTCATTACAAAATATTAAATGGCCTACACGTATATTTTACAAAACAATACAATTTATTTTAAAATGAATTCCAACTGTGCTTTCTTGGCTTTCAAATAAACAAGATCTCATGTCAAACATAAACATTTTAGAAGGCTACTTTCCAGGGAAAAACAAACAGCAGTTGTATTTTGGATTTTATTTTAAATATATTACTTTACAAATCTGTTGCAATTTAAATAAATATATATATATATATATATATATACATATACATGCATACAATTTGTGAGGTTGTGTCTCACTAGTACTTATTACAATGTGAACGAGATTTTGGTATTCTTGAAGAACATATAAATTTTTTAAAATTAATGACATAATTAAATTTTAAGTCACATTTTTATAATTCATTGTATAGTAAATATCACAGATAGTTTATTTTGTATTTTGTACCTCAATATAAATCCCATGGAAAGATGCAAATCTGGAGGTCAGCAGAGAGCTTGGGAGAGGAAAGGGAAATCTGAAAATTCAAGGATTCAGAAATTGCCCTATTCAACCACATTCTAGTGACTATTCACCTCTTCCTCTGCCTTCCCTTGCAAAACCCTACTTGGCAGCCATGCCCTGAGCCCCCAGTTATCTCTTAAGCCATCTCCCCCACACTGACTACTGTCTCCTCTTTTCCCCATCTTGACCTCTTGATGAATCAGTTCAATTCCACAGTATCTTCTCTTGAATCTCTAGCCCTTCTAGCCAATTATGCCCAGCTAAGCCTCAGTCTTAGATCACTACCATCATTTGCCACCTTCATTCCTGCATGTGGATGAAGATGAAAAAAAATGACACAACCATTCTGACTGGGTCCACTACAAAGACTGATTCCACAACTGGATCCTTAGTGCTGCCTGGCAATTGTACAATACAGTATGATGGGAGGTATTCCTCCCATATCTACTCACTCTCCCACTCACCGCAGCTGCTCTTCTTCTTCATTCCTCCTCAAACTTCTCATAGCTCCCCTCTCTCTAAAGTTACAAATGGTCTCTTATTTGCCCAAACCAATGGTCTTTTCTCAGTCCTCATTCTCCTTGACTTCTCTGCAGTGTTGGACACTGTCGATCATGATTATTGAGTAGGAGGGATAGAGAGGGAAATTGATTCTGCTCCTTGATTTTCTCTAGGTTTCACTCTTACAAGAAAGACCACTGGATTTGTAGTGGACAGACCTAAATTCAAATCCAGCCTTAAATATCTGAAAGTGATTTATTTCCCTCTGACTCACTTTCCTCACATGTAATATGGGGATAATGAAAGCACATTTCCTTCCAGGATTTTTGGGAGCATAAAAAGAGATTATATTTGTGTAGGACCATAGACATTCATAATCATAATTGTAAGTTTCCCCCTGTGTGGGCTTGGGCAGATTGCTTTCCCTCTCTGGATCTCAAGGTCTTGATCTGAACTAGACAATTTCTAAATTTCCTTCCAGCTCAAATCCGAAGGTTTCTCTCACTTTCCCTTCCTCACCTCCAACATTTAAGTAGGAATGATTTGGACTCAAAACTAAATGAGAACTGGAAAGATGAATAAAAGAAGGATTATGTGAGCAAGGAATCATAGGGGAAATCTCTTAAAGCCCACACTTGTAAAAGTTCCAGTTTTCCATCTAAGCCCAGGAGGTCTGGCTAATTGGCAAACTGGTCCTTGCAGTTTTCTTAGGTTCACATTCATTCCCATGCAATGCCCTAAGTCAGAATGCTTCAAGCATGTCAGTTGGTTCATTGGAATAGGTTGGGATTTGAACAGAGATCCATTATCAGGGAATATAGTCTCTTCTCCAGTGAGTCAATTAACAGAAAACAATTAACCTACATTTCAAGAGAACCTAAAATGCAGTTTTCAGAGAGCAGAAAGATTTCTTATGAGGCACTACTTAGGATAATTTGGTTGCAGAGGTGTCAGGCAGGAAAAAAGGACTCAGCCACTTTAGGGGTTCACAAATCTCCAGCTAGCGAGTCTGTGTTCTTGTTGTTGTTTTCCAGGACACTAAGAATTCCAGGTTGGGAATGCTGGCTTGCAATGCTCTACCAGTATGGAAAGCAGAATTTAGTAGTGAGAAGTTCTCTGGATTGGGAGCTTGGATCTTATTTCTTACATAATGTGATTTGGTGGATGTAATTTGGTTTCATTTTCCAGCTTTGGAAAGGGAAGGGTTGGAACAGATGACCTGCCAAGTCTTCTAGGTCTAAATCAATGCTTCCATGATGTGACACTAAGAACACCAGATAAGTTAAAGAATCCCCCAAACTCAACATCCTCGAGAAACAAGAGAATCCTGTAATGCAGGTGTTAGTGGGGGGAACTCAATATACTCAGATACTTGGCCTTTAGATAAATCTACTTGGGAACCCCCATGCACCTGTGTGAGTCATAAGCCATTTGGGCTGACTTCTCTGCAAGGATTCTTCCCTTGTAAACCTATCCCTCTGGTATAGACATTATTCAGGCAACATTATTGTTTCAAGGACTATATGCTGAGGATACCTAAACATTTTGTGTTTTGGGAAGCGGAGAAGTAGAAAGGGGAGATGGAACCAGCCAATTCATCCCTAGGAGCTCTCAGAGACACTGGAGAAACTCCCTCTCTCCCCATTTCCTTTCCCTCTCTCCACTTCCCTCTCTTTACTGCCCTCTCTTTACCCCTCCCCTTCTTTCCCTCTCTGTTTGTAAGGAGTTTATAACAATAAAGCTAGCCAGGGCTAGCTCTTAACTTGCCTTCCCGTCATTTTGAAGAGCTGAATGTACAAGTAGTACAGAGTCAAGTGAGTTCTCCATGTGGCATGCCCCAGAGTGAGGGGAACTTTCGTAACTAGATTGGCTTTTTTTTTTGCTTCTTTTTTTGGAGGGCAATTGGGGTTAAGTGACTTGCTCAAAGTCGCACGGCTAGTTCATGTGTCCAGTCTCTGAGGCCAGATTTGAACTCAGGTCTTCCTGACTCCAAGGTCGGTGCTCTACTCACCGCCAGCTAGCTGCCCCTTAACAGGTTGGCTTTTGTCACATGTCTGTTTTGTGTTTCCATGTGTGGCACATGTTACTGAATCATGGAGTAGGCTGGTGATCTGCTCAGACCTGGGCATGAGCAGGATCATAGAGGCTCAGAATTGTAGAAATCAAAGGAAGCTCCAAGTACATTAGTGCTTGCCTCAAGAGGTGATTGGAATCTTCCTCCTAGAAGGTCTTTGGCCAAAGACTGACAACTTGAGGTTATGTTCTAGGGGAAAAAAGAGCCTGGGGTAGCAGGGCTCTATCACAGATTAAGAAAAACCGAAAGACAAAGTATGGACTTAAAATGGTATGGAGAACAAAAAACATCTTCATAAAAATACTAGAGACACAAAAGGAGAAAAACAAATTCCTCATAATTTTAAGTGTGCAAGAATTAAACAATGTAATAAAACAAAAGACAGTGACAGATTGGATTGAAAAAAACACCCCAAACCCCACAGTCTGTTGCTTATAAGAAACACATCTATAAAGCAAAGCCATATATAGAATCAAACTCAGACTGGAACAAAGATCACCAACATTGCCGGAGTAATTCCACATCCCAATTCTTTCAGTGTCCCAGGGTAGTAGTTTGCCTGCACCTGGTGACTTGACCTCATTGGGTTCAGCTTAGGACCTGCTTACTGTCCATTCCATTTCCTTGGTTATTCCTCTGCTCTTAATTTTCCTTCAGTCCTCCCAGAGTCAGAGCTAACTGAATTTGGAAGGGGCCGTCTTGGGAAATAGTAACTCCCCATTCCTGGAGCTCTGCCATTTGTGATTGGATCACCACTTGTCAGGGATCTCACAGGGAGAATTCTTGTCCAGGTTAGGACTGGACTGGAATCAACGGCTGCCCAACACTGACATTTTCTGGTTCTCTGAATTATTGGGGGAGGGAATGGTTTTCTTAAAGGAAGGATTCTGCAGAAGGTAGGATATAAAGGGACATAGAGTGTTCAATCACAGAATATCAGATCTGAAGAAAGCTTAGAGATAAGCTTCTCCAACCCTGCCCCCTCCATGTTACACATGAAGATAACTATTGTATAGAGAGATTAGCACTTGGCCAAGATCATACAAAACTGCTGGTAGGTCTGGGACTAGATCCTAGTTTGGAGATTGACCAAGTTATGGAAGGACAGGTGTGTGAAAGCAACACAGGACACAGACTGATAGCAGCTCAGTGGAGAACCAACATTGGCTCATGGCCATTTCATGGCCCACTCTCAACTTGACCTTGTGGTTAGAGAATTCAGGTAGGCACCTCTGTGAAAAAAAGCTAGCCCAGTGAAAATAACCTTCCTGGTTCCTCTTGAAGTGTCCTTGTGGGATTCCTTGTTACGTCCTACTGATAGAGCAAGAGAAAGAGATTGATAGTAGAGGAGATTTGTACCTAGCTGTATAAATCTGAACCTACCTATGGATGACTGTCTCAGAGTCCATATGGTGAGAGAACAGGAGAACCTAGGCTTAGTTCTCAGGGACAGCAACTCCCTTCTTGTATCTCACAGGTCAGATGTGATAAAGACACTTCGTCAACCCTTAAGCATTATAAAAACACAAGTTATTCTAACTAGAAAATGAAGAAGTTTAACCAAGTGGCCTGGTCCTGCCCAGCTCCAAATCCTATGATACCACAATTTCCAAGCAGGGGAGGTGTATCATTGGGGAGGAAGGAAAACCACTTCACAAGAATGAGGAAGGCAGGGTGAGGAAAAGAAAAATTTTGTAGTGACCCCAGATTTATGCCCTATCTCCTTTAAATTTCTTTCTTTCTTTCTTTCTTTCTTTCTTTCTTTCTTTCTTTCTTTCTTTCTTTCTTTCTTTCTTTCTTTCTTTCTTTCTTTCTTTCTTTCTTTCTTTCTTTTTCTTTTTTTGGAGGGCGATGCAGGGCCTTTGGGGTTGTTACCCCAGGTCACACGGCTAATAAGTGTTAAGTGTCTGAGGTTGGATTTTAACTTAGGTCCTCCTCACTTCAGGGCCGGTGCTCTATTCACTGTGCCACCTATCTGCCCCCCCTTAAATTTCTTTAAAAACAATTGCAATTGTTGTGAATTAGTAGCAGCTTTCATTTTTTTTAGTGATTTAAGGCACTTAACAAAGCACTTTCTTACAGCAATCTTAAGAGGATCTCAGAGATAGGTGGTAGAGATATTATTTTCCTCCTTCCCCAGAAACTGAGTCACAGAGAAGCAAGGTGACTTATCCAGCCTCACTCAGCTAATAAGTGACAGAATTAGGATCTGAAGCCAGGCACACTCCAGTACCTTTGCCAAAAAAAACCCCATGGACAGTGTTTGTGTGTGATGATCCAGGGAAAGGTGAAGAGTCAGATATGACTGACCAACTGAAAAAGAAAAAGCTTAAATTTGCTCATTAGATTGCATGGCATTGTCATCAAAAGGTCAGAGATAGAGGAGGAGACGACTTTCTACATGATGAGTTTTGTCTTAATCATGAGAATTATAATCTTAATGTTTCTAGTCAGTATTTTGTCCAGGGTCTTAGTGCAGCTCATGACAAAGTATTTGTGTGTGTGCACGTGAGCACTCTTCCTTTCTTCTGTCTTTACAGCCTCTCTGTAGCCATGAAGCCCCTCTAACTAGAAAGACTCCTGATATCCCAGACCAAGCTCAGAGGCTATAAATTTCAGTACATGTGGTCCCTGTTTTTTGGTTCCTATGGAAACCCCACCAAACGTCTCTTCAGCTTTTTCTGTGACTGAGCCAAAGCCCAGTGCCTAGGAAACAGCTTTCCAACAGAGAAATCTTGATTCCTCACTCATCTTGGGAACAGAGAGGGGGCTGTCTGGTTTTCTTGCTGTAAATGACCCACATGCCATGTGGGGATATACACAGAACCCAAACCACTTACATCTCACATAGCTGGAGACAGAGAAGACAGCCACGGAAGCCTGTGTGCAGTTCTCCCCACCCACCTGCCACAGTGTATGCAATGCCCCCTTTAGAGATTCATTCTGAAGGGATAAGGCAAGTATTTCCTAGAATACTAGTTCCCATGCAAATATTTTTGGAGAGGACATCCTAAGATCAAGGAATCAGTCAGCCATCAGTCATTTAGTTAGCACCTGTGATGGGTCAGGCATTGTTTTACAGATTCTAAAGACACAAATAAAGTGGAAATAAAATCCCTATCCTCAAGGAACTTACTTGGGAGAGAAAACAAATATATCTATCTATTTATCTTGTTTTCTATCTATTTATCCATCCATCCATCTATCTATCTATCTATCTATCTATCTATCTATCTATCTATCTATCTCATCTATCTCAACTATCTATCTATCTATCTATCTATCTATCTATCTATCTATCTATCTACAAGACAGGTACAAAATAGATATTAATTGATCTGGGGAGAAAGGAATAGGACCTGAAGGGACCAGAAAAGCTCTCATTTAGAAGGAGGCACTTGTCCAGTTGGCAACAATCATATGCCCAACCCATGGGAGACTTCAGCTTGGGGAATCTAGAGCAATTCAGCATGGAGAGTCCATCAGGCAGCCTGATGCTAGACCCTCCCACCTTCTCTGAAGGGCCAGGCTTCTCAGGGAATGATGAGCCAGGGGGTGGGGGGAGTGGCCCACAAGACTCCCATGCCCTCAACTGCCAGAACCTGACACATTGTGCCTGCCATGGTCCAGTGCCCAACACCATCCTCACAGGAGATTCTCCCCCTGGCTTCTCCAGCTGAATTGGGATTGGGCTGGGGCTGGAAGATGAGCTTCAAATGGAACCTCTGAGCCTGGATGGGCTGAACATGTTGAGTGACTCCTAGGCTGTGCTGACTGACCCAGCTGTCGAGGAATCATTCTGAAGTGATCGACTACAGTGAGGGATGTAGGACTGAGCACAGCATCAGCACCCCACTTTTTCCCATCTTCACTCCTCCCTCTACCTTTTTTCTTCTTCCCACCAGCCAGTAGAGACTCCACTCTCTGCCCCAGGCCCTTTTCCTCAATATGAATGAGACCAAGGGATTGCAGGATTGTATATAAAGGAAGGGATGCCTGCTTCAATGTATGGCTTTGGGGGCAGACATGGAAGAGCACTAGGGAGAACCTGAAGCACTTGTAACTTTGAACCATCTGTCTGGAGGTCAGAGCCTGTTGGATGTCAGGGGATGGAAGAGGGACTGGATAGCAGGGCATGCCCAGGTGGTTAAGGGGGGGAGGTTGCAGTGCTGGCCCCTCCCCACAATTTCCCCTTCCTCCCTTGCAGGAGAGAGCCAGAGTGGATATTATTAATTTTTTTGAATATATCATATGTTAATTTTTAAATCACATTAAAAAAAGGAGGTGCTTGACCTGAACCTTGAAGGAAACAGAAGTCTGAGAAATGGAGGTAAATGTCTATTTTGTGGGATAACATGGGATAAATCAGTGTAAACTCAGAGGCCAGAAATGGATAATGGTTTGGGAGGGACCCCAAGAAGCCTGTCTTGTTGGGCTGCTCCCCTCTCTCTTCAGCTACACACATTTTCATCTTGCCTACCACTCATAATTGTTCCGTTTCCATCAGCAAGAACTCTGACATATTTCTATTCAATTTTGGCTCAGTTCATTTCTCCCTATGCATAGTCTTAGTCTTTACTATGATCTATTATATCTCTATCATTCGTTCCTTTGTCAGGCTCTATCACCTTCATTCTGCCTACTATCCCCTTCCTTCTCAATGCCAACCCCTTAGTGAACCAGTTCAACTTTACACTGGCATGTGTCCTCAAATCCCTTGCTTGACATTCATGCTTTGTTAAACCTAAGCCTTGAATTTCTTACTTCATCTGTCTTCTGTACTCCTACTTCCCTTGTTTCTACTAATTATTCTCATTTCCATATCTATTCCATCAACATCAAGGGCATTCTCTAACAGCCAGAGAACACCCTTCCACCTCTGATATTCCCATATTATCCAATAGGATGAAGAGTTGGTTGGAGGCATGTTCACAGAGCCAATGCTCAAGGAAATCCCAAAGGCATCCTGAGCTCTACATCCTCTCAGAAAAACTAAAAGAAACTCATCCCCATAACCCAACTTTTCAATGTCATTAACATTTTTATAGACCTCTCTGCAAGACAAGAAGGAGCTTTCTAATTCAGTAATGTAATAGACTTTC
This sequence comes from Pseudocheirus occidentalis, assembly GCA_028646575.1. NCBI lineage: Eukaryota > Metazoa > Chordata > Mammalia > Diprotodontia > Pseudocheiridae > Pseudocheirus > Pseudocheirus occidentalis. Next base: position 3,834,831 of record CM053601.1, read on the forward strand.
CCAAGAGAGTGAGCTTCCTGTCCCGTAAAGTATCCAAGTTCTGTCTGATGACAACAACTTGGTAGGTTGTTAAGAGAAGCTTTCTTCTCTCAGCCAGGAAGGTAAACAAGATGGATTCTAAGCTTCCTCCAATTCTCAGATGTTCTGCTTCAGTGGAAAACAATGTAAAGATGGTGGATGGCCAACACCGTCCTGTTTTGCAACTTCATTTTCTCATTTAATCTCAGTCAAAGTCTAGATAAAGAATATTTGGAGTCAGAGGAGGAAGCCCACTGTGCCCCTGCCAGCATCTGAAGAGAATGCCATATCCTGAGAGTGACTTGGTCTCTATCTAATCACTGAGAGACAACATTCTTTTCTTCAGACATGAAAAATACAAATTGGCCAATCCCTTGAAAAAATGAACTCAGGGGGTAAGAAGAGTGAGGGAGAAAGAAAATCAAAACTTGAAACATGCTTCATTCCTCAACTTTCCAGTAATCTAATTGGGGAGGAGTGTTAGAAGAATGGTAGACAAACATACCAAAGCAAAATTTCTCTTTAGCAAAATAATTTCCATTGAGAGGAGATGCTTTGTCTCTCCTCTTGAACTCCAGGTTAAATTCCAGCCCCAGCATCCTGAGCTGAGTTGGTTTGTTTGTCTTGTTTTATGCTTGAAAGGGGTGGGAGGTGGGGTGGGGGAAGAAAAGACAGAAAGCAGTACAGGAAGGAAAAGACATGCAGATATGGAGAAGTAGAAAGAGGAAGCATCAGTAATGATTGGATACAGATAGCCTAGTGTTGATCTTCCCCAGAGAGCTGAATCAGACGAAGGCAGGCAGGCAAGCAGGCAAAAAAGAGTGTATAAAAGAAGGAGGTGGGAGTGTGAAAGGAAGAGGGACAAGAAAATGCATCTGGAGTCACCATAAACTTCAGGGTTGTGTGGTTAGCAGCAAAGGATATTTAGCCTACCTGTCATCTGGAGTCAGGTACTCTTCTGTCACCAACATAACTCATAACCTCTTGACACCTTACTTCAATAATAACTACTTCAATGATTTTTAAAGTAATGAGACAACAATGTTCAATGATAATTAGACCTTCAAGAAACTTTTCTGAGCAGTCACCCCCTGTACAACCAACTGAGAATGAGTTATAATTCTTATCCACATATTAACATAAATCTGCCAATTCAGTGAAGGCCTTCAGATGGCCCTCTCCACATTTCCTGGTGACCAGAGGGATGCCTCGCCAATATGACATGCCTTCCTTCTTTTCTGATCACACACATCCTTGTTATACAAGTTAGACCGTGTCACTCCTTAGCTCAAGAAGCTTAACCAACTTCTTTTATTGTGGTTCCTTAGCAGTCTCAGTCATGTCCAACTCTTCACGACCCCATCAGGGATTTTGAGGATAGAATAAAAACTCTTGGGTTTGGTGACTCAATCCTTTCATATTTTGACTATCATTTATTTTTCCAGACTGTTTGAACATTACTCCAGCTCAGGTGGGGTGCATTCTACAAATTGTACTCCACTGATTGCAGACTTGTTGTTCCTCTTACATGAGATTATCTGCAGCCTCAGTACTACACAGGCTCTCCTTTAACGTTGGAATGTTCTCCTTCCTCACCTCTGCCTCCAAAATCCTGAGCTCCCTTCATGGTTCAACTGAAGTGCCACCTTCTAGGCTGGCACTTCTAGGCTGGCACTTCTAGGCTGAAACCTCTGCTCTCCCTACCTCCTCTTCTCCAAATGGATAAAATTAGCTGAATTGGGGCCATCATAAGTCAAGCAAGTGTCCTTCATTGAGGAAACTTATTTTGAACTTAATGAGGATTATTAAAAAGGTGAGGTTAGACCACTCCCACTCCTGCCTATAATGATAAATCTCAGAAGCTTCTGAGGGTCTGAAGGAGTCAGAGGAGAGACTTCTGTCACTGCCTGTCCTAGGCTAAGAGGCTTTGGCCTAGCTGAAAGTGCTGCTTGAACTGACTTGGTTTACTCTTAAGGGGAAGCCCACCTGTGGGGGCTCATGAGCTATATATATTTTTAGGAATGTCTGTGTAGAGGGATGCTTAGAACCCATGCCTAGCTACTGCCTTCTGTGGATCCAACCCATAAGTGTGAAGACAAATTGGAGAAGAGATACATCTTATTCCTCTCATTCATTCTCTTTCCTCTCATTTTCTCTTCTCTTCTCTTTCTGTCATTTATCTGTGTAAAATTTTTGAGACTATCTTGTTTCTTTTTTTCCACATCTCTCTCATCTGACCCTTCCTCTGCTCTCACATAACTGCAACCCGAGTTCAGCCCTGCTCTAGTCCATTCTATACACTGTTGCCAAAATAATTTTCTTTAAGCACAGATCTGACCTGTGACTTTTCTATTCAACCAAGTAAAGTGCCTTCCTACTGCCTCGAGGGTAAAATACGAATTCTTCCGTTAAGCTGTTAAAGCCCTACCCACCTTCATTGGATATTACATACCCTTCTAGACCTACAATTCAGCCAGACTGACCTTCTCCTTGCTCCTCATGAGATCCCATCTCTCATCTCTGTGCTTTTGCCTGAATGGTTCTCCATGTCTGGAACAGGCTAACTCCTCACATCCTCCCTATGAAGTCTCTCCACTTTTTAAGACAAAGTTCAAGCATTATCTTCTGCATGAAGCCTTTCCTACTCCCTCCACCCCATACTCTATTTCCCTGCCCCCTAAACTGCCCTGTATTTAACTAATTTGTATATATTTGTATTTATTCATGTTATATTTGTGCTGTACCTAATTACTCATGTTCTTGTTTTCCTCTTTAGAATGCAAGCTCCCAACATCATAACACGATCAGCTTTGATGCTCTTCTTAGCAATACAATGATCCGAAACAATTCCACAAGACTCAAGATGGGAAACACTAACCACATCCAGAGAAAGAACCATGGTGTCCGATTGCAGAGCGAAGCAGATGATTTTCGCTGGTTTTTGGTTTTTCTTTCTTGTGGTTTTCCCTTTTGTTTGGACTTTTTTTTTTACCATGTGACTAACATGGGAATATATTTGACATGATTGTACATGTGAAACCTGTGTCATATTGCTTGCTGTGTTGGGGAAGGGGCAGGGAAGGGAGGAAAGGAGAAAAATTTGTAAATGAAAATCTTATAAAAATTAATATTGAAAATTATCTTTAAAAAACATAAAATGCTATTAAGAAAAAAAAGAATGGATGCTCCCTTTGAGGAGTGACAGTTTCATTCTTTGTATTTAATCCCCAGAGCCTAAAAAAATGCCCAGAACTAGCAGGTGCTTCATAAATATTTGCTGATTGATTAATCGGCATTATCAACTCAAGTGCTATTTGATTGCTGTTTCCTTCCCATTCCTACACACACACACACACACACACACACACACACTCACACACACACTCACACACACTGCATAATGCCCTACTGTGCACACAATAGGTGCTTCTCATAGATTTGGTTCATGGAGTACCATGGAATAGCGTCAGCCTGATTCCTGATTCTGCAATGTAATAGAGTGAAGTAATTATAGAGATTTTTAGAATCTCGATCGCGTGCGTATAAGAATATCAGCTCATGTGGAATGTTTGCTCACAGGCCATCTGGGAAAACATGCTCTTTTGAGCACACACACTTGGAAATAGGTTCCCAGAATCACCATAATTCTGTCCTTGTGCATGTTAGCATACAATGACATGAAATTCTGGGTATCCCAGAGAGGGAGCAAGGACGTGGGCTGCAAAACCCATCAATTTTCGTTTCTGACTTGAGCATCTCTGTCTTTGCCAAGAATATCATATTAACAAAACATACAAAGAATACTCCAATGTAATTCAGATGATGTCACGTCCCAATTGGTGGGTGTTCTCACTGCAGGGATCTATGTACTTGCTCTCATAAGAATTTCAAGGAAAGAGCCCCCCAGAAAAAACATTAGCCCCCAAGGAATGCTGTTTAATCCAACAGGCGTGAAAGGATTTATTTTCTAGGGAACACAGGAAGCCAGAAAGCTCCTTGCTTTCAAGTGGTATAGCTCCCGAGAGACCTAGCCTAACCTCCTTATCCTCGGTGGCTGCCATGTGGGATTTGAGGGGATGGAGATTCCCTAAAACCCCACCCCCCACTTCTAAAAGTCAAAACTGAAGACAGCCCATTCAGTCAATCATTTGTATGGGTTGTGGGTAGCCAGTGGGACCCAGGCTTCTCAATGAAGTATAGGAGTGGATGTGTTGGGAAACCCCTCATTCCCCAAATTCTCTGAGGAGAAAACCAATCACAAGCATGATATAGAGGAGGAGCAATGGGTTAGGAGGCAAAAGCCCTGGATTCTAGTGTGGCTTCTTCCCCTCATGAGCTATGGAGCAAGTCTGCTTGGAAAACACATTATTCTTCTCTGAGTAGGTATCCCTTTCCTTGTCTGTGATGTGTGGCATCAGAATAATCTCATTTGTAGTACACTTTACAAAGCTCTTCCCTCAAAATAGCGTTGTGAATAACATCCCTAATTTACAGAAAAGGAAACTGAGATTTGGAGGAATATATTGCAGTCAGAATCCCAACTCCAAAGTTCTTTGTGCTATACAACTTGTTTCTTACAAGGCAGGAAACAAAGGACTTAGCCAGATAATCTTTTGATTTTCTTTCTATCTCAGAAATACACTATTTACAACATAAAGTTAGCCTTGTCCAAATATTTCAGCATTGGAGAAGTCCTACTTTCTCCATCAGGTCTCAGAACAAGTAGAAATTCTCCAGGTGGACAGAGGCTCCCTGTACAGGAACTGACAGCTTTCCTTATTCTCACATCACTTATGATCACAGAATTATGAGTGTTAGAACTGGAAAGTACCTTAAAGCAAATCTCCAATCTTATTTTACAAAGGAAGAAATTGATTCAGAGATATCACATGACCTATCTAGGGTCACAGGGTCAGCAAATAGCAAATTATGATTCAAAATCAGAGCCTCTAACTCCTCATTCAGAGCTTTTGCTCCCTCAGTCACTCCCTCAGGACCCAGGATGTTTCACTTGACCCACTTTTTTTCTTTCTTCTCTTTCCACTTCTTGTGAGAGAAGCTGGGAATTTGGGAACACATATCTGGCAGTTCAGTGCTCCCAGATTTTGACTGAATAAAAAAGGCACACTTGGATTTTTGATCACTTAATTCATGGCATCAAAGGACTAAAAACTGGAGGAAAACAGAGATCATCTATTCCAACCTCGCCATTTTGAAGATGAGAAGAATAAGATCCAGATAGGGGAAGAGACTGCCTTGAAGTCACACAGAAAGGCAAGATGCAAAACTGGAATTTAAAAGCAGGACTATCAAGTCTATTGTACTGGCTGCTGTTTTTTAGAGGAATGAAATTGCAGGAGAAGAAATATGGGATTTCCTTATCTTCACTGCATTACAAAATACCTCAGTCCACAAAGGTGTCAGCCTTATTCTGTACCATTGAAAAACAGTAAGTCTAGATGTTACTAAAAGTATGTACTGAGGAGAAAATACAAAAATGCATTTGATGGAGATGAGCAATAAATGAATGACACACCTCACACATATCTGTCTCTGTCTTCATGAAAACATCTAAAGAACTCACTAGATCCTTGTCCTCACAATACTTCTCAGGGACAAATAGGTAAGTGAAATCCCCTTCCTGACCACTCCCCCAATTCGCCCTCATATTTGAAGGTTGGGTCCTCCTAATATGAGAAGACCTAGTTCTAGGGATGACTCTGTGTGTTTGCTTTTCTAACTCTAGTGTTAATGAGCCCCCACAAGAGCACTTCCCAATAACAATCATCTAGGAGACCCAATTAGCACACAACAGAAGTATTAATTCAAATGGTAAAACAAAAGAAAAATGCACCTATAAAGCATTTCTCCTTCCTTCCCCCAAAACCTGGAATCATACTTTCTCTAGAGATCTATTTGATCTTCCTTTAGATTTATTATTGCAGTTTGCTTTTGGAACTTTATTTAATCAATAGCATTTCTTCTTCTTTGTCAGTTTCTTCCTTAGAGACAATTCCTTAGAAACAATCTCTTAGAGACTTCAATGAGATTTTAGTCTTGGATATTTTACTTTATCATTCTCCTTGGACATTTCTTCACCTAGACTTGACCCTCACTCCATGAGCTTGACAGGCTCCATCCAGATGTTGCTCACTGTGCTGGTAGTAGGGCTTCTGTAAGGCCCCAAGAGTGCTTCTGTGCAGCTGCTTTCCTTACTGCAATTCCTGCTGTGCTCTGGATGTGGTTTTTCTGGGCACTGGGCTGCCTAGGCCTGGATGTTGTAATCCCTGGGCACTGATCTGGCCATCTCTCCTGCTAAGCCTCAATCAGGGCTACCAGGGTGCTGCCCTGACTAGACCTAAATGCTGTTTGTCCTGGGCACTGATATAGCATTGTCTACTGGGCATTGGTCTGGTCCTGCCTCCTCCTCTAGATTATCATTTGTGTACTTTGTTCTCTACCTAACCTAAGCTTTCTCCTCTCCAAGCTTCCTTAGGATTCTGGGCATCTGTTTGTGAACTGCTAGACTGGAGGTAGGACTTTGCTTTTCTTTACTAGTGTTTTGGGTAGTCTATTTTTAGGACTGTATTGAGATATTTGGGGGAGGGTTGAGTTTCTTTGAGCTTCTTCCACACTGTGTCCTTCAAGGTTATCAGGGGTACCTCAGGTTAGAGGCCCAGGGGCAGCCCAGGCTGATCACTGCCTTTATGGACAAGGCTTGACCATCTCTTAGCCCCTCCATCAGAGCTGGAGGGTTTTTGAGGGCCTTGTGGCTTCCTCATTAGAGCACTGTGGTCTTCCTGCTACCTGGCTCTACAGGCTCTAGATGCCTATTGAGCATCTCTGATCCGTGCTGCTAGATTTCTGAGCATATAGTTGTCCTGGCCTTCTCTGGTAGAATACTGTCTATAGCATCCATTATCTTTGTGCTTTTGACTGTCTCTGTAAAGATCTAATAAACATGAAAAACAGTTTTTCTTCAGAGTATTTGTATGAGAGATGGCCAGGTCTGTACCCATTGACTCTGCCATCTTCATTAGAACTCTTTCTCCGCTCCAGATCTAGGTAGCCTTCTACACCACACTCTTTCCTGGCCCTATTCCTCCTGATTTGACACTAGGGGAAGTTCTGATCTGGGGCACTGAGATATGGCATATGTTTAGTCTCTCTTCTTATTGCCCTTAAAATTCTGGAGAATGGGGGATGACACTGGAACCCAGAGGAGGTCACAATCTCCAGGGTCAACATATCAGTATCAGATGAATTCCTAGGACTCGCTTCCTCTATAATACTAAAAATCAAGACACATTTAAAATCAAATCTCTGGAGATCTACTGTACTCACCTACAAACTGCCAAGCATCCATAATAACCAACATACCCCCAAGCTACATGTAATGACATATACTCTCTTTGCTTCCATGCAATCTTATCACTTTCCAATTGCATTCTCTGTCTTTTTCTTCTGTCTTTCTTTTCTTCCTTCCTTTTTCCCTCTCTTTCTCTCTCTTCTCTCTTTTTCCCTCCCTCTCTCCTTCCCTCCCTCTTCTTTCTCTTCCCCCCTCTCACTCTCCCCCTTTATGTCTCTTACCATAGATTCTCTATATACTTTTCCTTACTCACCAGTCATCTTCTTATCAAGTTATACTGCTTCTGCCTCTGGGACCAGAAACCATGCCCTGAAGAACTTAATCATTTCAGTTCCAAATATCCTCCTTGCCACTCCACTGTTCAGATGTGTAAGTGCTTCATTTAACCCCTTACATCTTGACAGCCCCAGCCAAGCTTCACCTTAGTCCCTTGTTATATCCTAAGAAACCCACCTGAAACAATGCATGTATTCCCTGCCTCCCCAAAGCCTGCTTTTCAACTCTAGAAACCTAACAAAATAAGTCCTGGCCCTCTACCAAAAGGGGCATGTCAAGGTACTTTTCTATTACTCCCCTCACCATTCTTGTAACTTCCTTATTCAAAACACTGTTCCTGAAAATCATTTTCCTATCCATATTCACTCTCCCTATTGGAATGTAATCTCCTTAAGGCTTTGGTCTCCCTCCACTTCTGTATTTCTATCTCCAGTCCATAGCACATAGCAAAGACTTAAAAGTGTTTAATAAATTATCTCCTCAATCATTTATTAATAATATCTTCTTAATAAGTAATTAATAATATAGCAATAGACATTTATTAATAAATGATTTCCACTTAAGTGATTCCATCTAATTAATGATATTAATTTGATAGATTAATTCATAAATTATTAATTAATCATTTTAATAAGAGATTTCCATTCATTCATTCACTCATTATGATTTCATCTCTTTTGTAACATTTGTTCCCATTCTCCACACAGACTCAGTATTCCAAACACAAACTTCATGAAAATAGAGGATGGTTCTGTATTTAACCAGTTGCCAGCATCAGAAAAGAATACCCTGAATACTCTGTATGGTATAGGTACATAAGAATGGTGAAGGTGGAAGAGAGGAGGATGACTAACAACCAGGGGCAATGCAAGGCAGCCGTCTGCTGTTCTGGCACATGTTCCCCACTCAGAGCCTACAGCAGGAAAATCTCCAGATAAGTGTGTGCAATGCTTTGCTGTTTACTGAGCACTTTCATTCACATAACCACATTTTTTAAGTTAAGAAGTTAGAAGCAATGGTGTGTGCCAAGGAATGAATAGAAGAAATGGCATGGTCAGGGAATTTCAAGCTCAGAACAAGCTGAAAGTGGTGAGAGAAGCTAAGGAGAATACAAAAGTTGTGTATGGGGTTTGTCTTTTAACTCTTTGGGGAAGAAATGAGAATCAAAGGAGAACTAGACCTCTTTTAGTGAAGGATGTGACAGGAAGTAACACACAGCTAGAAGGCACAGCTACTCATTTCAATTGTTCTCTTTTCTCTGCCATGAAGATTAATCTTTGCCATAGAAAATACAAAAAGAAAAAATTGTTAACAGGGTGTTACCTAAGATATATGAAGAAATAATAGGATAGAACAAGTTGCTATTTAGGAAGGCAATGCTCCAGATAAACTACATTCTCAATGATTAATGACATAGCCACTGTCAGATGTATTTGAAAGACTATGGAAAATAAGGGAGGCAAGACAATATCCAAGAGGGGATAATGTCTGAATTTAAAGAAATAAGGAAGAGAACAGAAACTTCAAAATATACTCCAATATGTTGAAATTCAATAGCTAAAATTTATTCTCAAATAGATGATTAAGAGATGGTTAATGAACTTTTAGAAAGAGAAACACTGATTGCAAAGAATCAGTACAATTATGACAAGAACAGGTCACATAAAACTACCCTTATTTCTTTTTTTGACAGAGTTACTAAACTGATAAATGGAGAGCTGTTGACATAATTTGCCATGATTTCAGCAAGCATTGGATGAAGAATCTCACTCCTTTCTTTTAGAATAAGGTCTTCCTTTTGAATATTGCTTTCAGGTAGTCCAATGGTGCTGACACAGTCTCTCCTGTGTCTATTTTCCAGATCAGTTGTTTTTCCCATGAGATATTTCATATTTTTTCTTTCTATTTTTTTCATTCTTTTGTATTTGTTTAATTGAGCCCTGATGTCTTGCAGAGTCATTAGCTTCCACTCCACCAATTCTAACTTTTAAAGAGTTGCTTTCCTCAATTATCTTTTGTATTTTCTTTTCTAGTCGGTCAATTATACTTTTTAAGGAATTATTTTCTTAGTGAATGTTTGTATCTTCTTTTCCATTTGGCCAAATATACTTTTAAACAGTTGTTTCCTTTTTCCAAGCTGTTGACTTTTTTTTTCACAATTCTCTTGCATCACTTTCATTTCTTTTCCCAATTTTCTTCTACCTCTCTCATATGATTTTTAAGCTCCTTTTTGAGCTCTTCTGTGAGTTCTTTCTGGGCTTGACATCACTTCTAATTTTTCTTTGGGATTTTGTCCATAGGTATTTTGGCATCATTGTCCTCTTCTGAGTTTATGTCTTGATCTTCCCTGTCACCATAATAACTTTCTATGGCTAAATTTTTTGTTGTTGTTGTTATTTTCTTTTTGACCTTTCCCCCTTCTTTTAAATTTGAGCTCTCCTCTTAGGGTAGAAGGGACACTGTCTCAGGTTTCTTGTGCCATAGTCTGTAGGCTCTCCCTGTTTACCTAGTACTACACTGATGTTGCCCTGAGATCCATAGGTGACCCTCTGTCTGATGCTGTGCTGAAGTGGCGAAGTGGGGGGTTTCTGGCACTCTTGGAGACTGTAGGGGTATGACAGACCACTTGGTGCTCAGCTGGGATCCTAGCACTGGTGTCTAGCATGTGCTGAGGCTAGTGAGGTGTTTCTGCATTTCACCCAGGGCTACACTGATGCACATGCTGGTCTGGTCACTGGTTATAGCCTGTTTGCTTATACACCTTAGGGTTGGTGTCAGTCTGTTTGCCTGGGGCTATGCTAAAGCAGTGGCAGTTCTTAGAGATGGAGTCTGTCTGTTCCCCTGGTCCTAGGGAGTCCTGGTATTGACTTTTGCCTGCTACACTACACTAGGGCTCAGGATCTCCCTCTGGTTTGCTGAGGTGGGAGCTTCCTGTCCTGGACCATGGTCCTCTTTTACCCAAGTGAGACAGACCTTTCCTTCTGATCTTTCAAGTTTTGGGGTCAATGATTGTTATTCTGCTATTCCAGGATTTGTTTTGGAGCACTTCTTCATAGATTTTTGGAGATGAATATAGGAGAATTATGGGAATTTATTGCTTACTCTACCATCTTGACTCCTAGAAGTTAAAGAGGAAGACTTTAAAAATCAGTCCTCACCAATAATGGAAGTATATTTACCCCAAATTGGAAATTGTCCTGAAGGAATGACATCTGGAGAAGCAGTAGTAGGCTGTTCTGGTGCTGGTAATAGGTGGGTTAGTAATTTCCAGAAAGTTATCTTTGGATATGTGTGATGCGGTATTATGTAAAAGAAAGTATGGATGTATTTAGCTATTGTGTGAGCAATTGAATTGATGCAGGCATTGTGGTTGGTACAATTCATTATTGTACACATATACACATCATTATAAGATGATGTGTATGCATAAAAAATGTGAATTAATATGAGACTGAGCACAAGAGTATGACTAGTGTGGAACTCAGCAGTTTAGGAGCCTCCAGAATAGTCATAGTCATGGTAATGGTGGTGGTGGTGGTGGTGGTGATGGTGGTGGTGGTGGTGGTGGTGGTAGTAGTAGTAGTAGTAGTAGTAGTAGTAGTAGTAGTAATAGAAGAAGAAGAAGAAGAAGAAGAAGAAGAAGAAAAAGAAGAAGAAGAAGAAGAAGAAAAGAAGAAGAAGAAAAAGAAGAAGAAGAAGAAGAAGAAGAAGAAGAAGAAGAAGAAGTAGCAGCAGTAAGAGCAGCAGCAAGAGCGGTAAGTATGATGATGATGATGATGAGAGTGATGGGGATGATAGCTGGTATTTATTGAGTGCTTTTTAAAGTTTGCAAAATGATTCACATATTTAACCTCATTTGATCCTCCTGACAGCTCTGGGAGGTAGCTGATATCATTTTCTTCACTTTACAGAAGAGGAAATCAAGAAAGGTTAAAGGTATTGCAAATGGTCACAGAGATAGTAAGTATCTCACAGGATTTCAGCTCAGGCCTTTCTGACTTCAAGTCCCATACTTGATCCACTGTGCCAACTATCTGAGTTGGTATCTCTTGAGCTTGGATCTTCAGAAACATGGGGAGAACATAGTCCAAAGGGATCTTCCCAAGCCTGTATGCCTTGCCAGAGTTAGCTCAGCATTTGGGAGGCTCCAAAGGAAGGTGTGGGAGAGAAGAGGTATTAGATTGACTACCAAACTGAAGGTCTGCAGAACCATTGTGTTGACCTCATTGTTGTATGCCTGTGAAACCTAGTCAGTCTACCAGTACCATGCCAGGAAATTGAATCATTTTCATTTGAATTGTTTTAGGAAGATTCTGAAGATCACCCAGCAGGATAACATACCAGACACTGAAGTCTTTACTCGAACTAAACTGCCAAGCATTCAGACTCTGCTTTGGAGATCACAGCTCCGATGGGCTGGCCACATTGTTCAAATACAAAACATATGCTTTCCAAAAAGACTTTTTATGGACAACTCACACAGGGTAAGTGTTCACATAGTGGTCAGAAGAAGCAATTCAAGGACACTCTCAGGGTCTCTCACAAGAACTTTGGAATTGATTGTGTGATATGGGAGACACTGGCACAGGACCGCCCAGCATGGCAAACCCACATCAGAAAAGGTGCTGTGCTCTTATGAGCAAAGCAGAATTGAAGCAGTTCAAAGGAAATGCAGGGTGTACACATTTGGAGATTCCACCCCAAATGTTCACTTGGACTATTTATGCCCGACCTGTTATAGAACATTCCCAGCTCATTTTGGTCTGATTAGCCAGTCAGACACATTGAAACTTATCTTTAGCATAGTGATGCCATTTGTGAGAAGACTAGATAGTCCTGTCTGACTAGATCAAGAGTGAGTCTGTGCTAGCAACCCTCCAACCACCATCCCTTGCTTATGGAGTTACACAGAGTAATTGAGCCTTAGCTCTGGGACCCAGCACCTGCTCTTATGAAGGACATCTGTATTTTGGAAACTGTGACTGGCAGATATAGACATAGACTGACATATACTTGAGGTTCCAAGAGTATCTACATGAGAAAATGTGATGCCAGTGATTCCAGAACTCAGGGTTTGGGACATGAAATGCTTAACAACATTAAATGAATAAGTGGTTTAGTGGCATCAAGTTGCAGACAGGAAGGGTGAAGGGGTGGCAGCCAAGAAAAAGCAGAACAGGGTGGTGTCCATGAGCCTATTGAGTCATGTTGGGGTGGAGCTAGGTAAGCCTGGGAATCACAAAGGCTTTTTTTCCCCCACTGCTTTTCACATTGTGGTAAAAGCTTTCCCGAGTAGTGCAATTGGAGCTGATGATTGACATAAAGTGTGGGGATGACAGACAGCCCTTGATTTACAAACACTACTTACGTATGGTACGGCCATCCCCTATCTAAACAGCTTCCTTGGCTCGGACTCTACTCCCACTCTACTGATGTGGCCACGGGGATTCCCCTTTTCCTTTCCAAGTTCCAAACACCCTAATCACAAATGAACATTTGGAACATAGTCCATTTCCAGTATTCACTTTCTCATGTTGCCCTGTTTTCATTTGCGAGTCTTGAGACAATAGCAGATTTAGACATGAACCATTAGAAGAGCAAGGCAGAAATTGATTTAATCAGTTAGTTTGAGCATGCATGCTCGCTCAAGCATTTCTGCCGTTTGCATTCCCTCCTGTGGCACCTGGGAATTCGTTACTTTAAGTGCATAAATCAGCCTTCTGAGAAAATGTTATTCCGTTTCCTGAGCTTACATTTAAGCTGAATTACAAGTGACCTTGCAAAATTATTTTATCCCCCTTTTGCCTGAATTCCCGTGGAAAGGATTATAACAAACATGCTGTCTGTATTTATGGACATGTTTCTCTATGTTCCACCCCACTTTAATAACTTTGGCTCCTCCAAGCTATATTCTCCAGTCTATATTTTATCCAAATTTGGACAGACAGGTAAATGCCCAAAGCTAATTAGGCAACCTGAAGCAATGGAAAAAAATGAGACAGAGACTTAAGGATCTTTTGTTTTGTTTCCCTCCCCTACCCCCTTCCCACACTCTCCCCCAGGGAAGAGCTGCATTTGCAAATTGATGCACATTATGCTTTATGGTATCCCCATCACTTTCACAAGCTAGCATGTGGCCTGAAAGTGTGGGGAAGTTCATAAACTTCCTGATTAAGGTAATAGGTCAAGCCCTTGATCTCAGAAAGGTGCTAAAGGAGGCTAGAGCAATTGTTTTGAAGAATAACAGGATCCAAGAAGGATAAAGTACTCAGGATGTCTAGATGCTATCTGGTACATGGAGTGTTGTTACTGGGGAATGGGCACAGGATGTGGATAACAATACAGCAACAACTCCAACTCATTCTCCAGGCAGAGTATAGAATGGTGGCACAAAGCTCCATCTCCCTTCCATTTTCCCTCAGTATTTTTAAAGTAATTGACCTCAGGCATTTGAACACCCCTTTCCTGGACTGAGAGAGCAGTAAAACTGAGGTACAAAGGGACATGGATTCTCTTGACCCCAAGATATTCCAAGTTCCCAACACCCTAATCACAAATGAATATTTGGAACACCAATTCTGGTGTTCACTTTCTCATGCTGCCCATTCTCATTCGAAGTCAAAGCAGAAGAGCCAGCTTCAGAAACGTAGTGGCATTGCTTGAGATGTGCCTCAGGCTGCCAGTAATGAAGGAAAAGGGATATGAGAAATGATGTTCATTTCCCGAAAGCCAAGGGAAATTCAGGAAGCATGGACTATGAGCAGGAAATGTAGAAAAGCCAAAATCAGAAATAGAAGCAAATATTGGCAATATTTCTAGAAGCTGTAAGAGAAGAGACTGGGAGTAGATAGTCTAAGGAGCACTGATGGGGAGGAGCCATTGCAGAAATTCTCCACAGCCAGGACTGTCTATGATGGAGACTATGCAAGCCTCTGGGGGCAATTCCTGGCTAGTGTCAGCATTTTATGTGTATATATATATGTATGTGTGTGTGTACATATGTATGTATATATGTGAGTATACATACATATATATATATATATATTTAAACATTTGATTTTAAAACTATAAATTCTAGATTCTTTCCCTTCCTCCCTCATCACCCACCCCCACTGGAAAGACAAGCAGTTCAGTACAGGCTGTATATATGTGTAGTTACACAAAACATCTCCACAGTGGACATATTGTGAAAGACTGACAATATTTTCCTCCATCCTATCCCACCCCCCCACTTGTTCTATTCTCTACTTTGTCCCTGTCCCTTTACAAAAGTGTGTGCTTCTAACAACCCTACCCCGCAAACTGCCCTCCCCTCCATCATCCCCCCTTTCATCCCCTTTCCCCATACTCTCCTGTAGGGCAAGATACCCAATTTAAAGTGTATGTCATTCTCTCCCTAAGCCAAATTCAATGAGAGTAAGTTTGATCCATTCCCTTTTCCTTCCTGTTCTTCCCCTCCATTATGACAGTTAACCCTTACCTCTTCCATACAAGATGATTAACCCCATTCTGTCTCTCCCTGTCTCCTCTCATTATATTCATCTCCCACCTCTCAAATTTACCTTTTAAAACATCATCTCTTCCTATTCAATTGATTCTGTGCCCTCTGTCTATGTATATCTGTACATATATATATATATATATATATATACACATACACTCACATATGTATCCACATACATATATACTCTCCTACATAGACATATGTGTGTATACATATATATATACATACATTTATATTTCCTTCAACTATCATCATACTGAGAAAAGTTTCATAAATTACAATGATCATTTTTCCATGTAGGCATGTAAAGAGTTCAACTTTGAGAAGTTCCTTATAATTTCTTTTCCCCTTTTGCCTTCTCATGCTTCTTGCATGAGATATGTAGGAGATATATGTCTATGTAGGAGAGTATATATGCATATGAATACATATGTGAGTGTGTGTATATATGTACAGATATACATAGACAGAGGGCACAGAATCAATTGAATAGGAAGAGATGATGTTTTAAAAGGTAAATTTGAGAGGTGGGAGTTGAATATAATGAGAGGAGACAGGGAGAGACAGAATGGGGTTAATCATCTTGTATGTCAAATGAATGTCAAACTTTTTATTCAGCTCTGGTTTTTTCATTAAGAATGCTTGAAAGTCCTCCACCTCATTGAATGACCATATTTTCCCCTGAAACATTATACTCAATTTTGCTGGGTAGGTGATTCTTGGTTTTAATCCTAGCTCCTTTGACCTCTGGAATATCATATTCCAGGCCGTTCAGTCCCTAAATGTAGAAGCTGCTAAATCCTGGGTTATCCTGATTGTGTTTCCACAGTATTCAAATTGTTTCTTCTTGACAGCTTGCGATATTTTTTCCTTATCTAGGAACTCCAGAATCTGGCTTTTTCCTAGGTGTTTCCTTTTTTGGATCTTTTTCAAGATGTGATTGGTGAATTCTTTCAATTTCTATTTTGCCCTCTGGTTCTAAAATATCAGGGCAAATTTCCTTAAGAATTTCTTCAAGGATCATTTCTAGGTTCTTTTTTTGGTCATGGCTTTCAGGTAGTCCAATAATTTTTAAATTCTCTCTCCCAGATTTGTTTTCCAGGTAAGTATTTTTTTCAATGAGATATTTCACGTTGAATTCTATTTTTTTTTTATTTGTTAGTATCTGTTTAATAGTATCTTGATTTCTCATAAAGTCATTAGCTTCCATTTGTTCCAATCTAATTCTGAAGGAATTATTCTCTTCAGTCAGCTTTTGAAATTCTTTTTCCATCTTGCAAATTTGACTTTTTAAGGCATTCTTCTCCTCATTGACTTTTTGGGCCCCTTTTGCCATTTGAGTTAGTCTGTTTTTTAAGGTGTTATTTTCTTCAGTCAGGTTGTTGACTCTCTTTTCATGATTTTCTTGCATCATTCTCATTTATCTTCCCATTTTTTCCCCACTTCTCTTATTTGGTTTTCAAAATCCTTCTTAAGCTCCTCTATGGCCTGTAACCAA
>CM053601.1:3851595-3866392 GCA_028646575.1 Pseudocheirus occidentalis
CATACTTTGATCCTTTTTGTCCCCACAAAAGGAATCTAAACTTGGATTGTTGTACTTGCTTTGCTTCCTTTGCCTGCTCATGTTGCCAGTCAATTAACTTGACTTTTGAGTTCTTTGCCACAGTAGAACTTCGCTTTCAGAGGGAAGAGCTTTTTCCTAAATTGCTGGGGGTTTCACAGCTGCCAGAGCTATTAGGAGGCTGCTGTCTCTACAGCTCCCACCAGCTTTGGCTCACTATTCATGGACCTCAGGACCACCACCCAAGACCACAATCCCGATACAGGCAGGTTAAGGCAAGAGCACTAAGCCTCTGAATGATTGCTTGGCCCTGCTGCAATCTGGGGGCCAGGAACTCTGAAGCAGCCACATGGAGGTGGCTGCACAGCCACCACTTCTGCTGCTTCTGGCTCTGGGGCCAGAGGGCTGAGCCCACTCCTCTGTCTCCCCCAAAATTCAGCCAAGTTCCACTGACCTTCCACTTTGTCTTTGGCATTTATGGGTTGATAATTCTGGAAACCACCAGAGCTGCTGGTGAGCCACTCTCCTGAATGCTCCAGCCAGGGCTGGTCTTGGCCAACCTGGGGCTAAAACGATGGGTTTATGCTGGGCTTTGCCTTGTTCCCGGGGTGCTGTGATGGATCCTTCCTGTCTACCTGCCAGGCTGCCTTCAGCAGGAAATTTGTTTCTCTGTCACTTTGTGGATTCTGGAGACCTAAAATTTATTTAGAGTCATATTTTATAGGTATTTGAGGTGGTTATTGGGGGAGCAATGGAGTTTTCCTGCTTCTATGCCACCATCTTGATTCTGCCCCAGTGTTAGCATTTTCTATGGACTGTGATACAAATTCCAAACATTTTTCTTGACCTGTGTACTTTCTTTGTTCCCTTTGAAACAGAGAGAGATTTTTTTTTTTTGCATTGAGGGCAAGTGAATGAAATGTATCCTTTGAGAAAAACTCATCATGGAGTAAAACAGAGACAAAGACCTCAGAAAATGTTGGGGATGCTGATGTGAAGGATGCTGCTGATGTATAGGGAGCAGGGACGGGCAGGCTGGGCCAAGAAGAATCCCCCAACTCTGGGAAGGAGGCAGTGGGTATCACTGGATAGCTTATTAAACTCATTACTCTTGCTAATTCCACCCTAAGTTCAGTTGTATCTACTGGGAAGCAGCATGCACATCTGCAATGCAATCTTCCTAAGACTTTTAATACTAGTCCCTTTTTCCTATTATCTCTAATTTATCCTGTCTATGCCTTGTTTGTACATAGTTGTTAGCATACTGCCTTCTCATTTGAATTTGAGTTCTGTGAGAGCAAGGATTGCCTTTTGCCTTTCTTTGTATCCCCAGAGCTTAGCACAGTGCCTGACACATATTAAGTGATTTTATACATGCTAGTTGGCTGATTGACTTCTCTGTTGCAAGTGTTATCAATTCCCTCTAAGTTTTGCTATCATAGGGGCAATGTCCTGGTAAATCTATTCTAGTCCTAGTTATGATTGGGGGCTCTTGTATATGTAAAGTCAGTGTGGTAAGGTGCAGAGGTTCAATGACAATGTCACATACTTGCAGTTTTGGGCCCCAAAGCTATTTTACAATTTACAATTTGACTTCTTTTACAATTTACAATTGAGCTTTCCTAGTAGCAGGAATCTTCATGGTGTGAACCATGATAGTTAAACAACCTTAAATGAAATTATGTTTATATTTCTTATTGACCCTGAAAGGGCTAATAAAAGTGGTGAATAAAAGTGATGAAGAGTGGGCAGAACAGTTATTAGAAATGTAGGTCACAATTCCCTGAGGGTGGGCCATCTTGCAGATAATGATGACTGTTCCTCTTCTGCAAAATCAAGAACTGAGACTGTGAATATGAGTAATCAGAAGAAAAACCCAAATACAATGAAGAAATAGTATGATTCAAGAAGTGACTAAAAGGTAAACAGAAGAAAAAAATAACTCTACAATGACTGCAGGCAGATCTTTAGAAGAAAAGGCTTGTATACAAGAGCTACAACTATATTTGGAAGAAGTGAAGGAAGAGCTAAAAATAAAATTCCAAGTAAAATAATTGTTCCAGAGAAAAGAATTGGAAGGAGCATAAATAGCTCAGAACCAACAGTTTGAAAGGAAAGCTTTACTCATATAGTAGATTCTTTGAAAGGATGTGCCAAATAGAACTTAATGACTCCAAGAAACAACAAGAAATGTTAAGACAATGAAAAAATAATGAAAAAGAGAAGAAAATGTAAGGTACTAACAAAAAGGCAAATGATTTGGGGCATAGATGAAGAGGAGACCATTTAAAAATCATGAGACTCCCTGGAAACTATGTATGACCTAAAAAAACCCCTGGATACCTGGATTTCATAAAATCATAAATGATAATTGTCCAGATATTTTTTTAGAATTAAGTGCAAAGTGAAAATAGAAAGGATCCATAGGCCACCCCCTAAGAGAAACTCCAAAACAATTCCCCAATGGATTTCAGAGTGAAAACCCATAGTTTTCAGGTTAAAAATGCTGCAAACAGCAAGAAATTTTCCAGTGCCCCAAAAAATAGTTACAGCCACACAAGACTTGGCATTTAGAGAAATGAAAATCTTGGAATGCAGTATTACCAAAGGCAAAACAAACAAAGAAACCAACCCTTCTATTCAAGATTAACTTACTTTGAAAGACTGAGTATAACTCTACAGAGAAAAAGAAAAAAAATGGGCTAAAGCATTCTTAAAAATCAAGCATCATACATTCATGATGCAAAGACCAAAGTTGATTAGAAATTTTGAAATGCACTCAGAGGAATCAACAAATAAGGGAGTTGGACTGCATGGACTCTGAATTCCCTCATCTCTCAATCTATATTCTTATGATCTTTCCAGCAGAGCTAACCCAGACAATTTCAATCTCTAGAAAACTATAAAGAAACTCAATCAGATGTGCACTACTAATTGAATAAAGAATTTCTTTGTGGGGCGGCTAGGTGTCGCAGTGAATAGAGCACCGGCCCTGAAGTCAGGAGTACCTGAGTTCAAATCTGGTCTCAGACACTTAACACAAAAAACTAGCCGTGTGACCTTGGGCAAGTCACTTAACCCCAACGGCCCTCCAAAAAGCAAAAAAAAAAAAAAAAGAATTTCTTTGTTAGCAAACCAGATTTCAAGACTAAGTTCTTAACAATTTGGTAGTGAATAAAGAGGAAGAAGGAAGTGATGTTTGGGTTCAGATGGGGGAGCATATCATTAAAGAATATCTAAATCAAATACCTTCTACTCAGCAACTGCTTCATGAACATCTGTTAAATTTAATTAAATCTACTTTGGACGTCCTTAATAATTTTAGGCCTAGAAAGTTCAGTTTCAACAGAGATCTTTAAGAAAAACTTGAACATTCACTCAGTAAGGTTTACAATAAGACAAGATTTAGTAGAGATAATCTACTGTGCAGTGAAATGTAAGGTTAAAAATGATCGGGAGCAGGTAAGCCTCCAAGCTTTACCAGAAAAGACACAGAAAAGATAAGAAAGAGTACAGATGTACTCAACTACTGCCATTAAATACCAAGAGGGGACCTAAGCCTCAGGTGATGGTATTGACTCCTTTGTTTTTGTTGTGGATAGGTCCATTGCTTGGTTCAGCACTATAGCCAGGGTGACTCTGGCATCTGGGGGCCAGTGTGGAGACAGCATGAATGAACCCAGAGGGGAATGAGTAGGGAATTATCTAATCTATCAGCTATCAGTAAGTGACTTTTGTGAGCCTATAACTGTCGCTTGTTAGGGAAACAAATACTGTTAAGGAAGGAGTCTCTCTGGTCAATGAAGTTACATGTTACTGAGGAAAATAAGATGTACATATGTCAGCATATACAAAATATACATACAATAGATACCAGAGAGTTTTGAGAGAACAGGGAGGGCTTCATGTGCAAGGTAATGCTTGAGCTAAAGCTTGAAGCAGCCAAGGAACTCTGAGACCAGAATTTCAGGAAGGGACACATTCCAGGCACAAGAGATAAACATTACAAATGCCTGGAGGTGAGATATAGAGTGCTGTGTTCGAAAAACAAGAAAGCCAGCCTGGCTGGAACATAGAATATAACAAGAAAATCAATGCATGATAATGGTGAAAAGATGGATTGAGGGCAGCTTGTAGAAGATTTTAAGAACCAAGAAGTTTTTCTTTTAATCATAGTTTACATTTGATTCTTAAGGTAGTGAAAGCCATTGGAGCAGACAATGTAAGGCCAAAAGATGCCCATCTAAGGTGAGTGGTCTTAGCCTGAGATTATCAACTTTAAAAAACAATGACTGTATTTTAATAGAATTGGCATATTTTGCAATCATATGTACATTATGTTATGCTTTTAAAACATTATTCTGAGAAGGATTCCACAGGCTTCATTAAACTGGCAAAGGATTCCATGACACAAATGAGTTTAAGAATTCCTAATCTTAGCAGAAAAACATGGACAAAGTCAAGAAGGAAACATGGGGAAACCAAAGATGCCCCTGTCATGCTTGTCCTCATGGTAATTAGAGAGATAGAACACTATAGATATAATTAGAAATAAATATAGGCATATATGGATACACAATATGTATGCCTACATTATATACATACATGCACATTTATGTATACATAAATATATATGTACATGCTAGTTCATCTATTTATTTGTGTGAGGATTTGTATCCTTCCCTTTTAGTGGCATGGTAACCCAAGAGAGAGTATACATGAAGAGACCTTTTCTTGTCATTTTAGTTTCCATTCTATTAGATTTCCAATTTATCCTCTGACTGTACAGCTGGTAAACATATAGACATTATGGAAATTATCAGTTGTTTGTTGCGGAGTTTTTGTTGTTGTGGTGGGGTTTTTTGCGGGCATTGATCAATAAAATAGTTCAAACGTGAATTGATTCCCCCACCCCATAAGCTCATATGTAATAAGGGAGATGAATGGGTTCTAATCTGTTTTCTCTTCCTTCTTTCTTTCCACTCTCCCTCCTCCTTTCCTTCTTCCTTCTCTCTCCCCTTCTGTTTCCATCTCTTCTTCCCTCCTTTATATTCTTCTATTCCTCCCTCTTCCCTTTCTTCCCTTCCTTCCTTTCTTCCTTTCTACTTTCTTCCCTTGCTTCCTTTTTTCTCATCCCTCCATCCTTCTTTCCCTCTTTCCTTTGTTCCTTCTTTCCTTCCCTCTTTCCCTCCCTCCCTTCTTATTTTTTCCTCCCTTCCTTCTTTCTTTTCTTCCTTTCCTCCTTCCCTCCTTCTTTTCTTCCTCTCTTTCTTGATGCCTCCCTCCCTCTTGTTGAATTGGTAAACTTCTACATTTTTAGTCCTTTTACTCTAACAATATATCACACTCTAGCATCATAGAAGTATAGAATTCAGGTTATACTGGACCTCATTTTAAATGTGCCCAGACTTGCTGGATAACTTGCTCAAAGTCAGGTAGTAAATGGCAGAATGAGGATCTGAAGCCCAGTCTTCTGACTCCGAATTCAGTGTTCTTTCTATTATATGTGCTGTATCAGCATCAGTATCATCCAGCTGACTAACTTTCTCTGTGACTCTGTCTAGGTTCCAATTCATTTTAAATGCCACAATCTTAAACCAATCCCTAAAGAGAAACAGGAGTTTTATTTATTGAGCATTAGACAGCCGATCCCCACCCCCTTCCCCAACACCTCCCTTCTTGAAGCACAGCATTTCCCATTAACTCTTATCTCAGGCATCCTCAATCATGGACAACCTTCCAAACTGATCATGTTATATAAGGTGCTAGCGGCTGCCTCCAAGCCCCATTCCCAGATGGGTACCATTTCCACCTCCGGTCAGTTCAATGCCTTGATGAAGAGAGAAGAGAGGTATAGCAATGAGTTTGCTTTAACTCTTCCCTCTTCTTACGCTTCATCCTACTTCTCAAGTCCTGTCTATTCTCCCTCCACAATATCTCCACAATTGGGCTCTTCCTCTCCCACTTGCACCTACTCTCTCCTAATGCAAGTCCTCAACAACCCCTTTCCTATCAACTACCAATTACTCTCTTTGCCTTCATTGTCTCCTGTTACTCAACAATTTGATACCCAGCTGCAAAATCAGCTTCCTAAGGTGCAGGTTGGCCTAGGTCACTCCCTGGATCATAAATCGTCAGTGACTATCTGTTAATCTCTAGGATAAAATAAACCTCCCCAATTTTACACTTGAGACCCTCCATAATCAGCTTCCTCTCACTTATCCGTCATTCCCAATGCACTGGATGCCATTAGTTCTTTCTGAGTGTATTCAGACAACAGTCCACTTTCCTCCCATGCTCCTCTCAACTATACCCAATGGTATAGTTCTCCTTCTTCAGAAATTAACTTAAGGTACCACCTACTCCATGAAGCCTTGAATGATTCCTTCTTAAGTTTCTTTTAAAAATACATTTTCATTGATATCTTTTGTCTTTTTATGTCACCAGAGTTTCTCCTTATATCTTACCCTCTTCTTCTCTGTTCTTCCCAAAGATCCATTGCATGTAGCAAATAATATTTTAATAGGAAAAAAATAAAAAGTTAAACTCAACTAATATATCAAAAAAAGTCATACATAGGAATATAGAAATATATAATTATGAAAACAATTAATTATATTACATAATTATGTTTGAGGATATGTTTATATAATATACTAATATTAATATAATATATATAATTATGAAAGCAATAAAAAACAAAATTTTCTCTTTATCTGAAAATATCTGCTATGTGCTACACCCACAGACCTCCATCCATCTCTGCACTTTTTTATATTTCCTATTTCTTTGCCTGCAACTTTTATCCATGCTTATTCATGTAGCTGTAATATCACCTGCCTTCCTTGGAAGACTATAAACTCCTTGAAGGCAACACTTTTTTTTTACCTTCATCCTAGCCTAAAGGTGACCCTTGGAGCACTAGTAATTTCTCTTTCTTTTTTAGATATTTTTGTGAATGAATTTTATTACCCAGTGGATACATTGGGATGCTTACATTGCAGTGATTAAAAATGGCACCTATAAAAACTTTTCAAGGTTTTTTTCCAAACAAAAGCACAAACAACCCCCAAATTTATAAAAGTGTTTATTTCTTTAAGAATTGCCTGTATTTTTACTGAAATTCATTTTTTTGGAATAAGTCCCTTATCAGAACTTTAGTAACATGGTTGCTTCCTAAGGGTTTTCTAACTATTTCACTTCTTAGCCCTTGTGCCCTTACGCTGAAGGATGCTTTCCTTCTCCCTCTTATCCCCAACACTCACAGTGACATCACTTTTATAGACTCTTTAGAGAAGTGAAAAGTGGTGCTTTAACGCATACTTTCTCCTGCAGGAAGCTATATGAATCTCAGAACCTTGGGAGATAGATAGCAGAAGGAGTGAGGAGAGGCAAGGAGCATGGCCCTCTTCATGGAATGTATGCTGTGCTAAATAGCTGAGATTTAATGACATTTTTTTTTCTGACCACAGGGCAGTTTGCTTCCTTATTATGCTAAACGCATTTAGCAGAAACAGGGGCCAAATTGCCTGTGTCTTCTCATGGCAAGGAAATCATTGAGGATTTATTTTCTAAATCAGGTGAACACTATTTACAATACAACTTTCACCATCCAGACAAGGCTTTGTTTTGTGTAGCCAAGAATAGAATTAGTTACAACCCCAAAGTATATCCCTGCTAATGAACTTGAAAGTGAACCAAGTTTGTAGTGACTTTCCCCATGGGGTTTTTAATGTTATTTATATGTGCAAAATTAGTGACCAACTTTCTGCTTGACAGTTAGCCCTACTAATTAGTATCAATACAGACACATTGATATCCTCTGAAATGAAACTAGCAAGAGAGAGCCAGTGACTTTGTCAGCAGGGTTTGCTCTCTAAAAGAACACAGTTAATTAGAAGAACTAATTATGGTTATCTAAACAACAATTGTCCCACATAAATCCAGCATGTATCTATTTTGAAACTCATGGGTTTGCTGGATGCATGAACAGTGACATTTGAAAAATAGAAGAGGCCAGATTTCTGATGCAAGCAAGAGCAGATTAATGCTTCATGAGTTACAACTGTTGAGTTTCATTTTCATATAGAAATGAGCTGAATAGTAATGAGTCTGACTCAGAATAATTGCACTATTGCTATTGATCTCATAGCAGGAACCTTCTATTGATTCCCTCCCTCCCAACCCCCCAATTTCCCTTGGAAGACCATGGAGAAAATGACTGATTTTTAGGATATGAAATAACAGTCTGGAGGATGAAATACAATGGATACACTCATTAATGTCTTCAAGAAGGTAGCATTTTTCCCAAGAAATGGATTCTCCAATATTTTTCCTAAATATAAGCTGATCAGATGAAGAGTAAATACTTGGGTTTTCTTATATACACACACACATGCACACACACATATGTACACACATGCATATGTGTGTGTTGCTGTTGAAGTTTCCTCATACAACATTACGCCATCTACAAAGAGATAGTTTTTTTCCTCTTTGCCAATGTTTTACCTTTGATTTTGATCTTTTCTTGTTATATGTTTCTAAATTATGATTTTTGTCTTTACATTGTTATTCCCAGGGGTGGCTAGGTGGCACAGTGAATACAGCACCGGCCCTGGAGTCAGGAGGACCTGAGTTCAAATCCGGCCTCAGACACTTAACACAAAAACTAGCCGTGTGACCTTGGGCATGTCACTTAACCCCAACTGCCCTCCAAAAATAAAAAGCAAAAACAAAACAAAACAAAACATTGTTATTCCCATTCACCTTCTCCAGATTGAATCCCTTGTTGTGACTGAGAAAAACAATTAAGCAAAGACATCTGATGGAGAGTATAAATGCAATTAGACTTTATGTGTTGATAAGCTGGTCTGCAGTTTCAATGAATACAATATTCTCTACTGATAGTTCTCCATCACCACCACTCTTCCAACAGGGAGAAGGGATGCTTCACTATTTCATCTTCCCAGCCATGTTCCTGCCTTGTCACCCTGTTATGGAGTCATGCTGTTCTAACTAGTGAGAACCCAGCTCTCTCTAGGCACCCTGAGAACCTCAATTTACCATTTTCTGGTCATGCCACAGTATCTTCTCAACATCGCAGACCACTGGAACTGTCACTCTGAGGCCATGATTAGGGAAATCCTATTGCATATCACTGCTTGAGTCAAAAGATGTGGATTCTTCAGTAATTTTTCATGAATAATTTTTACTGAAATCTGGAATAATTGCTCCATGGCTCCAAATGGACTTCAGGGTACCTCTCTGCCCATAGTCCCTTCAACAATGACTTTTTATATTTTATCACCTTTGAGAATTTTGATATTGTGAATAAAAAGTCAAAAGTTGAATTAAATTGCATTATTGTTTCATATTAGTGTTTTGGAACATGTACTATGTACATGTACATTTATAGTTTGCAATTCTTCTCAAAACTATTAATATACATTGACCTCTTATTCTTTCAGTAATAGCTCTCTGTATTTTATATTTGGGTTGATTCTCTATTTTTTATATTCAACTTTTATCAATGATTTTGATATAAACATTTTTCATTACTCTGTCATTTTTCTGTTAATTGGGTCTTCATTGATTTTATATGTGCAAATTTTTTATGTAGTTTAAATTGCCTATTGTTTAACAACATTTGTCTTATCTGTAAATCTGTCTCTGTCTTTCTATCTCTTAATATGATATTTTACATTCAGATTATGAACTCAAATAGAATTTATTGTGATATAAATTATAAGATGTTGCTCTAAACCTAATTTCTAAAAAAATTTTCTCCAAGTTTTTTTTAGTCCTTGTCAAAGAACAATTCTTTTACCCAACAATTTATATTCTTAGGATTATTTCATAATTTTTAAACCTTTTTCATATTTCCAACACTTAGCACTTAATAAATGCCTACTATATGCCTACTAAAACTATATTCCTACTAAAAGACTGGTGGACTATGGTTTTCAAATGCTTCTATATCTTGCTTTACCTGTCAATTTCATTCATATTTTCTCTGTGTGTTTTTGTTTGTTTTGAATCATTGTTTGCTAATATAGTCTATAGTCTGGTAATGCCAACCACCCTTTGTACTTTCTCTCTCATTCTTCTTGAGAGTCTAATCTCTTTATTCTTCTAAATTAGAAATTCTAATTTCTAATTAGAAATCTGATTGGCATAGCATGGTAAAATAATTTAGGTAGTATTATCATTTTTATTATGTTGGTCTAGTCTAACCATGAGCAATATGTATCTCTCCAGTTATTTGTCTCCCTTTATTTCTGTAAAAAAAAAAAAGTGTTTATATGCACACATGTGATTTTGGAATAATTTTGAATGTATTTTCCATTATTATAGTATCTTCCTGATTTATTAATAATACATAAAATGGCGCTGGCATTTTGGGATTTATTTTATAACTTGTAACTTTGTTTTAGATAATAATCATATTAATACATTTCTTCTATGTTTCTCTCAGATTTGCTAGGTACACAATTATGTCATTTGCAAATAGAGATAGTACCCCCCTCCCTTTACCAGTGTTTTAGTTTTGATTTTGATCTTTTCTTTTTATTAAATAGCTGGAATTTTAAAACTCTGTCACAACGACTGTTTCAAATCTCCTCATCTATCCTTAAGTCTCTTATAGCAACACTGTCCTAGCTAAGGACCTCACCTCACACTCACTGAAAAGGTGAGATTGTTCCCTAAACTCCCTCTTCTCTTCACCTCACATGAATCTGACATCATTCCTTACTCTCTTCTCTTTCATCTTAGTCTCAGATGAAGCGGTCCCTTCATCATTCTAAAGTCAGCTTCTCTATCCTAGATTCTATTCCTACGTATCTTTTTCAGCATAATGCTCCTGCTATGATCTCTGTCCTCTCTTCTTTAACCCACACATTCTTGCCTATCTAAGATATAGAAGGAATCCTTTTCTTCTCCCTCCAAACACGTTTCCCTGACCTCTAAAAACCTGCACTCATCCCATCATCTCAGCTACCTATCTTTCCTTTTAAAAAAAGATTTATTTTACTTTTAATTTATGGAATAAAACAAGCATTTCCTTAACACAGTGTAATAAAAAGAGGATTACACATGAAATTGCAAATCTATTATATACACCTTACTTTTCCTTTTAATACATCATAAAGTTATTCTGGAAATTTTTTTTCTTTTCCTTTCCCATCCCCTCCCAGAGATGGCTACCATTAGACACATATAGAGATATAATATGTAAAATTATTCTGTAATTTATATAATCTCTGCTATTTATCAGTTCATTCTCTGGATGCAGATAGCACCTTCCTTCACAGTTAATTTGGGTTTTTATAATAGTCAAAATGACAGTCACTCAAAGTTGTTCTAAAAACAATATTGTTGTTACTGTATGCAGTGTTCTCTTGTTTCTGTTCACTTCTCTCTACATTATTTCATGCAAATATTTCCATATTTTTAAAAAATCAATCAACTCATCATTTCTTATAGTACAATAGTACTGTTTTCACAAACATGTACCACAACTTGTATAGCCTGTCCCCAATTCATGGGTATCCCTGCAATTTCCAGCTCTTTGTGAGATCTATGTTTCCACAACTCTCTTTCCTTGTCAGGGAAACTCATTGAGAAAGCCACCTATGCTTCTTTGTCTTTCATTCTCCTCAACTCCTCTTTGCAATCTGGCTTCGAAAATGAAGTCCTAAGATTTGATTAAAATTCTTCAAAATTAATATTGATTTCTTAAATACTGATGTACAGGGCTTTTCTATTCATCCCTCTTGACTTCTCTGTAGCATTTGACACAACTGATCACTTTATTGTCTTAGGTACTCACCCTTCTCTGAGGCTCACTGTTCTCTCTTAGTTTTTCTATGTCCAACCATTTCTAGGTTTCCTTCCCTACAGCCCTGTCATGCTCACTAATTTGGAATCTTTCCCAAGGCTATGTCCCAATTCCCTTATCTTTTCATTCATTCTATTGTCAATTCTTTTCCCCATAACTGTAGTTTCTTTTCCATTTTTCACTCTAACACTCCAATTTTATTTATAAAAATACATTTGCTTCAAATACTTTGAGAATTCTAGTTGAACTTGTGTCCAAGCTGTGTTTTATCTTGAAGCTCTGCTTATAGATGTTTTGGAGTCATTCTCTTCTTCTGAGTTCGTGTCTTGAGAGTCCTTGTTGCCATGATGGCTATTTATGGTAGGATTCTTTTCTTTTTGCTCATTTTTTTCCTGACTACTTCCTGACTGAGTTAAAGTTGGGCTCAGCAAACTTCTGAGGGAAATGTCAGGTCTGAGCTTGTACCATACAAGAAGACCAAAAAGAAATTGAAGTTAGAAGAATAATAGCAGTTATATTTCTATAATCTTATAGTTCACAAAACAGTTTCCTTGACATATCCTGATTAAGTCTATAATTAAAATATTATTCTCTGCTTCATTAATGGGGAAAGTGAAGCTCAGAAAAGGTAAGTGACTTGCCCATGACTACACAGCTAGTAAGTGTCCGAAATGAAACTTGAACCCCATTTTTTTCTGGCTATAATTCCAGTACTGGTTTCCCCACTTTCCCACAGTGTATCTCTACAGGATCCTAGGAATTCCACAGGATCTCAAGGTTGAAAGGAACCAAAGAGACCAATTAATCCAACCTGCCCCTAAGGAAGGATCCCTTCTACAATGTTCCCAAGCTGCAGTAATTCAGCCTTCATTTGCAGGCATCAGGAGATAGGGATCTAGTGTCTCCAGAGGCTTATCATTAGATTTGGGGATAGCTCCAATTCTGTGCAATTGAGCAACCTTAAACTGACTTTTTTCTAATTCGTACACATAGCTCCTAGCTCTGCCATTGTTTCCCAGGTAGAGCAAGTCTGAGGCATTTTCCATTTTGATCCATTAAATATGTATCTCTATAAGTGAATCTCAGAGCCATTAAATGGCAGCAGAAGGACTTTAGCATCATAGTCCAGTTACCTAATTTTTAAGAATGGGAACTAAAGGCCAGATTGGACTAGAGCTTGGTTCAATGTGACATTACTGGTTAGTGGCAGATTCAGAACTGGGGTCCAGATCTACCTTCTCATGCTGTCTCTCTCATGATTTAAGAGAAGAGTTTGAAAACTTACTCTAGGAAATATCTGGGTAGGGGCAACGAGGTGGCACAGTGAATAAAGCACCGACCCTGGAGTCAGGAGGACCTGAGTTCAAATCTGACCTCAGACACTTAACACAAAAACTAACCATGTGACCTTGGGCAAGTCACTTAACCCCAATTGCCCTCCAAAAAAAAAAAAAGAAATATCCAGGTGGCATCAGTGTGATAACAGTGGCAGGCCTTGGACACCCTTGGTTTCAGTACTGTTACACAAAAGGCCAGGACAGTCAGGGCCTCTGCTCCAAAGCAAGCCAAAGGATTGTATCTTGC
The DNA here is from genome assembly GCA_028646575.1 of Pseudocheirus occidentalis. Taxonomy (NCBI): domain Eukaryota; kingdom Metazoa; phylum Chordata; class Mammalia; order Diprotodontia; family Pseudocheiridae; genus Pseudocheirus; species Pseudocheirus occidentalis. The sequence goes on from CM053601.1 coordinate 3,865,040, forward strand.
CTCATCAACAGTCCACCTGCTTCTGATTCCAGCCTGGCTCACCCAGGGTGCATCATACAATATCCAAATACAATTAGGAGCTATTCTTTTGTTCACTCAGGAGCTATTTTCAGCTGATGTTAAAAAGAACTCATCCCATTTGCCTCAATAAAATAGTTGCAAGTATTCCAAGACCTTGCGTTAATGTCTTCAGATGGGTGTTATGAGAAGCTCAGCACTCCCAGAACCGCTATAATTTAGTACAAAGAGAAGAAGAACATTCCTGCCTGGAAATGGGCTCCATGTGCTGCAAATGTGCTCTGGCCGGCTGCCCACTCCCCATGTGGAATCATCCCACCGATGCTCTGCTCTCAGACATTTGGATACTTTAATACCTGGATGGCTTCTTGATCCCGCCAGCATAGGTGATCTCACAAATGGTGCAGATGTCAAATCATCCACTTCTCATCCTGCGTGGTCCATGCCAATGTAAGCATCTAGGTGGCCCTCCCAGCAAAGGGCATGGAATTGGAAAGATCTGAATTCCAATCCATACTTACTGGCTCAACAACTGTGTAAGTCATCTACCTGCTGTCTTCCTCATTTTCTTCATCTGTCAAATGGGGATAATAATAGCATCTATCTTCCAATGTCATTGTGACAACAAAACAAGATATTTGTAATATACTTTGCAAAACTTAAGGTACTATAGAAATATACTACTACTACTACTACTACTACTACTACTACTACTACCACCACCACTACTACTACCACTACTACTACCAGCACTACTACTAGCACTACTACTACTACCACTACTACTACTACTAGCAGTACTACTACTACTACTACTAGCACTGCTACTACTACTAGCACTACTACTACTACTACTACTACCACTACTACTACTACTACTACCACTACTACCACCACTACTACTGCTACTACTACTACTACTACCACTACTACTACTACTACTACTACTACTACTAGCAGTACTACTACTACTACTACCACTACTACTACTACTAGCACTACTACTACTACTACTAGCACTACTACTACTACTAGCACTACTACTACTACTACTACCACTACTACCACCACTACTACTGCTACTACTACTAGCACTACTACTACTACTACTACCACCACTACTACTGCTACTAGCACTACTACCACTACTACTACCACTACTACTACTACTACTACTAGCAGTACTACTACTACTACTACCACTACTACTACTACTAGCACTACTACTACTACTACTACTACCACTACTACTACTACTACCACCACTACTACTACTACCACTACTACCACCACTACTACTGCTACTACTACTAGCACTACTACTACTACTACTAC
>CM053601.1:3866892-3890257 GCA_028646575.1 Pseudocheirus occidentalis
GTATTGCAGAGCTTTAAATTCTAGATTCTTTTGGCTCCTCCCTTGTCACCCACCCCCACCGGAAGGACAAGCAATTCAATACAGGCTGTGTATGTGTAATTACACAGGACATCTTCACAGTGGACATATTGTGACAGTCTGATCATATATCACTCCTTCCTATCCCGTCCCACCCTTGTTCTGTTCTCTACCCTGTCCCTGTCCCCACATGTTCTTTAAATCCCACCTTTGGAAAGAAACCTTTCCCAGTTCCCTTTAATACTAGCGATGTCTCCAATTGTTATCCCCAATTGATCTTGTTTATAGCTGGTTTGGGTATATTGTCATTGCTCAGTGATTTCAGTTGTATCTGACTCTTTGTGACCCCATTTGGGGTTTTCTTGGCAAAGATACTGGAGAAGTTTGCCACTTTCTTCTCTAGATCATTTTACATATGAGGAAACTAAGGCAAATAAGGTTAAGTGATTTGCCCAGGGTCACATGGCTAGTAAGTGTCTGAGGCTGGATTTGAACTCAGGTCTTTCTGATTCCAGGCCCGACACTCTACCCACTGTGCCAATTAGCTGCTCTTTGTGCATAGTCATTTGCACATTTTCTCCCTATTGTCCTGTGTACCCTGTGAAACCAGGGACTGATTTTGTCTTTCTTTGTGTCCCCAGCACTTAGCACAATTCCTGGTACAGAGAAGATGCTTAATAAATGCTTGTTGAGTCACTACTAATCTTCATTTAACCCCTTTTCCAACTTTGGAATAGGAATGTGTACATAAGCGGGTGTGCTGTTGTGGGTGGGGGTGGGGGGGTTAGCCACTATTTCTATCCACCATCACACACAGTGACTAAGAAAGACAAGCAGCTCCAGGGACAGTTTGCTTTTAGCACAAGAGGTTTATTCCTTTTCCCCTTCACAGTAAAGTCCCAAGCCTTTATAGGCACTTTCTGTGATTGCCATCTCGGTCAGTGTCTGCTACCAAATGCCCCCAGATGAGCCTGCAGATAGCGGACTCTGGGGGGAGACTGAAGAGGATCTGCATAGTCAGGTTGTTAAAGCTTTCTCAGGATGACTGGCTAGTAAAAGTCTCTCTTCTAAATCATACAACGTACTCAATTGCCAGCACCCTCCTTCAGGTTCCATCTTTATTTGCTTTTTGTTTTTTCTAATATCCTAGCAATGAGGAAGGAGAAGGAAAGGCTGCTGTTATCTCTGAGGACTACATATCTCTATTTGTGTATTCTGTGGATATGGCAAAGCAAAAGGCCCAGCTTGGGATGTTGAGTGTAGGCAGCATTAGAAGAGTGTAACTTCCCCAAATACGAGGCTGTAGCCCCCCTGTCCTATGACTGCTAGCTATAAATCTGGCATATCATTCAGTTCTAAGCAGCACAGACCAGGAGGACATTGATATACTGGACAGCAGCCAGCAGAGGGTAATCGGCATGGTGAAGGCCTAATATTCCATGGCAGATGGTGGGGTCTTAAGGGAACTTTGGATTTTTATCCAGGGAAAAGTAATGACTCAGCCAGGACATGATTTATCTCTTCAAGTATTTGAGGGGCCATCCTGTGCAGGAGGGATCAGATTTGCTCCTCTTTGACTTCTGAGGGCAAGATGAGGAGCAAAGGAAAACAGTTGCAAAAAAGGCAGATTTATGTCTGATGTCAGGGGAGAAAAATCTCAACAATGAAAGCCATCCAGAAGAGACATTTGGAGCTGGAGACTTTCCATAACTGGAAACTTCCTACCAAAGGCTAACTGACCACTTGCCTTGTCAATTCCATCATAAGGGGTATTTCTTTTGGCCCCAGCCTCTGGATCCATTCAATCTCTGAACTGCTGTGATTTGGCAATGCATGAAGAGTTCCAGATAGAGATGTACTCTGCCTCACTCTTCTCCGAAGTTGCATTCTTTCATTTGTTTTCTGAGCACACTGGCCAACTCAGTGACAGGTAACTCATGAAACAACCAGTCTCTTCAAAGAACAGAGGTTTCTATTGCTGTGAAAACCACTTAGAATTAGGGTACACTTTTCCTAGATGATGTGGGTTGTGAATTTAAGGTCTTTCTAAGAATGAGACAAATGCTCGAATGGCTTTCTTTTTCATGTCAATAGTATTTTATTTTTTTTAAGTACACATAAAATAGTTTTCAACATTCATTTTTTATAAGATTTCGAATTTAAAATTTTTCTCTCCCCCTGGCTCCTCTATCTCCTCCTCATGACAGTAAGCAATCTAATATAGGTTATACCTGTGCAATCATGTGAAACATATTTCCACATTAGTCATGTTGTGAAAGAAGAATCAGAACAAAAGGGGAAAAACAAGAAAAAAGTGACAATAATATATTTCAATCTGCATTCAGATTCCATCAGCTAGATAGGGATAGGGATAGCATTTCCCATCAAGAGTCTTTTAGAATGTTCTTAGATCATTGCTTTGCTGAGAAGAGCTGAGTCTATCAAAGTTGACCATGGCACAATGTTGCTGTAACTATGTGCAATGTTCTTCTCATTCTATTCACTTCATTCAGCATTAGTTCATGTAAGTCTTCCCAGATTTTTTTGAAATCCACCTGGCCATCATTTCTTATAGCACAATAGGATTCCATTACATTCACATACCACAATTTGTTCAGTCATTCACCATTCGATGGGCAATGAGTATCATTCTTAAACAGACTGAGCACCTACTATTTGAAAATCTTTTCATTTATGTCTGACAATGAAATTGGAGTAGTTTGGGTATTGGCTTTTGAAAGGAAAAGGGGTATTATCTAGTGGTATCTTGGCAAGAAGGATGGTATGAGTGCAGATGGCTCACCCAAGCCTGTTTGAACTCAATCAGTGCCCTTAATTAAACAACTTTTCTTTCTGACTTAACTTTCCTTTCAAATTATTCAATGACAAAAGGAGTCAATATTAAGGACTTATTTGGAAAGAAACAGGCACATCCTAAGTCTTTTTTCCTTCTACATTAGTGTATATCTAACCTTAGGATGATGATTCTGAATCAAGTTTCTACCTCAGTAAAGAAAGTCAGTCAATAGGAAGTGCTTCTGTGTTTCTATGTGCTAAACACTGTGAGATGATGCTACATTCGGTTATGTTCATTATATTGGCAGACCATGATGTCTCAGGTGCCAAAGCTGGCAGGGACCTAGGACCCCATCCTGTGGTGGAAAATGATCCAACAGATAGAGTTAGAATGGGTTTCGAGCTCAATGTTGATACTTACTGGCTGTATTATCTGTGGCCCTCAGTTTCCTCGTGTGTAAAATGGAAAATTTCATTTAGATAATCCTTCATGTGCTTTTTATGTCTATTTTCTGACAATCCTACATCATCTAGGGTATCACTATTCCTAGTTCCTAGACATAGTGGGTGGTTAACAAATGTTTGTTGAATTAATGAATTAACAGGAAAACTCTTCAGTATTCCAGAAGAAGGATCTTCCAACCTCTCTATCAGAAGTTACTAACATTTTTGCGTGTATAATGGACTTCTTTGACAATCTTTGACCAAATACTTCTCAGTTAGCCAGTCAACAAAAATTTATGGAACACCTTTAATGTACCAGCTACTCTGTGAAGTCCTGGGGATACAAAGAAAGATAAACAAATAAAACCACCCACAAACCCCAAAACTAGTTCATACCCTCACGGAGCTCACAATCTCACAGGGGAGATAACCTGAGAACATCTCTTCACAAACAAGATCTATGTGGAAAAATTTAGAGATTATCAACAGATTTATCCTCAATGATATTTCTAATGTACAAAATAAAGTCTATTAGATTTTAGGGGCGGCTAGGTGGCACAGTGAGTAGAGCACTGGCCCTGGAGTCAGGAGGACCTGAGTCCAAATCCGGCCTCAGACACTTGACATGCTTACTAACCATGTGACTTTGGGCAAGTCACTTAACCCCAATTGCCCTCTGCCAAAAAGCAAAAAAAAAGTCTATTAGATTTTAAAACAAAGCTATATTTCAATATTTATATCTCATTTCTCTATCATCTATTTATTTGCCTATATTTCTATGTACCTAATTATATATGTATGCATCCATATATATCCATCACTCTCCCTCCCTTTCCCTGTCTCTCCATTTATTTATACACTATGATCATCATATCCATCCATCCATCCATCCATCCATCCATCCATCCATCTATTTACCTACATACTACCATCTGTCTACCTCTATGATAATCTATTTATCTATCTACTATCCATCTCTGTGTAGCAAATTTATGGGCCCCAAGTAAAGAACCCCTGGTCTATGAAGAAACTAGGTCCACCTCAATGAGATGATAAAGGACAAAGGGAGCAGAACTATGTGAACAATTTATATAATGACAAAAATGTTGTAGGGGAAAAATATTGGAAGACTTTGGAATTTAGCCAATGCCATGATAAAGCAGGAGTCCAGAGGACTGCAGATAAAGCATGCCACTCACCTCCTGTCTGAGAGGGAAGGAACTGAAATGTTCCAAAGAGACAGATTTTTCAATATGCTCAATGTGGGAATTGGCTTTTCTGGACTATACAGGCTTGTTGTAAGCGGCTTGGGATTTGTGTTTATTTATTTGTCTGTCTAGCTATCTATCTAATTTTAATGGAGTGTAGGGGAAGGGATAGATTTTTAAGAAGTCAAAAACAATTCAAAGAATCTCTCCTCTATTGGATAACTTCCAGTGATAGACAACTCATTACCTCTCAAGGCGGCATACTACTTTTGGAAGACTTCAATTGAACGGAAGTTTTTCTTCCAATCAGGCTGAAACCTGCCACTCTCTGATTTCCATCCATTGTTCGGAGCTGACTCTGCTTCTCTGGAACTCACAGACGTTGTTCCGACTTCTTCCTTCTGGGGCCAATCAAAACAGGTTTAATCCTTCATTGACAGGATAGCACTTAAACTACTTGAATTCCGATATCCTATCTGCTTGTTATGTCTTCTCTTTTCTAGGCTAAACATCCCAGTTCCTTTAATTTTTCTAGTAGCCAGACCATCTTGACCACCCTTCTTTGGGAATGGTCCAGCTTCTTAATATCTTTCCTAAAAACTGTAGCAAGAAGAAGTGGACAAAATGTGCCAACTGTAGGCAGACCAAGACTGGGGGTAGTGAGATTATCACTCCTATGATTCTGAACACTAAGCTTGTTAATGTTGCTAAGATCACATGATTTGATTTGGTTCTTGTATCACTTTTCATCCACAAGTTTCTTTCCAATTTCTCATCAAGGCATTTGAGTGACCCTAGGTTCTTGAAGGCCTTCCTACTGACCTTCTCCCAACACTACTTATGAAATCAATTTTTTAAATCAAATGTAGTTTTCTCTTCCTTCCTTTCTGCCTCCCTCCTCTTCTTTCCTTCCCTTTCTTGTCCTTCTTGTTCTTCTCCTTCTTTTCCTTCTTCTCCTTGTTCTTGTTCTTGTTCTTGTTCTTGTTCTCCTCCTCATCCTCTTCCTCTTCCTCCTCGTCCTCTTCCTCCTCCTCCTTTTCCTCTTCCTCCTCTTCTTCTTCCTTCTCTTATGATATCTTTGATGTAGGCATATCTCCCTCTACCAGTGCAAATCAGTAACTCTTTGCAACTTAAAATATTTAGTAGAGAAGGAAAGAAGGAAGGAAGGAAGGAAGGAAGGAAGGAAGGAAGGAAGGAAGGAAGGAAGGAGAGAGGGAGTGCAGGAAGGAAGGAGGGAGCGAGGGAGAGCGGAAATATGCAAGCACTTAAGTGTCTATTAACTGCACTCACAGCACTAAGTACTTTAAAAATATTTCATTTGGGGATGACTAGCTGGCACAATGAATAGAGCACTGACCCTGGAGTCAGGAGGACTTGAGTTCAAACCCAACCTCAGACACTTAACACTAGCTGTTTGACCTTGGGCAAGTCACTTAACCCCAAATTGACCTGCCTTTACCCCTCTAAAAAGCAAAAAAAGAGTATTTCATTTGATCCTCACAACAATCTTAAGATGTAGGTGCTAGCATTGTTATCCCCATTTTACAGATGAGGAAATCGAGATGGATAGAAGTTAAGTGACTGGCCCAAGGCAATATAGCCAGAAAGTATCTTAGGCAGTATTTGAAATCCAGTCTTCTTGATTACAGGATAAGTAATGCATCCACTAGGACACCTATCTACTCCCAAGAAATTAATTGACACGTATCAGAGGCAGGGCTCAGTACAAAGTCTTTTTGATTCTGAGGATCTGCCACAGCAGCAGTTCTCAAGCTTTTTGTTCTTGGCACAATTTTTGCACCGGCAAAATTCTTGAGCACCTCGCACCTCAGAGAGCTTTTGTTGATGTAGATTGAATCTATTGTTATAGTTTTTGACTTTGTGAGATGCACTGAAAGGGTCTCTAGGAGCTTGAGAGCTCCCCAGACAGTAAGTACCTTGAGAGCCACTGCACTAGGCCATGCTGTCTCCATTCTCTCCCTTCTTGTCTCCCTCCCTCTGCTTCTTTGTCTTTGTCTCTCTCACTGTGATTTTTCTTGTTCTACCCGGTCCAGAGCTTTTGAAGTCCTAACTATCATTCACCGTTTTGGCTGTGTCTCCCAGATTTATCTTGGTTGAACATTTGATGATTTGAAATGCTTCACATGGTGACTTAATTTCTTGATCATAGTTTCTATTTTATTCTAAACTATAAACCAGTTTACCACTTCTTGAAAATTCAGATTGCATCAACTTAAGTGGCTGAAATATCAGCTAATTATGCCAACTTAGTTTACCCCCAAATATGAGAAGTATAAATTGGATTAATGCAGAAAAAAGTTATCTTTTTGCTTTTGACCTAATATGTGTGTGTGGAAAATGTTCTTCAAGAAAAACAAAGTTTCACGAGTATATAGAATGATGATGTTAAAAGCAGCTCAAATGTATCGAAGGCCAAGATTTGTGATGCCTGAGGAGAATGTGGCTCAGGTTTAAGTATGAAATAAAAGATCCCATTAGTTTTATTTGATGTAATATTATAGGTATGTACACGTATGATAACTGTGTGTTTGCGTGTATCCATGTCTAAATATATGAAAGCATTTTCCATGCTTTCCAAAAGCAGAGAAAGGTAAAACAACTGATACCAATTGAATTAAGGAAGTAGACACCAGAAATCATGACTACAATGAAAATAGAAACAATAGCAACCAAATGCTGCAGGGTTAGACATTATGTGAACAACTAGGCACACAGAAGATGTATAAAGAGTAGGTAGAAAGATGTTGTTTGTCCTTCATTCTTGAAGAGGACCACAACATCAGGAAGATGATGCCATGTCTTGCAACTGACTTGGATTTAAGTGAGAAGGGCTGGGCAAAGTCATGAGCCTTACTTTCTCCTCCTGAGCCATCTGAGTTCAGTGGTAAGATATAGATCAGGATGACTGGAGATGGCTCCAGACATTGACCTTTTTAAGCTAAGATCTTTCCCAGGTCTCAGTTATCATATCTCAAAGCACATAAGTATTCTATTGCCTTCATATACCATGACTTATTATGCCTAACCAATGAGTCTCCAATTCTTTACCCCCCAAAAGGGTTGTCATAAATATAATATAATATTTATATTATATGATATTATATATTATGTAATATTTTATATATAATAATTATAATATAATAAATATAATATAAATATTTTTGTTATAAAATTTTCATTTTGATCTATTTGGGCTAAAAACCTAGCTATTGTTGGTTGTACAGTCATTTCAGGTGTGTCATCCAAATGAATTCTATTATTTTTTCTGTCTCTATAATACAGTTCTTTGGTAGTTTGATATGGCACTAAATAAGTCAATAGATTTAGGTACTCTTGTTATTTTAATTATATTAGTTCTAACCAAGAGCAATTAATATTTCTCCAATTATTTAGATCTGTTTTATTTGTGTGAAGTGTTTTTTTCATTGTGTTCACATAGTTTGTGTATGTGTGTGTTGTAAAGCAGATTGCCAAGTATTTTTCCTGTGATAGTTATTTTAGCTGGAATGTCTCCTGCTATCCCTTCCTGTTTTTGTTGTTTGGTAACATATAGAAATGTTGGTGATTTCATTGCGTTTATTTCATATGCTGCAGTTTTGCTGAAGTCATTGTTTCTATTAGTTTTTTAGTTTACTCTAGGGTTTTCTAAGCAAACCATCATGTCACCTTCAAAAAGTGATGACTTTATTCCTTATTACCTATGCTTATTCTTTCAACTTCATTCTCTTAATTTTTTTGCTATAGATAGGATTTCTAGTATAATATTTCATAGTAATGGTGATAATGGAATCCCTACATCTCCCCTAATATTATTTGGAAAAGACTTCTAGTTCTTCTCACAACAGATAGTGGAATTGAGTTTAGATAGATAATACTTATCATTTAGAAGAAATCTCCATTTATTTCTGTGCTTTGTAGTGTTTTTCTAATAACAGATATAGCTGTTGCATTTTATCAGAAGTTTTCTTTGCATATATTGACACAATGATATGATTTTTTTTGACATGGTCAACTGAACTAGTTTAACTAACATTGAACATGCTCTGCATTCATGATATAAATACAACCTGTTCATAGTGTATGGTCTCTAGGATATGTTGCTATAATCTTCTTGCTAGTATTTTATTTAAAATTTGTACATCAACAGAGAATGTGCATCAATTAGGAAACTTGTTGATGGTTTTCTTTTTCTATTTTGACTCCTCCTAGTTTGGGTATCAAGACTATATTTGTGGAAGTCCTTCTTTACCTATTTTTTTTCAAACAGTTTATCTGTATGGGCATTAATTGTTCTTTAAACGTTTGGTAGAATTTACTTGTAAATACATCTGGTCTTGGGAATTTTTTTTATAGGGAATAGGTTATTAGCATTCTTTATAATGCTAATATAAGGAAAATTTAGGTTTGTTGTTATGAAAAAAAACAGCAACAACATTTCCTAGTAATTAGAACTGTTTTTTAGAACCAAATTAGAACTAAAAAAACTGGCTATTTGAGGGGGTCTCATTGGACATGTTTGAACAAAGGTTAGGTGATTATTATTCAATGCATTGCAGTATGGATTTGGGGGGCAGTAAGAGAGAAAGAGTATGGGAGCTAAACCAAATAGCTATTTATATGTCTTACAACACCAAAATCTGATAATTCTGTGACACTTTCATTGTTTTTACGTCTAATAAAGTCTAGCTCCTTTTGTTCACGGAAACAATTTACAGAACTTAGAAGGTACTGTTATGATTCCTTGTTGTTAATTGTTATATCTCAAATGCAGTCATTTTTTTAAATTCAACATCACACTGTAATTCAATGTCAAGACGGCCCTTGATTCCTTATGAGGCTTATTTTCCAACATTGTTGCAACATTCTTTGTTGCTGATATAAGGATACACCCTCAGTCCTCTGAGTATTTCTTCTCTTTGTGCTCAGAAAAGCTGATCATTTATCAATCCATTCATCAACCCAGTGTGTACTGAGGGTAGAAGCAAGAAGAAATAGTCTTTACCTTCAAGGCTCTGAATTTTCATGGTTCAATGTAAGTGGATTTTGAAATAAAACAAAAAGAATCAATTATCATCATAACCTCCTTTTTCAGAGACTGGAGGTCTCTCCCAAAAGTCTCTGGCCTTCTCTCAACCTCCATTTGGTTTGAAATCTTATCAACACTGATTACAATCTCATTTAGTTTTCATTGGCATTGTAAAGCATGGACATGAGATAGAAAACACTGGTGAGGATTTCCCCCCCCAAACTGCTGAATTTGCTTACATTCTTTTCTCCTAATTCATTATTGGTGACATCTGTTTTATGGAAATGTTTGCAACCATATCATGTACAAGCATATTTGACAAAGTCCCTAATATGGTCCTATTTCACTTTCAATGGGTACAAGCATCTCTAAGGTATCTGCTGTGGGGTGGCCCCCCACCTCTGATGGAAACATAATGATATGAAGCAGGATAACCTGGAGTCAGGAAGACCTGAATTCAAATCCAGCCTCAGATACTTCCTAGTTACGTGACCCTGGGCAAATTACTTAACCTTTCTCTAGCTCAGTTTCCCCATATGTAAAATGAGAGTAATAAAGGCACCCACCTCCCCAGGTTTTGATAAGGATCAAAAGAGAGAGAGAGAGAGTAATTGTAAAGGGCTGTGCAAATGTTTTAAGTGCTAGATAGACACCAGCTAACATTATCTCACCCAAAGCCACTATATTCTCCTCTCATAACTTGCCAGGGTTATCTAAGGAAAATCAGGTCCAGACCACTGCAGTACAATGGTGGGCTTTGAAGATTTTTGTAGTGGTAAAGCATTTAGTTGTAAAGAAATATCTGCTTAACCCTTATAATGCGATCTAGAATGATGAATTCCTGATAATGAACAACCTCAGACTCATTTAAAACCCCAAAGCAGTAATACCAATTCTAGGGTTGCATCCCAAAGGGATCATAGAAGTGGGAGGAAGACCCATATGTGAAAAAATATTTATTGCAGCTCTCTTTGTGGTGGCAAAAAAACTGGAAATTAAGGGGATGCCCATCAATTGGGGAATGGCTGAACAAGTTGTGGTATATGAATGTAATGGAATATTATTGTGCTATAAGAAATGGGGAATAGATGGACTTCATATTTACCTGGAGAGGCTTATACGAACTGACAGTAAGTGAGAAGAGAAGAGCAGAACTAGGAGAAATTTGTACACAATGACAGACACAACATATGTGTGATGACCAGCTTTGATAAACTGGGCTCTTCTCAGCAACTTAAGGTTATAAGACAACTCTAAAAGTCTCAGGATGGAAGGAGATGCTTACTTTTAGAGAAAGACCTAGAAAGAACAGAGTTTAAATGCAGACAGAAGCAAACCACATGCTCTCGTTCTTTTTCATGTTTGGTTCTCTTTTTTTTTCCCATTGTTCACTCCATTGGTTACAATGCTTCTATACAACCAGACTAATGTCCAATGTGAAAGTATTTGAAGATCCTATACTTGATTGCTTGCCGCTACGGGGATGGGGGGGGGAGGAGGGGAAAAATTTGAAACTCGAGGGATTGTGGAACTGAATCTTGTAAACTAAAAGTAAATAAACAAATCAATTTAAAAAAAAACAAAGCAACAGAAGCTTGGGTGCTTCCTGGTTCTCTACATCCCACCAGCTCTCTTATGCATTCCCACTCAGATATATTTTAGAAATTGATGGAATTCTACTGGATAAATCCAATATCCATAATTCATTCCTCATTTTAAAAAATTACTTTGTAATCATGACTAAAGGGTGAAATATCAAACATTCACATAGTATTCTCATCCATATAACAACATACTCTTGTATTTTTATTTAAATGTAATAAGGAGACTGGCCAACAAAGTACTTTTGTTACAAGGGGGAGGGGGGAAAGTACTAAAAATGAGTGGAGATGAAAAATCCTGCCTTCCTCTTCCAAAAGCAAATAATGTGGAGCAAATGAGGAAGCAAATTGAATGCCTCATGAGTTCTAAGAGCACACAACACAGATAATTCATTCCAGGAGGGGCATCTCAGCAAAAGAAAGGTCATATTTCATTCCAAAAAGTAAGACAATTTTTTTTTCCTATTCGGCACATATGAAGCATTGATAATATGAAACTTTCTGCACAAAAGCCATTATGCACACTGCACATATTGTTAGACTTTTAAAAAGCTCAAAATGACAATACTGAGTGTACATATTCATTTATCTACATTGAGCTCATTCTGTGCTCTCTTCCCCAAGTTACAGCTGACAGGTCTATGGCATTCCCCTGCTTGACCTCTCTATTAACTGTGACAAAAGAAAGACAGTAACAGGTGAGCCATGATGCCCAATGGGGGACTGACTGGTCATTGATTCTCCTTCCAGCTCATGAATCAGCATGCATTTATGAAGCGCCTGTGATGTTCCAGGCACCGTGCTCGGCTCTGGAGAAAGGACAAATGGAGCCAGTGTCTGCTTTCAAGCAACTATCAAAGGTAAACCATGTCTTTAATTATATCTTTAATGATCAAAAACCAAAACAAAACAAAAACAGTCTCCACAAAATCTTACTCTGATAGCTCAGTATTTGGAGATGGTCCTGGATTGTGGAATATGAAGCCAGCAGGGCATAATCTCTGATTAGTGGCAACAAGATGGAAAGACTAAAGCTGGTTCACAGATAGTGCCTGAGGTTTGTTGCTGTTTCACCTAGGTGGATAAAAAGTTTTGGACCTTTGGCCAGAAGACTTGAGTTCAAATCCTACCCAAGATCCTAACTAGTTGTTGAACCCTGGGCAATTCACCTACCATGTATCTGCCTTGGTTTCCTTACCTGTAAATTAGGAACAATAATCACAATAGCATCTACCTCCCAGGATTGTTGTAAAAGATTAAATGAGACATTTTTAAACACTTTGCAAACCTGACCGATTTAAAAATTAGATGGCAAATTCCTTGATAATGGGAAGCTATGAAGAAAAAAGAGCTCTCAGTCCCTTGTGGCTGCCTTCTCCTTTTTTACTGACCATGACAAAGTGCCTACAAAGGGGAGAGAGGATGATAGGAAGAAGAATAGTATTTAGATGGAGCTGCTCAGTCATTTCAGGCTTATCTGACTCTTTGTGACCCCATTGGGGGGTTGAGTTGGCAAAGATATTGGAGCAAAGATGCTCCAGTTTTTTTTACAGATGAGGAAACAGAGGAGAACAGGGGTGAGTGACTTTGCCCAGGGTCACACAGTCAGAGGATGAGTCTTCCTGCTTCCAAGTCCAGTGTTGATGTACGTGGTGCTCTAAGGTTCACAAAGCACTTCACAAGTATTACTTTATTTGGTTCTCATAACCCTAGGAGCTAGGCACTATTGTGAGTTCCATTTTACAGGTGAAGAAATTGCAGCAAACAAAGGTTAATTGACTTGCCCAAAGTCACAGAGCTAGTAAGTATCTGAGGCTAAATTTGAACTCAGTCTTCCTGACTCCAAGTCCAGTGCTCTATATCAGCTGTTCCACTAAGGTTGTGCCTTGTCAAAGCACACAGAGTTTAAGAGAGCTTTAACCAGCCATTAACTTCTGCCTCTTCAAAGGTGAGCCCTCTGTGAAATGGCAACTATATTTCTTCCATTTAGTATTAGAGGGAATGAACTACACCAGCATTTATGGACATTCTTAGTCTAAATGAAGCCAGAAAACAAATAAAAGTCAAGTGGCCGATAAGTAGAGGTTCATGGCTCTTATTATGGATACTATGAGAGGAGATGGCCAAGTATATCACGAATTATGCTGTTATTGGAAGGAATCCCTCTTCCATGTGATGATCCTTCAAAAACTGGGGGACGCAACTACATCTAGGGATAAAGCATGTATTCCACCTCTTGACAGAGAGGTGTTGGGTTAGAAATGGAGAATGAGACATACATGCTGTGCTTGGCCAATGTGTTGGAATATTTTCCTTGACTATGCATATTTATTGAAATGGAGGGTTCTATTTTAAAGATTAGTTGGGGGTGGAGAGAGAGACAGAGAGACAGAGAGAGACAGAGAGAGAGAAAGAGAGACAGAGAGACCAAGACAGAGACAGAGACAGACAGAGAAAGAGAGATACAGAGAGAGAGAGAGAACTTGGGGAGAAACAATAGGTAATGAGAGATTGATCATGTACTCTCTATGTCTTGTATTCAAAATCCCAGTTAGAAGAAGGAGGGAGCAAGATCAAGGGCACAAATGGAACATCTTTAATAGGGAGATGAAGAGCAGACAGTGGCTGTCCCCCAAGGCAGGGCTCTTCCTTTTCACTTCCCCAGCACTTAGCCCAGTGCCTGGCATCTAGCAAGTGCTTAATAACTTCATGAGGAGGATAATGAGGATATCCAGTACCTGAGTTCTCTTTTCTCAGGAAAGTAGGAAATGAGGTCATTCATTGACAGTGGTGATGGGACATGTCTAGATCTTGAGGAGAGAAGAAGGGCTTTGAACCATCCCCACAACTTTACCGCTTCTGCTGCTGCTGCTACTGTTTCCCTTCTCATCTCTCCTCCTCCTCCTTCCTCCTCCTTCCTCTTCCCTCTCTCATTCAATTCTAGACACATATAGACATAGGACCCAGGTGGGGATGTGCATGAAGCAGTATTCATTATACCCTGAGATAGCTCACTCTGTTTTTAAACAGTATATTTTGTAGAGCTTTATTTATATATAGCTCTATTGTTAGCCATGTCTAAATTGCTCTCTTCAGCTTCTATCTGTTTATCCTGATTATTCTTTTGTGCAAGGGAGAGAAAGCTGGGTCTCTCTTCCATTTGACAGGCTCTCAGATATTTTAGAAAAGCCATCATATATACGCACAAATGCACACACATGCATGCACACGCACACACACACACACACACACACACATGCACACAAAAATCTTCCCTAGCCAAAACATCACCCATTCCTTCCGTTGCTCCTCATTTTCTATGAGTTCATGACCCTTCCCCTTCTGATCTCCTTCCTTTGGATGTCTTCCAGCATGTAACTGTCCCCAAAATGATGGCACTCAGAACTGAATACAGTTCTCTTAAGTATGTTCTGGCTTGGGAAGATTGCTGGGGGCCTGTTACATATTCTTAACACTGTGCTGTCAATGTAGCCAAGATTCAAGTTAGCTTTCCTCATGACCATGTCAGCCTGTTGATTCATATTAAGCTTGCATTCATGAAAATCTCTGAATCTTTTTCTTCTTTTGGACAAGTGGCTGCATGATTATTTGCCTCAACTAACTTCTATTTGTATCATTTAAAAAAAATTCTAAGTGCAAAGCTTCACATTTCTCCTCATCAATTTCCATCCTTACAGGACCTGTTTCCTTCCCCACTAGCACAGGAATCTGTAGGAGATTGAACCCATTTGTGTCTTAGGGAGCTTAGCTTGATTCAGTTGTATGACTTCCTCCCTGTTGGCCTTGTTATGCTGAAGCCACTAAATATGCTACTATTTGATTTCAGATTTCTGACTGGTCCACTGAGAGAATTCCCTGGCTGGGGGTGGGAGCTGAGTATTACCCCACTACTGAACCTAAGAAGCAATGTGATTTCAGAGTTGAGTGAGATGCCTGTTACACAAGGCAGTCTGGCTAAAAGATAGATAGGTTTTAATAACTCAAAGAAATATAAACAATGATTGAAGGACTGGAAAATTGATAGAGAGTCTCAAGCCCAGAGAGGAAATGCTTCATTGTTGTAATTAGAGAAGGCCTGGAGAGACACGAGGACCAGCTGAAAGGCAGTGGGAGCAATCCATCTGCCACATAAACAGTATGCAAGGGTGGCTCTAACTGGAGCATTGAAGGAGGAGAAAGGATCATTACAGGGAAATGTGATATCTCATTACACTGGCTAACATTAGTCCATGTCTACACTTCAGTTTATTCCATGAAAGAAAAAGAGACCCTGGAGATCTGGGTTTGGGAATGGTGGGCCACAATTCTATGAGGTTGCTATGAAAGATTTCCATCTCTATGTCTCTCCTTTACATAATTCCTTAGCAAGGAAGCAATCGGGATAGTGTGGATCCTTCATTGGATAGGGAACTCAAAAGAAACTACCACCTCATTTCACAGAAGTTACTTTAACTCTCTGATCCTCATATAATAGCCAGCTAGCATGGACATAATGCTTTAAGATTTAGAAAGTTCTTTACATACGTTAATGATCTCCTTTGATCCTCCCCCAAACCATGCGGGGAAACTGAGCCTGAGAAAGTTTAAGTGATTGACCAGAGACAAACAACTAAAAAGTATCTAAGGCATTTGAATTGATCAATTCCTGACTCCAAGTCTACTGTTCTCACGACTTCTGTCAGTATCATCCACTAGTGAGGAACCAACTTAGAGAACCTTAGCTCCCCTGATTCGGGTTCCCCCATTATTTCCATCACAGAATATTGCCTCCTCAAGTCCTTGGACAATGCTTTGAATTTTCCCATAGGTGTTGCAGTAAGGCTTAGTGGCAGCCCTGGCCGCATTCCTTAAATGACAACAATCAGAGAGGAGTTTCTGCCTGCACAAGCTGAATGGAGGGTTTGAGAGCAAGGGTGGAACCGACCAGTGCCTGTGCTCCTTCTTGTTTTGCACCCCTTAGTGCCCTTAGGACTAACACCTCTGCCACATTCCCCACTCCTTGCTCTGAATGCAGTGTCTTTATTGGTAAATGGAATGCTGGGCTGCCATCATCCGTGTCTGCCACTGAAGAGCTCATAAACATTATTAATAAAATCCAAACCATCAAATTCTGTCACAATCAGTTCATCCCACACTAGGCAAACTTTCAGGTACTTGACACACATGCAAACCTATGGTGGATTTGACTTCTTCAGTATCTCACATCAGGCATTGGCATCCATTGACCTCCTCTGGTGCACAGCAGGAGTGAACCATAGCTCACTTATAACCAGCCCGAGCTTAAAGATGAAAAAATCAAGAAATGCTGAAAATGGTTTTTAAAAAATCACATAGAAAGTATCTTTATATTACAGACACTGAGGAGGGAGTTACACCTTTATTGTCCCTAGGGAGGGACCCGGGCAAACACTATCTTCCTTTTCATCCTTTCCAAAACACTGACCCCCAAACACACACACACACACACACAGAAACTGAGGGAGACAGCATCAAATAGAGACAGAGATGAAGAGAGAGGGAGGGATGGAAAAGGAGGAAGGAAGGGAAGGAGAGAAAGAGAGAGAGAGAGAAAGAGAGAGAGAGAAAGAAAGAGAGCGAAAGAAAGAGAGAGAAAGAGAGAGAGAAAGAAAGAGAGAGAGAGAGAGCAAGAGAAAGAGAGAGAGAGAGAGAGAGAGAGAGAGAGAGAGAGAGCAAGAGAGCATTGTTTCCACAAGACCATAGATGATCATTGAAGCCAAACCTGCACCACCCAGAATATATTCTATCCCCCGCTGGCCATTGCTGATGCAAACCTGAACTCCTCTTGGGATAGTCATTGCTGTGACATAGTCTAAGTTCTTCTTAGAACTGACTCTATACCTTGTGCACAGTTTTTCAAGGCATAACAACCATCCATCCTCTCAAGTCACAGTGGTCATTCCTTTGTGAAGACAGACCAACAAAAGGTTTCCTCGAATAGGAGGAAAAGGGTGTGGTCTCCAAAGGATTTGTCCTGTCTAATTCCCAAGGTCCTAAGGCTTCGGAAGAGTGAGGTCATGCTTCTTTCCACTTTAACTGCTAGAAACCTTTGTAAATAGTGACACCTGCTCCTTATACCCTGGTTACAGGAAGAGAAGGGGAAGGGTTTGTCACATGGCAGGGGTGCATGATACTCCCCTGTTCCTCTTATTTCAGTAGAAATTGATGAAAGACTCCATACAGTGGGCTGGGTCTAATTTTTTGGTCAAACTTATGATTAGTTATGGAAAAGATTCCATGGATGGCCAGACATGGATGGTTTGTGATACTTAGCAGGAACAGATAAATACATTTAAAAAACTAGATCTATCATCTCTTCTGAATGCATATAAATGTTATTAGTCCTATAGTTCTCTTTGTTTGATTTATTCTTTCCTTATTTAAGTATTAGAACAATATTTGTCTCATCGAGTTGGTCAGAATGTTTTTTAATTAATTCTAGGCCTAATTTGCATAGCTATAACTTGGTCTTTAAATATTTGATAACGTTCACCTGTAAGTCTTTTCCTGTCATAATTCAAAATGAGAATTAGTGAAATTGCATTTTCTAAGTCTGTAATGCTTCACAGATGATCTGTTTTAATTGATCCTCATGTGAGTCACACTTTCTAAAAACATATTTTAAAACTCCACTGCTCCTTTTATGAACTGATACTGCACATAAATGTCTACCATTGGCTGCAGGTGAGCACTGAATCTTTGCGGATTCGCACATTGAAGCCAGCATTACCTGGTTCTCTGACTTTTTGTATGCTTGAGATTAGACAAGCCTTGTGACCAAGTGCCTCCTTATCATTTTACAGGAAAATAAAAGTCCCTTAAAATGGAATTAAGGCAGCAGTAAGACAGGGTGAGGGGCCAGGATGGGAAGAGGGCAAAAAAAGACAGTGGTGACCTAGTAATTACAGATATTTTAATTTTGAGAATTAGAAACTTACTAACACAAAAACTCTGTGACACTCTTTTTCTAGTACAGATAGCATAGAGTCTGTGGAAGAATGGCTGAATAGCAGAGACCATATCTCACAGCTCCTGCAAGGCCTTTGGCTGTAATTCTCAATATATGGTCCTTATACATGGCATCCTCTCCACAGATTCAAGTATCATTTCTAGGTCTGTTTATTAAGTTTCTCTCTCTCTCTCTCCTGACATTCAGTGTCTCATCATCAACTGCTTTTTGGATGCCTTGAACTGAATGGTGCATACATTTCTCAGCTTTATTGTTGTTATTATTAGTAGTAGTAGTAATGGTATTTTCAAATTGCTCCAAACCACCCCTTCTTCTGAAATTTCCGAATGCCGCTGAATGCGTTCGCCCACTTGCCTTGGCTCAAAGCCTCCTTGTTAAGCCTCCAGTCATCACTCTGCATAGCCTAAGCATTACCAAGTTCTAGCATTCCTACCTTCTCAAAATCTCCTGCATATGTTCCTTTCTCTCCATGCACAAAACCACTACCCTAGTACATGACATCACTGTATCATGTCTACACTGCTCTGATGTTGTAAAGGCTGGTTTTTCTGCTGCAAGTCTCTCTCCCTCCTACAGTTCACCGTTCATGCATGTACCAAAGTGATCTCTCTAAAGTGCAGGTCTGCTCAAGCTCAAATAAACTCTCATGGCTCCACGTTACCTCCAGGATCAAGTACAAAATGCTCCATTTGGCTTTTAAAGCTCTTTACAACCTGGCCAATTCCTACCATTCCGGTCTTCTTAAATTTCATATTCATTCTCCCTTCCACCTAAGGTCGGGAACATTGTCTTTCTTCCTGTTCTTGCACATAATCACGTCCTGTCTCCTTACTCTATCTCTGAGCTGTTTTGCCAGCTTTTTCCTTTGCCTTGAAGACTCTCTGTCCTCAGCGTACCTTCTGGTTTCCATGGCTTCCTTCCACACTCAGTGCTGTTCTCACCTTCTTCAAGAGGCCTTTCCCAGCCGTAGCCTCCAAGATCACCTCCCATTAACACTTTGTTTATTTGTACAAGGTTGTTGCTTGCTGTCTCCTGCATCAGAAGGTGAGCTCCTTGAGATCAGGTTTATGTTTTCATCTTTCTTTACATCCTTCTTAGAACATCATACCTGACACAAAGTAAGACAGTGGGGAAGAGAAGGGCCTGGCATGCTATAAGTGGGGTCACAAAGAATCAGCCATGACTGGACAACAAAAGATTCCTAATAAATACTTTCTGACTGATTAAGAAAATTTTGAGCAATTTCCCATTCATTTTTTCCTTGTCTTTTTTGACCTCCTAGATATGAAAGGCACAAATCCAGGATCAGAGTTATGAGGACAGCCAAGTAGTAGCCTCTGTCTTCAAGAAGGTCTTATTCTCTTGGCAATTACAATAAAGATGCAAATAAGCAAATGCAAAGGAATTTGAACATTCCCAAACCAGTCACTTCAAAGAACAGAAGGCACCAATCGACAGCTACCAAGAGGCACTTTATGGGGGAGAGAATGCAGGATTTGAAGTCAGAGTATCTGAGCTAAATAGCTGAAGAGACAGAAATGAAGAAGTATGTTGGAAGTATGAGACATTCTTGTGGAGGCAGGAAATTGACCAATTGGGGTTGAACCCAGAGATGGAAAAGGAGTATACAATTTGTCAGAAAATGGAGACTGAACCTATATCACCTCAAGGAGGGGAGAGGTGTAGGAAGAAAGGAGAAAAATTGGAACCCCAGCTTTTTAAATAAATGTTACAAATTGTCTTTCTATGTAATTGGGAAAAAATAAAATATTTTTAAAAGGTTAGAGAATTAAATATAGGCTGTGGTAACAATGTGGGGAACTTTAAATGCCACACTTGAATTTGTATTTTCCATGTAGGAAGCCATAGGATTTTCTTGCAAAGGACTGTGGCAATCATAACTGGATTGTAGGTAGATTATTTTGGTAGCATCATGAAAGACAGATGGGGGTAGACTTAAACAAGGAGGTCACACAGAAGGCTATTTTAATAGTTGAAGAAATGAAGACTTGAATGAGGGTGATGACTGAGTGGAGTGAAGGGACCAGAGGCAAGATATATTGGGGGTCAATCTACTAGATTGACAAGAGAATCCATTGGGGGGAAAGAATGACTACCATTCAACAGTAGAGCCATGATCTGAATACAAATATTCTAAGGGAAAAATCTGTTTTTTTCCATTGCCCAAAACAATGCTCTAATTACAGTCTAGTCTCAGGCTAGCTTTAAACCTTGGTCTTAAAGGAGAAACCTTGAAAGAATCTTCCTTGGGTGCTAAGGAGTCACTTCACCCTTTCTTTCAGACCTCCAGTGAGGAGCAAGCCACCATCATGCATATTTCAGGAGTGGTGGATGTTCAGATACAGGTTTGTCCAGGTATCCTCTGAAAGAACTTCTAAACTAGAGTCTGTCATTCAATGATAGCTCATTTTACTATTGAGAAAATAGGCTACAACAAGGATAATGTCTTGCTCAAGGTCTAACAGCTAGCAATAGAAGTTCCTGACTGGAAGCCTAACCTCCCAACTCCAAATTCATGTCACATGGTCCAAAAGTCCCCATGAAGGATTCAGGATTTAGGGCTAGTCTCCAATCACAAGTCAAATAACACTGTGCAGAAATAGGGGAGTCTTATTGACTGAGCTGCTTAAAGGCTTCCTCCAAGAGTGAGATGTAGCCTATTGAAGCTTGAAAGGTCCCCTTCTTTTTTGCTCTCAATCTGCTTCAGGGGCAGCTGTCTAAGCTCATCACAAAACTAGTCACAGATTTCTCCATTGGTTAGATCAGATAATCAATCTTTTGTCGATAGTTAATGTCTAATTTTCATCCTCACTCTTGGAACCAATGATTCCTTTGGTGAGCTCTGACTGTTGGGAAGTGTTGTTCTAAGAGCTGAGATAAACAATATTGTTTCTTTGTTTCAAACTGTGAGTTTGTCATTGAAGGGAACTTTGTGTAAAGAAGCTTCCTGTATCACTCCAACTGGTACTCACTCAGAAAGTTAGAAAGTTGCCTGAGGCACTTAGAGATTAAGTGAATTGCCCTTGATTTTACAGCCAATCTGTGATGGAGGTAGAATCTGAACCCAAGCCTTCCTGAAGCCAAAGACAGCCCTCTATCTCTCACCACATCGCCTCTCAAAATAAATAATAAAATTATATGTAGAGTAAATCATGTGTGAGCCTGGAGAAATGAATCCCCAAATTAGTGATATTATAAAACACAGCTAATGCCCATCATTTAGCCTAATTGACTGCTCATAGAAAGCCCAATAGGAAGAGTTTGATTCATTTTCCACCACAGTGGAGAATAATGAATTTCTGTGCTGAAAATATGGGAATAACAAACAGGTTTATTGGCTGAATTTATAATCTCAACAAATGGTGCGTGACATAAAACAATCCACTGGAGGGATATCTCCATCTCCTAGGCATGTTGTCATTTTGCTAGCATTCAATCTGAACCATGGTGGCAAACTCCTGTACAAGACGAAAATGGGATTAGGAAATATGATCATTAGGATGTAGCTCTGATCACCTCGTTAACAACTCAGTGCTCGTTTTTCCCAGCCAAGCAAGAGTCACCCTCCTGTTTTCATGATCTTTTGTAGATTAATGACATGAAAACAGAATGTTACGGTGCCTTGGGGGCCCACACACTATACCTGGATCTGGAACTAAGAAAATGTGGAGTTGAAAAGTTTGTTTTTAGTGACCTTTCACGGCCCTTGCAACGGCCCTGCTTCTTACCTCCTCTTTTGTCTACCTTACCTGCTTACTAAGTGCCCAGAGGCTGCAGGTGAGCTCCTTGTTTCCTCATTCAGCCACATTCTTCCCCAGGCGATGCCTTAAGCTCCCTCCCAAACTTCCTGGACCACCCATAGCCACCAAGTGGAAATCTTTTCCCCATCACATTCTCCTTGGGGCCATTGTCTCAATCTACTTCCCTCTGGATGTAGGTCAGACCCTTCAGCTCTACAGATTTTACATTTCTACGTTTTACCTTCAGCTCATTTCATTCCTTTTTCCACTCTGTAGTCAGTCAGCAAGCATTTATTAAGTACCTACTACTGTGCTAAGAACTGGGAACACAAAAGAAGGCAAGAAATAAAATTTTAGAAAGAAAACAACCAGTCCCCACTCTCAAGGAACTCACAGTTTAATTGATGAGAACATGGCCCCATGTGAATAACGATGTACAAATAAAATGGATTCAGATAAATCAGAAGGGGGTCTCAGAAGGATGGCGGTAAGATGAAGGAAGATGAAAGGTTTCTTAGAAAAGCCAGAGCTTCACCTGAGACTTGAAGGAAGCAAGGATGTGGAGAGGGGGAGCCAGTGAGTTCCACATCCTGTGGGCCAAGAATTCTCAATGTTATGGTTGTCATAGGTCCTTTTGGCTATCTGATGAAATCTTTGGATCCCTTCCCAAAATCAGGTTCTAAATGAATAAAATGCACAGAGAAAAAGAAACCAAAGAAAACCAAAGATTTGGGAAAATTAAGACGTATTTTTTTCCAATTCCAGTTCATGTACTCTCTGACATCTATCACCCATGTACTCCAAGTTAAGAAGTCCCTCTTAAGGGTAGTAATCATGATCTCAGACAAAGCAAAACCCAAATTAGACCTAATTGAATGAGATAATCAGGGAAACCACATTTGCTAAAAGTTGCCATAAATATATTTCTTTTTCCTTTCCCATTATGCATTTGAGTTTTAGTATTTAAGTCTGAAAGAAGCGAAAATTTCTCAGACTATACTCTAGTAAGGCTTTTTGTGGGAAATAGGCCCAAGTTCCCCTTCCCTGGAAATCACATGATTTACAAGGACTCAAAGCTCAGAGTGGTAGGGAGTCACCCCTCTCCTCAGTGACACCTCAGCAGAAGATATGCCAAATAAGGACAGAAGGGCTTTCTCAAATGTACACCGGGTGGTCTGCTGGGACTTGTTTCTTGTTCTGGTACTTGAGGTAGACTGCCCAGCTTAGATTGTACACCTAACCTCCAGCCAATGGAAGACAATGGTCAGCGGGGGGGGGGGGGGGGGTGGGGGAGAATTCTGTGTTAGGGCTTTATAATTTTGCCATTTCCTTTTGTAAATTGCTTCTCCTCCCTGACCATTTGTCAGGAAGGTGGCCCTTTCTTGAGATCAAACCATTCTTTTCTGCTTCCTACCTTGAGAAGCCTCCATGTATTATTTGGGTAAGATCTCTGTTGCATATGATTTGGGGGTGCATACAAG
>CM053601.1:3890757-3968257 GCA_028646575.1 Pseudocheirus occidentalis
GGGGTGGGGGAGAATTCTGTGTTAGGGCTTTATAATTTTGCCATTTCCTTTTGTAAATTGCTTCTCCTCCCTGACCATTTGTCAGGAAGGTGGCCCTTTCTTGAGATCAAACCATTCTTTTCTGCTTCCTACCTTGAGAAGCCTCCATGTATTATTTGGGTAAGATCTCTGTTGCATATGATTTGGGGGTGCATACAAGTCTAAAATTTTAAAAAAGATTTAAAAAGGTTCCTTATACAGCGAAGTAATATAAACATTTACATCCAGTTTTTCTGAAAAAGGCCTCATTTCTCAAATATACAGGGTAATGTCAAATTTATAAAAATAAAAATCATTCACTAATTGAGAAATGGACAAAGTATATGAACAGGCAGTTTTCAGAAGAAGAAATTAAAACTATCTATAGTCATAGAAAAATGCTCGAAATCCCTATTGATTCGAGAAATGCAGATTCAAACAGCTCTGAAGTACCACACCATACCTCTCAGAAATGACAATGCTGGAGGGAATGAGGGAAAACAGGTACATTAATGAATTGTTGGAGGAGTAGTGAACTGGTTTAACCATTCTGGACTTCTGGGAGGTGTGAGACATGTCTTTACCACATGTTCCCTAGGACTGAGCCCTTTTTCCCATGGGCTTTATACTCTATGTACTAGATGAAGAGCATCAAGACTGACACAAGGCACTCACTAGTTGTGTGACCCTGGGTTTAATCACTTAATCCCTCTCAGCCTCAATTCCCTCATCTCAAAAATGGGGATAATCACAATATCTACTTCCCCAGGTTATAAAGATGGACATTTGTAAAGTACTTTGCTAACGTTAAAGCGGTGATAAATGCTAGCCATTATTATCATTGTCTTAATGTTAGGTGGGTGTAGGCACCTGGTATAAAATAACCATCATTCTTATGACATTGTAGAGAATGCAAACCATTTTCCAGTCACAATTTCTCTTGACTCTCATGATAACCCTTGGGAGATATTACTACCATGTCCATTTTACAGAAGCAGAAATCACAGATGAGGAGGTGAAGCAATATGCCCTGTGTTGCCCAGTAAGCACCAGAGGCAGAGTTAGAAGCTGGGTCTTTGTGGCTCCAAGGCCAGCCTTCTATCCCTTATATCACGCTGACTCTTTGCTAGAATGAACATTGAACTGGCTGGAACTATATGCTTGGAGGTAAGGGTTAGGGTCTTGTACGATCCTAGGCAAATCCCTTTGTCTCTCTGAGCCTCAGTTTCCTCGTCTGTAAAATGAAAACAAGAGCATTCATGCCACCCACAATGCAGTTTTGATGTAAAAAAAAAGTGCTTTGAAAACATTCTGTCACCTTGGCCCCTTCTATCTGTTGGTTTCCCAGCTCTTCTGCTGCTGCTAGCACAGTGTTCTGAGGCTTGTTTGGATAAGATGGCGTTGGATGTCGCTCCACTCCACTTCCATAGGGCTGTGCCTTGGTGGGCCTCTGCAGTCCACCTGACATCCAGGACTGGACTGGGCGAACCCGCCTAGGACGGCTTCTGTCTCTGCTCCCCCAGGGCTACTGAGTTGGACTCCGGTGCGTGACTGTGTGTTCCCCACTTTGGAAGTGAACAATGCCTGCCTCCGTTTCTTTGAAGAGGATGCAACAGCTAATGTTTATACAGCACTTTAAGGTTAGCAAAGCAAACTCCGAACATTAAGTCATCTTAGCCCCCCAACAGCGCGGAAGGCGGGTCCTGCTATCCCCATCTCACAATTCAGGAAATGGAAGCTTTTAGTAGTTAAGTGACTTGTCCAGGGTCACGCATTCAGCGTCAGGCTGGATTTAAACTTCGATCTTCCTGGCTTCAAGCTCTCTGCTCTCTCCACTGCACGCACCACCTAGCCTTTGACAACCATTTGTTAGGGGATGGTCATGCGCAAAACCATTGGTAGAGCTTGTCAAATCTAAAATGTTTGGGGAGCAGGTGGTGTTATCAGCATCAAGAAAGTCACCATCTGCCAAGAAAAGAACAGAATCAAATCAAGGTCTTCTCCCTGAGAACGACTCCTTCTGCAAAGTCCGTGTTTCATCACACATGCTGATGTTGGAAGAAGTCCCAGGAAACTTTAACTAGCCGCCCAATCGTGGTCCTCAAGCATCAGGTGAAAGTGCAGCATGACCCGGGATGGATTGCTCCTGGATAAATCCTCAAGCTGTTCCCTTTACAATTTCCATTCTACATTGCGTATGTTTTAGGGGTTACTTGTGTTGGTTGGTGCGCAATAAATTTGTAATAAGAAAGGAGCTTGCAGCACCACATTTTTCCAGATCCCATCAAGGGGCTTCTTTAGTTGTCTCCCCTCATCACATTTCCTGTATGGCCCAGCACAGATTCTTTTTTTTTTTAATTTCTAGCTAATTTTGCCTGGGGTGGAAGAGTCATCAGGTGAACCCAGCTCCATTTTCCCATTCAGGTTTGATGATGGGAGGATTCTAATGAAATAAAGCAGTGAGAAAGGAGAGAAGAGCTGTGACATCTATGACCTTCCGAATCTGCGAAGCCCAGGATTGCTTGCCAAGCATCAATCTCCTACAAATAGAGACTATTTCTCCTAGCCCAGAGACAGAAAGGCAAATGGAAAGTCTCCTGTGTTTCCAGTAGGAAAAGAGAAGGGCAATCCTTCACCACAGACTGGAGAGGAGAACAAAGCCAGAGAACAGGGAAAAGGTGGATTTGACAAGTCACAGTGACCTTGAAATCTGAATGAGCTTGTGCTGCATGGAGTGAGCTATTGTTTACTTGTTGAGATTTGGATGGTTTTTCTCGACTGGAGGAGGGGAGAGAAAACAGTGAAGTGAACTTGATTCCAGTATCCTTGTGCAGTGTGTGAGTACAAGGGGAGAGGGAAGGAACTGGAAGCTGAAGCCTGACTCCCTGGAGACTTTCTACCCCTTACTTGGCTGCCCCACAGGGGTTCTCAGGAGCAGGACTGGATGGGACCTTCCAAAGAGAGCATTTGGTCAAGCACAGAAGTCCCCTTCCTTCATCATCTTCGGTGTCCCACTTCATGCAATTCAGGTACTTTGCCACAAACTGAAGGAAGCCTATCTATCATAATGGCAGTGAGAAGCTGTGTAGAACAGGATGGAATGAAAGCAGTACTGGGCACCCACGGCCTAACGAACACTGCCAATGCCTAGACATCCAGCTGTCCTTTGCTGGCAGAGAGATTACAGGAAATTTCAAGACAGTGCTCTCTCCCTCCTCCAATTCCTTTGTGTTTACTTAACATTATTATTTACTAAATCTACTCTCTGACCTCCTAAAAGAAGGTCTCTGAGGACAAGTGCATTTGTCCATCTTCTTTCTGTATTTCTATCCCTGGTGCGCACGCAGGCACGCACACACACACACACACACACACACATCCTCGTTGAATTATCCCAAGCTGTATAATAATAAGATTTGAAATAAAATGGGGGAGTCATTTTCTTGGAAGTGGACTCGTGTAGTGGCAAGCACTTCCAAATTAGAGTCAGACATCTGGGGATTAAAACCCAACACACCCATTTAAGGGAGGCAGGGCAGACCTTGGCCAAACCACTTCCTCTTTCTGGGCCTCATGTTCTTCATCTCTTTAATATCAGTGGGCTCCAACTTATTTCCCACATACACGGTTGGGTCAAGTTAATTCAATGGGCCTTTATTAAGTGCTTATTATGGGTCAGGCACTGGGGAGAGATCTCAGTCTCTCAGAATACGAATGCACACAGGAAGGAGGATAGTCCTCATCTTTAAGGAAACATCATCTAAGAGGAAGTGCAAAAGTGAGAGTGAGGATGGGGCGGCTAGGTGGCACAGTGAATAGAGCACCGGCCCTGGATTCAGGAGTACCTGAGTTCAAATCTGGCCTCAGACACTTAATACAAAAAAAAAAAAAACAACTAGCCGTGTGACCTTGGGCAAGTCACTTAGCCCCAACTGCCCTCCAAAAAACCCCCCAAAAAACAAAAAAACAAAAAAAGTGAGAGTGAGGAAGTACCTATGGGAGATAATGGAAATTCAGAAGAATCAGGGAAGGAACGAAGGGATAACCATGGCTGGCTGTGCACTTCCTTGAGTTGGAGGTGTCAGGAAGAGCTGATCAATCAGAGGAAGGGTCTGAAGGGGCAGAGACATCTATCTTCCAAGTTGAGAAGGCTGTCTTGGCATGGTGGAGAAAGAAATGTGACTAATCAATCCAGAGTTAGATGTAGAGAGGAATGTTTAAAAATGAAGGAATGTCTGGGACTATGTATTGAAAGGAATCTATGAGTCTATGAGCAAACATACATCAGCAAACATTACTTTTTGTAGACTGAATAGATGCTTCACACATTGGAAATCATTTTAAAATATTTTAATATATTAATATTCAAAATATTAATATTAATAATTCACAAAAAGACAAATGCACTTAATAATGTTATTAAACTCATAGAGGCTCTTGGCCAACATATATATATATATATATATATATATATATATATATATTTTTTTTTTTTTCAGACAAGTGATGCTATTTATATAGCTTTTGGCCCCTGGGCATCCATGAACAATTTTTGCTTTAACCATGGCCCTCCTACTTGAAATTTTGGGGGTCACTGGACCAAAGATCTCTAATGTCTTATCCATCTCTGAATCCAATGATCTTATAGTCTACTAGTAACTCCAGAAAGCTGAGCCATGACCCTTCTGAAATGTAGAGGCCATGTTTGTCTGTCAAACTGAGCTATGGCTCGTTGTACTGAGCACTTTCAACAGCTGAGATTAGAGCTGCATATAATCTTGGTTGAGAATGGCACATGGTATATGCCATTCTTCCTACCAGGCTACATAAGGCAATCCCCACCCCAGAGGAAGCAAGGCCAGTAAGCTCTGGGCTTTACAATGTCACAATGTTGTGCATGAAAGGGTGACAGTGACATGCCCATGTGGTCACATTCTTTGAGGTTAACCACACTCTATTAGGCCATTATCTAGGCCTTTGATCTGGGGTTGCAGGCTATACACATCTCTTCAACTAGAGAGAGATTTCACAATATGGGCCTTTCTTACATCTTATCCAGTGAGACTTAAACAACTACATGGTTGCAGTTTCTAAATGTCCAGCTAAGCAAATAGCTGGGCCAGCCTTGGATGCATTGGCATAATCACCGGACTAAGAGAGAGCTTCATTTTGTAAATGGATGATTTGGCAGAGATCTGATTTCCCTGCCTAGCCAAAAAGGCTCACAGCATGAGACACAGCCGATGCTTCTCTCATGCTATTCTCCCCACTTCAACCCTCTGTGAAAAGAAGGTCTAGAAAATCTGAATCTAAGTCCAGAGTCAATTCAGTTGAATGCAGCATGTATCTCATGCAAGTCATCTGGTAGGTGATAGAGCTACAGGGCCAGAGAGAAACCACAACTGCCCTCAAGGAGGTGCCATTCTATTAGAGGAAGCATGTGGCCCTAGGTGAGTCTGGGAAGCACGTTTCACTCAGTACTTCATGGGCCTCAGGCATAAGCCACTGACTCCCCTGGGGCCTTGACAAGATAAGGAGGATGCAGAATGTTATTAGAATGCTGGTCAATAATTTTAACCTTTCTTTTCAAGTCGGAATTGATGAAGAGTCTAGTCCTGAGAGCTCCATTTCCCTAGCCTTGCAGAAAAGTGAGTCTGAAAGAAGGATAATTATAATAACTGAATTTTATGTGACATTAACATTTACAAGTGTAGCCACACACACACTTGGTTCTCATTTAGACTCTGTGCAGGATGTGCTGGAGCTATCCTTCATACTGTTTCACCAAGAAGTAAATGAAGGCTTACAGAAGGTTTAACTAGTTCGTAGCTGCCTGCTTAGTAAACATTGGAGATGAGGAGGATGGAGAGGGTAAGGGGGTGATAATTACACTCCAAATCCAGTCATCTTTCCCCTACACCATTTTATCTCTCCTTTAGTCCAGGAAATCTAGTTTGAGAAAATTAGGGTGCAGCCAAAACAATGAGAAATTTATGAAAAATTGCCAAATTGTACAAATGTATTTAAATCAAGAGTTCTTCATCTAAGGTTCATAGATCCCTCCCCCAACCCAGAGTCTATGGAAAGATTTCAATGTCTGTGTACTTTGAAGAGAAAAAAATGACATGGGGGTGGAATCAAGATGGCAGTGTAGAAGCAGCAAAACTCCACAGCTTCCCTCATAACCACCTCAAATACCTATAAAATATGACTCTAAACAAATTTTAGAGCTCCAGAGCCCACAAAAATTACAGAAAAGCACATCTCTCATTAAAGGCAGCCTGGCAGGCAGACGTGAAGGGGTTCATTGCAGTGCTCTGGGAGTCCAGACCAGTATCACATGAACCTTGGCTCTGGGGTGGTCAGAACAAGCCGTAGCTGGAGCTTTCAGGAGTGTGAATCACTAGCAGTTATGGTGTTTTCCAGAATTACCAACCCAAAAGAAACAAGGACAATGTGAAAGGTCAGTGGAACTTGGATAAATTTGGGGGAGAGTGTCTGGCCAACTGCCCCAGGGCTAGAAGGGTGGGACCCTGCCGCCACCTCCACATGGCTGTTTCAGAAGCTCCTGGCCTGCAGATTTCAGGGGGCCCAAGCAATCATTCAGAGACTAAGTGCTCTTGCTTTCAGCTGCCTAGATCGCGATCATGGTCTTGGATGGTGGTCCTGAGGTGTGTTTTCAGTGAGCCAAAGCTAATGGGAGCTTCAGAGACCGTGGTGTCTTAATAGCTCCAACAGCTGTGAAAACCCCAGTGATTTGGGACAGAGCTCTCCCCTGTGAAAATAGAGTTCTATTGAACCAAAAAGTCAAGTAATTGACTGGCAATATGTGCAGGCAAAGGAAGCAAAGCACGTTCAGGTGTTCAACTTTAGATTCCTTTTTGGGGGACAAAGAAGATCAAAGCATGGAACAGGAGGAAGACAACACAGTCAAAACTCCTTCACTAAAAGCTTCCAAGACAAAATGTAGACAGGTTACAAGCCATAGAGGAGCTTAAGAAGGATTTTGAAAACCAAATAAGAGAAGTGTAGGAAAAATTGGGAAGACAAATGAGAATGATGCAAGAAAATCATGAAAAGAGAGTTAAAAGCCTGACCAAAGAAAATAAAACCTTAAAAAAGAAATTAACTCAAATGGCAAAAGAGGCCCAAAAAGCCGAGGGGGAGAAGAATGCCTTAAAAAGTCGAATTTGCCACGTGGAAAAACAATCTCAAAAGCTTTCTTAAAAGAATAAATCCTTCAGAATTAGATTGGAACAAATAGAAGCAAATGACTTTATGAGAAATCAAGATACTATTAAACAGATCTAAACAAATGAAAAAATAGAAGGCAATGTGAAATACCTCATTGAAAAAAAAACAATGGCCTGGAAAATAGATACAGGAGAGACAATTAAAAAATTATTGGACTACCTGAAAGCCACGGTCAAAAAAAGAACCTAGAAAGCATCCTTCAAGAAATTCTCAAGGAAAATTGCCCTGATATTTTAGAATCAGAGGGCAAAATGGAACTTGAAAGAATTCACCAATCACCTCTTGAAAAAGATCTGAAAAAGGAAACTCCTAGGACTTTTATAGCCAGATTCCAGAGTTCCCAGACTAAGGAGAAAATATTACAAGCTGCCAAGAAGAAACAAGTTGAATACCGTGGGAACACAATCAGGGTAACACAGGATCTAGCAGCTTCTACACTGATGGATTGAAGGGCTTGAAATATGATATTCTGGAGATCAAGAGAGCTAGGATTAAAACCAAGAATCACCTACCCAGTAAAACTGAGTATAATGTCCCAGAGGAAAATATGGTTATTCAATGAAGTGGAGGACTTCCAAGCATTCTTGATGAAAAACCAGAACTGAATAGAAAATTTGACATTCAAATACAAGAAGCATGAGAAGGTAAACAGGGAAAAGAAATCATAAGGAACTTATCAAAGTTGAACTATTTACATGGAAAAATGAGAATTATAACTTAATGAAACTTTTCTCAGTATGAGGATAGTTGAGAATATAAATGTATATATATATATGTGTGTGTGTGTGTGTATACATGAATACATATGTGAGTGTGTATATATATATATGTGTACATAGACAAAGGGCACAGGATCAATTGAATAGGACGGAATCATATTTTAAAAGGTGAAATTGAGAGGTGGGAGAGGAATAGTATGAGAGGAGACAGGGAGAAACAGAATAGGATTAATCTTCTCATATAGAAGGGGCAAAGGATAATTGTTACAATGGAGGGGAAGAACAGGAAGGCAAAAGGGGATAGGTCAACCTTACTTCCATTGAAGTTGGCTTAGGGAAGGAATGACATATACTCTAAATTGGGTATCTTGGTCTATAGGAAAGTAGGGGAGAAGGGGATGAGAGGAGGAAGGATGGAGGGGAAGGCATTTGTGGGGGGAAGGTTATTAGATGCATACACTGCTATAAAGGGACAGGGACAAAGTAGAGAACAGAACAAGTGGGGGGGGTGGAGTAGTAAGGAGGGAAACATATAAGTACTGGGGTAGGGAGATCCATCTTGCCCTAACAGAAAATCAGAGGGGCGATGGGGGAGGATATAGGAGGATATAGGAGAAAGCAGATTGGGGGAGGAGGTATACAGTGGGATCGCTGTTTTGGGGTGATGGGTAGGGGAAAAATAGGGAGAAAATTTGTAAATCAAAATCTCATGGAAATGAATGATGTAAACTAAAAATAAACAAAAGTTGAAGAAATAGAAAAAGGAAAAAAATGACCCAATTTCAACAAACTCTAAATAATATCTACTAATCACTAAATTGAAACTAATAAATTAAAATTAATGTGTATATATACAATTAAGAATATAAAGTATGTGTGTGTGTGTGTGTGTGTGTGTGTGTGTGTGTACTCTAAGAAGAGGTCCCTATGTTTCTCCAGACTGCTAAATTAGTCCATGACACAAAAGAGGTTAAAAAGCCCTGCTTTAGAAACTTGCTCAATGTGAGTCATCTTTAATTTATTATGAGATATTAAGTCATTTTAATAGACCTGTGTTTTTATCCAACTCCCAGAACAGTTTTTAACCCATAGTGGGTGTTTAATTAATGCTTGTTGAATTAAATCCTATTTCTTATAGAACCAAAGGATCTCAGAGGAAGAGGGGAAATCATGGGGAATCTAGTCCAAATCAGACTTGGCCAGGAATCCTGTCACTGGAGTCATATGGCTTCCATTTTTCATATTCTACCCACTTACCTTTAAAAAAAACAACAACCCTAAAACATCTGCTCATAACTTCTCTTCTAGAACCTCTTCTATTCCTCATGATATTTCAGGGCACTGACAGTGGTTCAGTAATCACATCTACAATGCTATTCCTCATTACAATTTAAAACACGATGAATTCGAGGGGAAAGCATCAGATTCTCTCAGCCATGAGAGCCTGGTGACCAGTGTATCCATGCAGTAGGTGTGTAATGAAGGCATCCCTGGGCAGACAGTAAGACACATTGGGCTGGGATCCTGTCACATCACACTAGCTGTGTGCCCTTGATTAAGCCCCTTAACTCTTTCTTTGTATTCTTGGTACTTGCCATATAGTAGGTGCTTAATCAATATCTATTGACTAACAATCCCTCTGCACTTAAGATCTTTTAGAGGAAAAATAAGGGACCTGCTGTAATAAGAATCAGATGAGATCATGTGTATACAGCAAGCTGGAAATGTTAGACCATTATGAAAACTGTGGTACAAATTGGAAAGTCAGAGTTTTAAGGGTGAACCTCTCAAAGGCTAAATTTGAAAACCCAGTACTGTAGTATCACAACTAAGATCAGAGAAAATATTTTCCATTATGGCTCTTTGCCCTGCCTTGTTAATATGGCAGTTAGAGCTAAGAAGACAGAGTGAATGTGCAGATAGGGAAAAGATTCTGAGATGGATGGCTTCCACTCTGCATACCAGAATCTGCCTGCAGAATGATCATAGTGGGGAAGAAAGATGGGAAGATTGGGCAGCTCCAAGGAGAAGGGAGTGAATAGCAGAGAGTAGCAGACAGACCAAGACAGGGGAAGAAGGATGCAGTGAGAGAGGCAGAAACCACTCCCACGCAGGCAGCCTTTGATAGGGAGGCCAGCTGAGAGAACTCACAAATGCACTTTTGCCATCAGGCAAGGTGTTATTGAAACTAACTTCAGATGTAAAACTAAAAACTAATCATAGTGATCATTGCACAAGGGATCCAAAAACACCTTTGGAATCAGGCAAATGAGCTAGCTACCTGGGCCCAGTACCAATGAACTTATCTGATCTCCTTCCCATTAGATGTTTTTCTCAAACTTTCTCTTCTTTCCTCAAACCTCTCTTCCCTCCTCTGAAGAGCTCACTTTGTAGTTTACAGAGAAAACTGAGTCATTGGCTGGGAGCTGTCTCTCTTTTCCATTTCTCTACACCCCACAATCTTTTTGTTTTATGACAAATTCCTCTTTTTGGCTTTTCAAGCTCTTCACCACCTTCCCTATCATTCCAGCCTCATTATGCATTACTCTTCGTCTTAGACTTGACGGTTCAGATTTGATGTTGTTTCCCATCCTCCTCCTCCTCTGGTTTCCATTCTTTGCCTTTCCACATTCCTGGAACAAGTGGCATGCTGGAGTCAGCTCATGCTGGCTTTGAAGAGGGTCAATGTTCAGTTTTCAGTGTGAGTACTGACACCTTGGAAATCAACAAACTCTACAAATTAGTACTTGACATACTTTTTCTTGTTGATTATTTAGAAAAAGTTATGGAGAAAATGTTAATAATTTAGAATAATTTAAAAAGAGTATTGTGAGTATACATCCCCTCCCCTCAGAGAACCAGATGTTAAACATTTTTCAGGATGCTCCTATTCATAACAGAATCCCATATATCCTTTAAGTCTCAGCCCAAGGGTTATCTTATTCATGAAGCTTTTCTTGGTTCCCCCAAGTATGTCTCCTCTCTCCTCAAATTAATTAGAATTTATTTTGTATTTATTCCATGAATATTATATATGTCTATGGGTTGCTTTTGCTGGAATATAAGCTATATGAGGGCATCCATCATATTCCCAGTATCTGGCACATTCTAGGCATTTATGCTTATTGATTGTCTGCTTTTGGAGAGAGAAGTAGTTATATTGAAGCGGATGGCCAAGGAGAAGAAAAGAACCATTACTGAGGATCCAGGAAATCAAGACACCCCACTTGCCCGTGATACATTAGAAAGACCTTTGGGATTTGGCCAAGTCAATGCTCTAGTCCTGTCTCTGCCACCTGCTGGCTATATTTCATTGGACAGGTCACTTCACCTCTCTGTTACTTGCCTCCCTTTCTATAAAATGGGGAGAATATCATCTGTATGATGATAGGATAGGAAAGTTGTACTTTTTAAAAGTTAAAAGAAATTCTGGCCATAATTTCATTCTAAAATTTGAGAAATTAGAAAGTGAAAGTTTCTTAAAATCAGACTAAAATATGATGGATTAGATTGCCAGTCAAGAAGCATTTACTAAGCACTTCCTTTGTGTTAGACACTGCTACCTTGGGGTACAAAATCAGGCAAAAGACAGTCCCTCCATTCCCAGAGGGCAATCAAACTGTGTATAACCTTTGATCCAGCAATACCACTACTACGATCCCTAAGAGATCCTAAAAATGGAAAAGGACCTCTATATACTAAAGAATTTATAGCAGTTCTTCTTGTGATAGCAAAGAATTGGAAATAGAGGAAATGACCATCAATTTGTGAATGACTGAACAAGTTGTGGTATACGATCATCATGGGATAACTGCTGTGCTGTAAGAAATGATGAGCCACAGATTTCAGAAAAACCTGGAAAGACTTACATACGCTGATGCAGAGTGAAGTGAGCAGAACCAGAACACAGTGACAGCAATATTTTTGCAATGATCAACTATGACTGAATTAGTTTTTCCCAGCAATATGATGATTCAAGGCAATTCCAAAGTACTCATGACTTCTACATCCAGAGAAAGAACTGAAGGAGTCTGAGTGTAGATCAAAGCAAACTATTTTCACTTTATTTTTTAATGTTTATTCCTTTTATTCTGTTTCTTCTTTTACAATATGATTAATATGGAAATGTTTTACATTATTGCACATATATAACCTATATCAAATTGCTTATTGTCTTAGGGAGAGGGGAAGGGAAAGAGAGAAAAATTTGGAACTCAAATTTTATATCAAAAAACAAATGTTAAAAATTGCCTCTACATGTAATTGGAAAAATGTTATTAAAAAAAGACAGTTCCTGCGCTCAAGGAGCTTACAATCTAATGTGGAATATAGACAAACAAGCTATATATAAGATACACAGGAAAAAAGGTTTCTTTGGGCTCTGCATTAGGCTTCTACCATTCTAATAGACTTAGAAAGTGATAAACAGACTTTGGAAAATGTCATTCTGCTTTTAGACAAGCATTCTTAGACTGGGGTCCAAAGAACTATAAGATATCTGTGGAGGGATTTGGGCGGGGTGGGGAGGTGGGGAGGTCCATAGACTTGGACAGGAAAAAGTTACATCTTTGTTTTTGCTTAACTCACTGAAAGTTAGTGTTCCTTTCAATTCCTTTAAAGCATCATTCAGAGAAGGAATCCACAGGCAGCATGAGATTGGTGAAAGAGTTCATAACATAAAGCAAAGATTAACAGCTTCTGATCTAAACTATTGGGCATCTTTACTATTCACGCATAGACCTGGAGTGAGTGATCTGATATTTTCTGGAATCTCTCTGGGTTACTCTGTGGGGTTGGCATCAGAAAGGGCTTCCTTTCCTTCTTTAATTCCTGTCCACCAAGCCTAACTGGCAGGGCCACTGTAAGGAGGCTAGGAGTTAGAGCCTCTTTTCCATTGTTTCTCCTGGCGCTACTGGTCTCTGGTGAGTGTACTAACAGGAAATGGGGATCCATGAGTTGTTTCATACACCGTAAGTATTAAGGAACCTATGGAGACTCCCTACACTGTGTCTCCATTCTGCTCATATCCCTATGATAAGTGACTAACTATTTTGGTAAGGCAGAGGATCTATGGGATTCCACAGGAATTCAAGAATCACTGCCTGGAGTCTGGGCTTTCATCCATAAGGACAGGATTAGGCTTCCAATGCCACCTTGAAAAGATGTGCCATGGTAGAGGAAGGGCTTATTTCTTCCCATAAGAGACAGCCTGGCATTGAGAGAGTTGGGCATGCAGGCAGGCACCACTTGAGTCTGAAGCTTGTCTATAACACTTGGTTATGCCAAGCAAGGCAAGGCATTTTGCTTGTCAGTTTCCTCATATGCAAAACGAGAACAATTTCCTTAACCTAGTTTCAAATGGTTGTTGTAAAAAAAAAAAGTATTCAGGAAATAGGTTTTTTGTTTGTTTGTTTGTTTGTTTTTCACAAAAAGCCAGCTTCTCTTAATAACCATTTGTGTGGTCAGTAGTCTGAGATCTATAAGGGACCCTTGAGTTCACTAGACCAACTGCCTCATAGGATTACAAATGAGAAATCATAGCCTCAGAGAGGGTAAAGATCTCAGCAGGTAGGCAGTGCAGTGAGTAGAGTGTTAAACCTTGAGTCGGGAAGATCTGAGTTCTAATCCTTCAGACATTTACTACCCTGGTCAAGTCACTTAGAATCTCAGCCTTAATTTCCTCATGTGTAAAATGTACAGAAGGGACCCAGCTCCCAGGGTTACTATGCAGATCAAGTGAAACAGTATATGGCAAGTGCTTTGCACACCTCTAAATGTCACATGAATTTATTGTGTAATGCATTTAGATCGCATCTATGAAGGTCTGTTCAGATCCCTTCTTTCTCCTGCCAGTTCTACCTCTCGGGAATGATGAGTTAGATAAGCTAATTAAATTATTGATGAGCATGTGGAATGAGGAGCATTGAATCTTCCATGGAAGATGGCCTTTTGAAGAGATTTCCCCCAATTATGACAATCTCTACTTGAATATTTAGATTGTTGGTGTTTGGTCATTTTTCAATCATGTCCAACTCTTTGTGACCCACCTTGAGGTTTTCTTGGCAAAGATACTGGAGTGGTTTGCCATTTCCTTCTTCAGCTCATTTTATAGATGTGGAAACTTAGGCAAACAGGATTAAGTGACTTGTCCAGGGTCACACAGCTAGTAAGATTTGAATTCAGAAAGATGAGTCTTCCTGACTCTAGGTTTGGAGCTTTATCCACTGAGCCACCTAGCTACATATTCACCAGCTATATTTGTTAGATCACAGTCCAAACACCACCTTCCCTCAGAAGCCACCCTTTATCCTCCAGAGATCAGCAATCACCTTGGCCTTTAAGATCTCATGCAGTGCTCTATTTTAGCTTGCACATGACCTGAAATGCTCTGTGTGGCAGCTCTCTCTGGGGGTCTTATCTCCCTACTTTCTGTTAGTTCCACGAAGGCAAGAGCTGCCTATAATGCTATATGCTATATGCTCCTAATTACCCAGCCCAGGGATCTGCATAACGTATACAGAGTATATATACAGACACCCATTTGGATTCTTTGAGTTTCCATTTAAACCTTAGGAAGAGCTACAAGGTCAATGGGAATCTAGATGTGTAAGGATAAGTCCAAGATTTTGTACACTCCTACCCATCCCTTCCTATCCAAGTAAGGTCAAATGGCCTTGGCTCTAGTGATCAGGGAGGGCATCTGGTAAAAGTGCTTTGGGGCCTAAAGTCAGCACAGAATTGGTGCTGTTTTTCATCTTCCTGGATGTCATTGCACCTGTGGGCACAGCCCAGATTGGTGACACTTAATTTCTCTTGTTGTTTCCACCCACCCTCGTCCCTTAAAACAGAATGCTGACAGAAACACAACATAGACATGAAATGGTTTGGGAAGTGGAGAAACAAAGGAAAACAAGGTGCCTTTCTTCCAAACCTCCCCTTCAGCCTATGCTCAGGCAGAAGCCCCCAGGCCTATTGGAGCCCAGCTGCTCTCAGGTGTGGACAGCTGCATTTAAACTCTGGCAATATTGGTGGGCGCAGTAGTAATTCCCATAGATGTGCCCATCTTGGGGTTTTATTGGGATGAAGAGTTTGACCAGGCATCTCTTCCAGCTCATGTTCTCAGGGCTTGTCTGGTGAAGGTTAAAAGATCTATACACTGTGCACCAGCAGGAAAATCATAGGAATGAGCCACTCTGTCTAATTACCACCTGTGAGGCGCTAGGCAAGTTAGATTTCTTCTCTGAGTCTCGGTTTCACCACTATCATCACCCTTATCCTCACCCTCTTTGTTATGAGTGCTCATGCAGCATTTTAAGGTTTGCAAAGCACTTCAGAAGTATTGTCTTACTTCATCCTCACCATGACTCTAGGAGGTGGGGGCTATCATTGTGCCCATTTGACAAATGAGTAAACTCACATTTAACTTTCATTTTTAGTATTAGGAAAATTTCCATTTAAAGCTTTCCTTCCCTTTAGGATTGAGCTGAGAAATATTCAATGATTTCTGAGTGACCTCCCTGAAATTTGTCTTTGGATCTTGGTCACAAGGGTAGTTGTATATGCATAGAACCCTCCCTTCCCCTTATTCTCCTACCTAACCCCTCTCTTCTGAGCAGTTAAGATGTGCTAACACATTTTCTTGCCCCAAGTGGGCCCTTGTCAAGTTGAAATGAATCCAATCCAGGCTCTCTGTTCCTAACCCAGGTTAAATAGGGATTAGATTTAGTTTCTTACATCTCTACAAACTTCTGCTACCTTAATGAATTTCCACTTCTAGGTGACCTTCAGGTTTTATAAAGCATTTTCCTTGCAATGTCTTATGAGGGAGACAGGATGGGGTGAATATTTTCATCCCCATTTAATAAATAAATACATTTGAGTCTCAGGTAGACAAAATGACTCACCTATGGTCACACAGCTAATGTTAAGGGATTCCAGCTAAGCACCCAGGCAGCTGGCCCAGTACACTTTCCACCATACCACATGACTTCCAGTAATCTGAATGAGCCTTGTTTAGAGGAAGGGTGACTTGATGGGATCATGATTTGTAGCCATTTGGGTCACTTTTCCCTAACAACTGAATCTGACCTTGGCTTCATGACTCAGTTCCATGGATCACCACTTTAGTTTTCATGAATGTGATGAAGTTTCCTGCTGGCATCACAGGAACCATATCTGCCTTTTCTTTAGACCATTAGGAACAGTGGGAGTATGTCCTGAACTATAGTCTTCCTAGCTACAAGAAGTCTTAAAGATCACTTAGTCCAAACCCCTAATTTATATGGGAAGAGATTGTGCCCCACCCCCACTGCCGGCACATGTGTGTGTGTGTGTGTGTGTGTGTGTATTTCCCCTCTGAGATACTAAAATTCTAATCATAACTAAACAAAGCTGGGGGCTGTGAATAATGTAAGGTTGGCGTTAGACAATGAAAGAACAGTATAAGAGAACCAGGGGAAATGAAACTGTGGCATCAAAAGGTATTTCCAGATTGACTCTAATGAGGCTGTGCAAGGTACTAGTCTCCTACTCAGGAGACCCCACCGCTGCAATGAAGCTGACTCATGGACAATGAAATAAAGCGACAATTCCTGATGCCCTCATATTTGGGATAATCACTTCTTTAGTTTAGTTTATCAGTACCTCTAGGCCTTCAAATGTGCATTCTTCAAACACTTTCCATTACAGATACATTCTTTCTCCTGAACAATAAATTACTCTTTAAAAAAAAGAAAAAAAAAGAAATGGAAATAAAAAGGATACATTACAATTTAAAAGAAAAGATAAAACAATGAAACA
Organism: Pseudocheirus occidentalis; assembly: GCA_028646575.1. NCBI lineage: Eukaryota > Metazoa > Chordata > Mammalia > Diprotodontia > Pseudocheiridae > Pseudocheirus > Pseudocheirus occidentalis. The sequence goes on from CM053601.1 coordinate 3,907,548, forward strand.
CATTTTTGACATTCATCTCACAAATCATAGGAAAATGACTCTCTCTGGATGTTAGATGATGGAATATAAATATGAAAGGTCAGGATTATTTACAGTGTGACAGGAAATTGAGAGAGTACAAACAGACTTTAACTCAGGAGAATAATGAATGGTTTAAGGAAACATCTCAGTCATGTACAGTATGTATTTACAAAATAATATAGAGTAGGCATTGTGATATGATATGTGACCATTGTAGTTTGCATTTTGCCACAGCATTCCAAAGGTCTTTGCACAAGGGAAATCCATGTGGCTGGTGGAACCCCACTGGCACTCAAGGGCAAAACCGGATTTTGCTTCTGTCACCTCTTGACCACAGGCCACCAAGGGAAACAATGGCCCTGAGCAGGCCCTCTTGGGCATGCTCCTCATATGTAGTGAGGGAGACGAGAAAGAGATGCCGTTCTGTCAATGGGGAACACATTCACGCACAGCCCCGGCAAAGTTGGCCGTTAGGTTGAGAAAGCATGTGGCGATGCTTTTTAACAAAGCACATCTGGGAGTAGGAGCAAGGGATGCAAATCGGGGAGTCTAACTGAAAGGGGGTGTTGCATATACCACATTCCATTGCATACCATCCACTGTATACTCTGCACACAGTAGGTGTGTAATAAGTGTTTTGATTGAGTGATTAATCCCTAATGGGATTGGTACAGTTACAATAAACTCCCAAGGAGCAAGTTTTATTGAGGTCCCATGCAAATTGCATTGACATAGAGTATGGGGATGGGCCGATGCAAGCCAGAGATGCTGGTCGTCTCTCTCTCCCCTTGCAGATGGTTGCTGCACTGAGCTTGTTGTAGGAGAAAAAGAGTAAATCAGAAACTGAGCATCACAGGGACATCCTGATGACCCTGGGGGTGACCTCTATCCTTGCAGCAGGATCATTCACCTTGCCTTTTCCAAGAGATTATCTTTGATCCTGGTGACAGAAGACGTTAATTAGCCATGGACTTGATAGGTCCCTTCAGGTTAGGATGCTGATGTCTCACTAACCTAATATTCTAGGTAGTGTGGCAATTTGGGAGTCCTGGTGTTATTTTTGGAAGGAGAGTGAAGGGTTTACTGGACGGCATATTCAGGGTACAAGGATCTAGGGCTTTGATACAGCTCCATTAAGGTCTAAGGTAGAATTAGGAAATCCCTCATGGGAAAGGGCAGAACATTTACCAGATCCTGCCAAGGCATCATTGAAGGAGTTAGGGGTGGTAACCTTTAGGGTTAATGTTTTTTTCCTAACAAAAATCTTTCATCTTTTTAAGGTCCAATGACCTCAGTGCAGCTGAATCTTTACGTCCAAGGAATCTTTATGGTGCACAAACCAACAGAGATGCTGTGGAGCAAAGAGAAAGTGGGATGCAGAGAGCAAAGGAGAGAAGATGTTAGAAATCTGGGCTAGTGGTGATTTTAAGACCCTGCTGTCTGCCATCTCCTTAGCTTGTCAAAAGCTCTACAATGTTTTAAGGAGCAAGTAGTTGCTACCTGAGCTGCTCTTCTGAGTAACTCTGTGCTCAGCCTGCTTTCCCTAGCCAAACCATTTACATTTTCTTTCTGTCTCAGCCCCTCATGTCACTCTGTATTTGTTTTATTAGTTTGCATGAGTACCTAAGTTTAATCTTCAAATAAAATCTCATGTGTGTTTCCTGACACATACGAGTTGACCCTTCTCCTGGGATCCTTGCTGGTTTTAGGTTATAATTTTCTCCACAATACTCTGAAGCCACTAATAATCCATTGTTGTTGTTTTTTTCCCCCTATTGTAACCCCACTCTAAGTAGGGCTCCCTTTAAATTCAGAGGGGATCTCTGAGCTTGAATTAGCCCCAAAATGTGTAGAACAAGGCACATGGATGTTTGTGATCCCATTTGTCTCCCTGAAATGAACATTTATTCAGAATGTTAACACCTACAACCATTCTTCAGCTGACATCCCAGGAGCACATTCAAAACTGAGCCTCATCTGAGGGTCTACTTTGTGCTGGGGGTATGAGGATGGAAGAAACCAGATATAGGTGGCAAGAGGGATTCAGGGCCTGTATGCAAAGGACCTAGGGTCTAGCTAGGGGCTTTTAATGAAAGCCGCTGCATTCTCAACACTGGAAGCACTCCAGTGAGAAGCCACCACCCCTGCAAGGGTGTCACATGTCACATGCACATTTGCATATTTTGGACAAAAATCAACATGCATAATTGGGGGCTGGCTCAATCCAAAGTTGATTAGAAAAAAAAATAATGGGGTGGGGGCAATGGCAAAAGAGCTAGCAGCAAAATCGTTTATCTTTTCAGTCCAATTCTGCTTTTTGTTAGCTTAGTGTCAGTCCCTTCTCTCCTATCTTCTGCAAGTCCACTCATTGTAACCTCTAGAGCAAGAGAATATTCTCACAAATGTCATTCCATAGGTCACATTTCATCACTTCATCCTCTATCCCTTAGGCATCATCCTAGAAGCTATTATTTGTTTGGGACTTTCTATTCTTTAGTGCCTCCCCTCCCCCACCCCCACCATCCCTTAGCTGAGAAGCTCTCATTGATCCTCAATGTCAGATACAAAATGATTGTACTTTTATTATTTAGGGTTTGGTTTTTGAGTATTTGAGTTGCTACTTCATTCCCCCAGAAACTGAGAGCAAATGTGAGCAAGCATTCTTAGCAAAGGTTAGGTTCATTTTAATGGGCAACAGGATCCCCTTCTTTAAGAGATGACACGAGCCATTGCTTTCTGTGGGAAGGAAGGTGGCATGCATGCAGGGAATAAGGAAGGAAGGAAGGAAGGAAGGAAGGAAGGAAGGAAGGAAGGAAGGAAGCAGAAAAGGAGGGAAAAGGATAGAGCTTAGTAAGAACAAGTTTCCTGCTGAATAATAATATTCATTTGTTTATGTTTCAAATTACAAGGTTCTTTCCTGCCTTTGAATGTGATGATGCAGTTTTCTTCTATAATTCTTAGTAGCATGCTGCTGGACCTACTATTATTTCCATGCTCAGGGAAACAAGCCTTTCGCCAACAAAGTAGACATAACTCATTATAAATCCCAACAGCAAAGAAAACTTCCTACCAAAAGGAGGATAGTACTTGGATGGGTGAACCAACACAAATTTTACTCACTTAGCTCTGACTATAAGCCAAAGGAGGAACAGTGGTAAGTTTTATGGACCCTACATCCATTCAACATGATGATGCAATGTACAAGAAGCCAGGAAAACTGACCATGGGAAATATTGCAGAAATACTGTGGAACAGCAATCACTGTAACTGGACAAACTTGCTCTCAACATAACAACAGAACATAAAGGCACCATTGATATCTTTCTCATTTTTAAATACTGTAAAAAATTGCTACATATGGCACATAACACATTTTTACATACATAGATTTAATTTATAAAAGTTTTTCCTGTTTTCTATTTGCAGAACTGCTAAAATAAAATAAATTGTTTAATTTAAGGTGGAATACTTCGTTATATAAAATAAAGTTTTACACGTGAATCTATGTGTTTATTTAGGTTTATACAGCGATAGGGTCTTGGTTAGCTATTACACTGGACAGCCTGGCCTGGAACTCCTCCTGAGTGGAATAGCGGCTATTTGGGTTAGTCCTGCTGTCAGCTAGGCGGAAGGCCGGGGCTGACTCCAAGTCAGCGGCCAGTGGCGTCTGTATACTCAGAAAAGGGGTGTTTTCGCCTATTCTTTCATCTTCTGTCTCACTTTCCGAGTTACTACTCTCAGAGCTTGTGTCGCTGTCCAACCTGTTAGAAATATGGCCATCGGGCTTTGTTCTTTTTGCCCGCCGGCTGTTGACGAGTTTCTTTGTGGGTTCTTGCGCTGGCTCATACTCCTGGGTGGTCTCATACTCCTGGGTAGTCTCATACTCCTCATCCTCCACGATCCTTAAGGGACTAGGGGGGAGGCTATTGCTCTCATGGACTGGGTTGTGGTGAAAGGAGTTGAATTGTTGGGGGTGGTGATCGTATTTCTTTTCACGAAGGCGTGGAGGCGTCACCAGGAGCAGAGGCCGCTCCTCTTCCACAAAGGGGCTCACTGCCACAGATGGCATGGACACTGTCAAGCTTGATATGGGTGGAGACATTTCCGAAGGAGGTGACTTAGGGGAGCTTGGCATGTAGAATTCTACGGGTGACATGCGAGCTGGGGTAGTCATTGCCGATACATATCTGCAAGAGGACACACACACACAAATTCCAGTAAATACTGAGGAAATGAATAGTCAGAAGGGTTTGGGGGGAACTTGGGAAATGGGGATTGTGATCATTAACTACTAAGCCTGAGGAGCAATTCGATTTACTTTTCAGTTTTTCCGACATCAGGATTACAGATGTGATGCCCCAGGGTATATTGCTCCATAGAGCTGAGGCTATTCTCCCCATTTACAAGGAATGAAGATTTTAAAAGTCTATACTCAAATCCCCTTCTATTTACTTATCTGGGTACATAATGGATCCCCCAACAAAATGGAACCTCCTAGAGGGGAAGGACTGGTTTTGTTTTGCCACATTTAGCGTAGATTAGTACATAATCCAATGCTTAATAAATGAGAGTTTAAGTATGGTCAAAGCAGCTGGGTCTAAATGCTCAGGAAAACCTTTCGGATTTCATATTGAAGCGATTTTAAACTGGGGAAGAGAAGACTGATGAGATGGGCATGGTCCCAGCACACAGCTCACAGGCCAGCTTTAGAAAGGGTTAGCTAAGGGATGAGTTCCTGAGGGTTCTGTCTACTGACTTTTGGATCTGTTGGCCTCATGTCTATTCATTTCAGCTATGGAGTTCTGTCTTGTGGCAAAGGTCTGTAGCAAAAGAGGTAACATGTAAAATGCTTTGCAGATGGGGTGGCTAGGTGGCCCAGTGAATACAGCACCCGCCCTGGAGACAGGAGTACCTGAGTTCAAATCCGGCCTCAGACACTTAACACAAAAACTAGCCGTGTGACCTTGGGCAAGTCACTTAACCCCAACTGCCCTCCAAAAAAGCAAAAAAAAAAAGCAAAAAAATAAATGCTTTGCAGAAAACCTTAAAGTACCATATTAATGCTAGCTATTATTAGGTAATGTTGTAAAACGCCTTGTCAAAAGAGAAGGACAACATAGACCATCTTGAACCATGGGAAATTGGGAGTCCACTCTGATAGGACCATAGATTGGAAATGAGAAAAGACCTTAGAAGCCAGCGGGTCCAAACTACTTCTTTTACAAATGAGGATATTTGGTGGCATAGAAGTGTCACCCAGACAGGAAGTAACTGAGGTGAGATTTCTAGTTCAACTCCTACAGATATATGCACTCAAGGCAAGATAATACAATTGTGTCCTTCTGTCCTAATGGTGTTCTTGGATTTCTTGGGAGATTTTTGGAATAGTAGATACAAAGGTTCTCTGTTTTTCTTTTCCTGTCAGTTTTGTATATCTAAAGAAATCTCCTCTCTTCCCTCACCCTTGTTATAGCTCTATCCAAGGCAGGGAGAGCTCTGCTGGGTTTTCCTATTGCATTGATTTAGGTTAAACCTATGCATCATTTCTTTCCAAATGGTGATCACATGGTGCAAAGGGAGTTTTCCTTTCATTGCCACATCAAAGTGGATGACTGTAGAATTGTTTTCACCAGAAGACTTGAGCTCAGTCACTAGAGAGGGTAAGCAAACTTCTCAATCACAGATGGTTGGCAAAAGGCTTAGCTATTCATCCAAGTCTTCATGCCAATGGCTATGGAGCACCCAAAGTGTACGATTGTATGTGCTCTAGTAGACAGGAGAAGGAATCCTAATCTCTTCCAACATGGTACATGTTGATTTAGATGGATGTTGAGATGAGAGTATGAATGGGACATTGAATGGGAGTATCTCAGCTCAGAACATATGTCATCAAGCAAAGTATTTAACAGCTGAGGCTCCAGATTTCTGACCTTTTAGGAGAGTAACATGGAAATTCATTACATGGTAGCTACTCCAAACTCTGTCAGTCTTTAAAACATCTTTAGGTGGCTAGAAAAGTTCTGGTTTAAAACATATGCCCATAAATGACATGAGAAGCCAGATGGGTAACCAGTACAAGGGAAAGACTTTTCATTTGGGCATGAAGTATGACATCACATGAATGGGTAGGAGGGCAAAAAAGAGGAGCATGTGTTGAATGTGGATCAAGGATCCTCAGTTCTGCTGAGCCCAGGAAAAAGGAAGGTCAGTGAAAAGAGTGAACATGCTACTGCAACCATTAGCCTCCATGCTGGGATGAGGATGAGGGAATCATTTTAAGGAATGGTTCAGTGAGTGGCATTTTTTAAAACTGCTGCCTTGGAAATGAGCTCAGAAAGGAGAAGGAGTAGAACACTTTGAGGACAGTGAGAGTCCACAAAAGGGTAGAGCACAAGAGCTCTGAGATCAATGGCTAGTATTCGAGAAAAATTACCCACTCAGCATGAGAAAACCTGTAGCCCGGATGAGTGTGGTAACCCATCCTGGGGAAAAGATCAGAGAACAATGTAAGAAAAATAAATATTTGGTGGGTTCAATCTGGTCTGAAGACCCTGAACAAGCAGTCATGCTTATGAGAAGCAGCTAGCTGGTGGTACAGAAGCCAGAGTGCTAAATGTGGAAGCAGGAAGCCCTGAGTCCAAAGCTTGTCTCAGATATTTAATAGCTGTATAACTCTGAGCCTCAGCCTCCTCATCTACAAAATGGGGATAAAATGAAAAATTTTTATAATGTTTTTCAAACCAAATAAGGTTATTTGAATTGTTACTGTTATTATTATTGAGCCAAACACTGAAGATTCCACACAGATGAGCGTAAATAAGATGTAGGCAGCTCCACGGTCTAATAAAGATAAAAATGGCCTGCTTTGGCCTAAGTCAATATCTCAGCTTCTTGAAAAACCTTGAGGATTAGCTTGAGAAGATAGAATTGTCTCTGATTACATTAGGTTTGAGGGGCAAAAGATGGCATTGTAAGTGGGGTGAGAAAAGTGCCACCCCCAAGGTCTGGATGAAAACTCCAAAACTTGGCCAACCAGAATGAAAGTTGACTTCACATTTTTATGGAGTCTCTTCCTTCCATTATGTTCCTTCTGCAGCTCACACTCAACTACCTAAGCCCTAAGTTGTGGGAACCCAGTATCCCCAGGGGGCAGCCTTGGTAGCAGTGGAAAGCCACACCTACAGCAGTGTCTGTAAAGATGGCTGGCTTCATTGGTTGAGCAACTAACTGAATGACCTACTCATTCTTGGGATTTCTTCATCATACAACTGGAGGCAAAGCATGGCAATGTCTAATGATGAAAGTGGGGGAAGCAATAATATTCCTGCTCTGCACTTTGAAGTCTGCCCCATGCCAAAGATCAGAGATGAGATTTCACATGGTTGGGAGATGAGTGGAAATGAATAAGCTCCCAATTGCCTTGGGAAGTGTGAGAGAGGAGGCAGGGCAATTTGAGGCCAGAGAAATAAAGGTACTAATAAAGATGGAGAGGAACAGGTTCCCTCAGTTCTCAAGGCTCCTTAATTTTACCTAAGAGTTTGTTTTTGACAGATGGTAAAGCATAAGAGGTTGGGGTTGGGCCTGAGCACTGTTTCTAGAGAATTCCCCTCTGATCCCAAGTACAGGTCTCTGTGCCACAAGGAGGAGACAAGTGACTCCAAATGATGAGTTCCTTCTCACTGACTTGATATTCCTGGAAGTTACAAGTACATTGGAATATCATTTGGGAACCATGTGCTAGGGAATAAACCTTCTTGTTCAGTCTGGGAGAGATTAGGAGCATCTGGTTGAGCCTAGGCCTCTTGGAATGCATCCCCAAATGCTTGAGTTCAGTATAGATCCATAGATGGATTGTGAGGTCTAGACAAAGCTGGGGCCATATAGTAGTTGTTTGGTTTTTAAAAAAAATTATTCTCTTTGCATTGACTCTGTTTCATACAGCAAAGCTGTATGTGGTTACTAAACAGAAAGAAGAATGAATTGTATGGATGGCCACTGGCCTGGTACATTGTCAAGGGAACGCTGGTCTCTGTATAGATTGAGCCAGATGGGCTCTGACATCCCTAGAGATTCTGATTCTCTGACCTGACTTTGATTTTATTTCTGCCAATTTTTGGAACTTGGACAAGTTGCTTTTTACTGGCCATCACTTTTCCCATCTGTAAAATGGGAGTCTTGGATTAGCTAATTTCTAAGGTTCCTTCTCCCCCTGTCTTCTTTGTCCCTGTGGTAAGACTCCTAAGGTAAGAAGTGAATAGAGGCAGAGGAGATAACCTATCTAATAGGGGCCAGCATGCACCTCCTGGCTCTCATTACTGCTACCCAGGCAGTGCCCTTCAATGAGACAGTGGGTTCTTACTGTGATTCTCTTACGGGGGTTCTCCTTGGCAGGTAGCTTTGCCCTTCTGTTTTACCTTTCACTGTGAGGAGAGTCTCGGTAGGAATCAGGGGTCTCTCTGGCATGCCTGAGGAAGCTGTTACAATCTCGGGGACCTCCCATGCCATTAAGACGTCCTCTAGGCCCCCCAGCTGGGCTGGTGTGCCTACTGTTTTCTATGGATGAAATCACGAGCACAGAGTGGCTTTCAGAGACAATGCTTTCTGTGTGCCCATTGCTCCAGCTATGGGGAAAAAAAAAACATAAATAGTGAGAGAGGGGAAAAAAGACTTTCAAATAATAGACAAGAAAAAACAAATGAATCAAGTGAAATTGTATAATACTTCTTTCAAAAGCCCAGTGCCCCTGACTCTCCTGCTCATGCTCTGCTCTTGGGTGGAATTCAGAATAAGATGGGTTTGCCTTGGCTGAACAACACCAGGGGTGGGATAGGAGTGTGAGGATCTCTGATCCAAAAAGGATTCTCTTCCTCTAATAATTATATGATAATAATAATAATAATATATTAAAATAAATAATCACATTTATAGGATACTCTTCTCATCCTAGATGAGGAAACCAATGTTCTTCATGGCTAAGTAAGAAGATAGAGTAGGACATTGGACTGGGATTCAGGAAGATTGGAGGCTTTTTTTTCCTTTGTCTCTCTGAGGCTTATTGCAGTGCCTGGGACTTAAGAGTGCTTAAGAAATGCCTACTGACTGACAATTGACTGCTGCAGGTACTTACTAACTAGATGTCCTTGGGCAAGTCACTTAACTTCTCTGTGCCTTAGTTAACTCCTTTGTAACATAAGGGGGTTGTCAGAGTTCCCTTCTAGCCCAAAATTGATGGTCCTAGAATCTTATGAACTTGGTCCCACCATGACACAGTTAATCTATTGGAGGATTTGAATTCAGTACAGGTTCCAGGTCCAGCTCTCTCTCCAATATATCTTGCTGCCTCTCCATATCCTGTTAGTGCACCATTTTCATTATTATATCACACAGTTCTGGTGATTGGCATCACCCAAATTCAGTTCAGTGTACTCAGAGAGATCCAGAGTGCTGGAGTGGATGTCTACAGGGGATGGTGAGGGGAGTGCTAGACTTGGCATCAGATGGGTCTGAGTTCAAATCCTCTCTCAAATTCTTTCTATGTGACTGAGCAAGCACTTCCCTCTTTCAGCTTCATTTTCCTCATCTCCAAAATGGGCTAATAATAGCACCTACTACATCATTGTTGTGAGAATCCAATGAGAGGATTTTTGCACATGTTTTGTACTTTCAGAAAAGCGCTACATAAATGCTAATGATTATTACTATTACTGTAATTATTACTATTGGACTACTGCTTTTTGCTCAGAATTTCTCATGGTGTCCCACCACGCAATTTGGGGAGAGTTTTCTACAACTGTAGAGAATTTTCCCCATTCTACTCCTCTGAAGTCTTTCATCTCATGCAACATCTTCCAAAGCCCAGGGGGAATATTCCATCACTTGGGAGAGATCATATTCCCTCCATGCCTCATGAGAGAGTTCTTTATGCAGTCAAGGACTTTACAACCTGTTGTGCAACCTTGAACAGCGATGAACTTTGGTCTCCTTTCTTATATGATAGAACTTGAGTAACAGTAATATCGTCTTGGAGTTTGCAGCACTGGACTTGAGGTCAGGATGACCTGGGCTCAAATTACCCCTTAAAGTCATACAACTTGTGGGACCCTGGGCAAGTCACTTATTTCCTTGGGCCTCATTTTTTTTTTAATGTGTAAAATGTAAAATGAAAGGGTTGAATCCGATGACTTCTAAAGTCTTTTTAGCACTAAACAAATGAGCTTCGATCCTATGAACCATAATCTTATAGCTAGAAATGTTCTGTGAGAGCTTGAGCTCTATTGGCCCAGCCTTCAAGAACACAATGCAGTTGAAAAACTTGAATTAAAAAAAATAAATAAATAACCTACGCTAAGCAGTTCTCTGACCCTGGGCCAATAATCAAGACCTCAGTCCCCCATAGTGACTCCATTAGTGCTGCTCTTTGGGTCAGGAAACCTGTAGTCAAATCCTAACTCCAAAACCTATTAGTTGTGTGACTCTGGGGAGTTCACAAACTCTCTGAGCCTTAGTTTCTTAATCTTTAAAATGGACACAGTAATAGCACCCATCTTACAGAGTTTTGGAAGTCAAGTAATCTAACATAGGTAAAGCACTTTGAAAACCTTAAAGTGCTATAGAAATGCCAGCAATAATAACAATACAGAAGCAACAACAATGAGAACAACAACCAGAGGTACTCAGGTCTCAACTCTTTCTGTAAGCTGAATTGTGTATTAGAACATTTCTCCTCCAGCCCTGTGTCAAAATACATCAGATCTTGGTCAGAAGTCTTAGATCTACATGCAGGCTTTATCTTCTCTAAAATAAGGAGGTATGGGGTGGCTAGGTGGTGCAGTGAATAGAGCACCAGCCCTGGAATCAGGATGACCTGGGTTCAAATAGGGCCTCACACACTTAACACTTACTGGCTGTGTGACCTTGGGCAAGTCACTTAACCCCAATTGCCTTCCAAAAACAAAAAAGGAAAAAAAAATAAGGAGGTATAGCTATATGGTATTTTTCAAAGGTCTCTTTCTAGCTCTAAATCCTATAGTCCTATGATTGGAATAAGGCAACTATACAAGGAAAAACAATGTCTGACACCGATGTGGGTTTCAAGACCTCACCATAAAGGGTGAATATATTCCCTAAAAATAGAAAAGAATTTTGGTAAGACCCTTGAGGGAGCACATTTTCCCAGAGCCTGTTTTATTTTTTTTTTTATGAAGATAACAGTCTATCCAAAAAGGCTGTCCAAGGCTAGGTCATTTTCATTTATCTTTATACCTGTGGCTGGGTGTCTGGGTGGCAGCCATGGAGTGATGAGCTGGTGAGGTGCAGTGACTAGCGGAGAACGATGTCTCTGTTTCTCGTTCAATGACGTGCTCACTAGAGATGATGTTCTTGGATACATACTGCTAGAGAGACAAAGAGGAAATAAGTGGAAGTTTTGAGTATAGCCTTGGATTAGTGATATAATAAAGAAACCACATTTTGAGTGTGTACATTTTAGGAAACAACTTAGAAATGCTGTTAAACTTTAAGTTAGGAGATCAAAGTTTGAATCCTACCTCTGACACTAATTATTTGTATGAAGTCCCTCTTTGCTTCCCATTGTCAATTCTGTACTCTATCACCACCACTTAGCAATCCATCTTCCTTTGAGGTTCACACTTTCAAATTCATTGCTCAATCCAGTTCCTGGATTTTATTTGTTTTATTATTATTATTTGTTTGTTTATTATTTAACATTCTCTTTCCTTTCTCAATGAGTTCAGTGCCTGGTCTCCTTTATTTCTCTCTACCTCAACCCAGGGCCTAATATGAAGTACTTCACCATACTGATATTTCCTAAAATACTTTAACTTCCCAGGTCCTCAATCTCCTCAGTTCCTGCAATGTCCTCCTTGGCTTAACCTCAGTCACAGAGATGGTGACAATCATGATCCTACCACCAACCAGAGGTGCTTCACTTGCATTTTCCTGAACTTCAAAGTTAACTCATCTGATTATAATCTATTATCATGCCATATTTGCCAAAAGCTAATGATCCCTATTTCCAATCTTTACCTCATTATGACTTCTATTCCCACCACCCCTTTGTTCTTTGACAGGGACATCGTCCCTACATGGTTATAATCTCCTTCCTTCCCTATCTTCACCCTTTGGTCAACTGATTCAACTCTGTTCTTCACTCCCAAAGACCTTATCCTTTTGGCTCAATCCCAAACCCACTTTGCCAGTCTCTAACCTTTGATTACTTTCAACATCTCCCTCCTTTGCTACTAAATTGCCACTAAAATTCATGTGTTGTAGATATTTACTGAACCATGCTGAGTGTGTTGACTACAAATTTATGTTATAGAACTTCAAGTAAGCCCTCACTGCAACAAGGGAGTTGTTTTAAACCTGTCCAAATCCTATTTATAGCAATAGCTAGTCTAAAACTTTTCAACCTTCTGCAGACTATCTGTAGTACAGTATTCCTTCTGTCATCCCAACCTCACAAATATAAGAACTGAGATTAGAGAATTCATACACTAGGTCACATTTTCGTAATACCTTGAGGTTTTGTCCAGTTTCCTCACTCAGATTTTTGGCTTTTCCCATTGTCTTACTACTTCTCCACTTAATATTTCTGTTCTTTATTCTCCCATGAACTTCAGCTCTTATGGTCATCACTAAATGAACCAGGCAGCTGGGTGGCACAGTGGATAAAGGTATCATGGTTATTAATAGCTCACATGCATTATAATGCTTTAAGGTTTGCAGAGCACTTTGCAAATATTGCCTCATTTTATCCCTACAACAAGCCTTAGACGTAGGGATTAGTATTCCCTCTATTTTGCCCATAAGGGAGCTGAGGAAGACAGAGGCTCATCTGGATTTAGTCAGTAAGTATTTGAGTCAGTATTTGAACTCAGTTCTTCCTGATTCTAAGTGCAATGCTCTAACCACTGTGCCACCTAGCTTACTGGACTCCAAGTATTGGATTGGAGTCAGGAAGGAGTGAATATTGCCTTTTGTGTGTTTTGTATCATTCCCTTTGAGTGAAAGAATATTTATATTGTGACTAAAGGTTTACAAAGCACTTCATATGTGACCTTATTTGATCCTCCCAACAATAACCCTATGAAGTGGATACTATTATTATACCCATTTTCCAGAGACTCAGAGAATTAGGGTGACCCAGATACTAAGTGTCTGAGGCAGAAGTTAGACCTAAGTCTCCCTGACTCCAAGACTCGTGCTCTTAGCCACTGTGCCATTCAGCTCCTAAGGATTTTGTCAGCATGGGATCTCAAAGTGTGGTTAGTTCTTCCACCACTGCCCTTAAGTATATGACCTATTAGATTTATTTCTTGGGAAGGACATTGCCAGGAGCACACTGAGATCAAGTCAGATGCCTAGAACCATACTGTCAGTAAATATCAGAGGGGGAATATGAACCCAGGCCTTCCTGATTCCAAACATAGCATGCTATCCTCATGGCCAAGTGCCACTATGGTTATGATTCTTTTCCTCTGTTATTATTTTTCAGATGAAATAAGTAGGCAAGATGCTCATGTACTCTATCAAAAGGAACACAAATCTTGACATTATTATCCAGCCAGTTAATGAATCAAGCTGGAAGAAGAAACATGTTTGTGTTATCATAAACCAAAAGCACTTGAAAAATGTTCCTGTTATTTCCTCCTGGAGAAATTCCCTATTCCTGGAAGCTCTCCTGAGTACTACTGACTGAGAACATAAACCCTGGACTGAAGTAACTCCAAGAATAGCCTAGTCAGGCAGCATTCCTCAAGATTCATTCTCCAAGTTCAGGCAACCTACATTGACTAGCTGCACGTTCTCTGGGGGAGGATTGGGGTGGTGGGGCCCATTGGCCATGTTCACCATATTGTTGCGCTCTGAACGAAGGCTCTGCCGCAGCCGGTCATGAAGTTTTTTTCTCTGTTTCCTGCGCACAAAAGACAGAATTGATTTTTAGTCAAAGGAGGAGCAAAGGGCACTTCTCAGTACAGTCAAATCACTTTCCTATCTCTGGTAAGTTAGCAGGGTCTTGTATCTATCAACCAAATATGTCCAATTATAGCAGCTCCAGAAAATAGAGCTAAAGGGCTTTGAAGATAGAAGCCTGCGGAGGTAAAGTATTCCCAAATCCTTGGATACTAATGAGCATCCTTGAGTAACTGACATATATTTACCACTAGCCCCTGTTCAATGGCATTGTGTCCACTGGTACTGATAAGAAAGAAAGGCCATCGTAAAATGGAAGGAATATTTGGATTTGGGTCATGCACTTGAATGTTTGGTCTGACACTTGGTACCTGTGTGTCCTAGGCCAAGTTACTTCCCTTCATTATCCCTCAGTTTATGCATCTGTATACTGGGAGGGTTTCTCCAGTTGTAAGTCTCATGAAGTTATGCCAAGATGGGAAGATGGTCTTCCAAGGGATGCTTTATTATAGACAAGGCAAAACTGGTAAAGGATTTTTAAGGACAAAGCAGTCTAATGGGAAGGGGACAGATCAAGATAGCTTTACTTATTTTATTGTTGCAAGTCACATAATCTCAGAGAAGTTCAGAGCAGGAAGAGGCTTCAAATGCCATCTATACCAACTGGCACCCAACAAGGATCCCCTCTACCACTCATGAGTAGGAAGAAGATTGATGCTGTATTTGGCAAACTTGAAAAAGATATTTCATTTCCCGTACTGTGCCTTGTGGGCTATGCGAACTCAGTCAAATCTCTTTGAGACTCAGTTTCTGCATCTGTAAAATTATGGGACTGAACCAGATGGCCTCTTAGAATATCTCCCATTTCTAAATCTGATTCCCTGATCCCATCATAAGGACTCTGCTTATTACCTTCAATGCACTGATGATTTTAATGCTATGTGTTACTGGTATCTCTATTAGTGTTTTAGCCCCTTCTTAGATTGTGAGTGTCTTGAGGGCAGGGTCTTTTCTAAAAGACCCATTTCCTTCCCCTCCCCCTTCCCTACCTAGCATGGTGCACTTCACAAAAGATATGCTAATAAATTGTTGTTTATTTCCCTGGGCACTATCAAAAGCTGCCAGTGTCTGCCACTAACTTGCTCATATAGCCTGACCGATGCAGGTCTCAGCTTTCCCCTCTATAAAAGAGGGAGTTTGCACCTAATCTGCTGTGATTCTGGAGTACTCAAGATGCATACTGCTAAGAAATTATATAATATTGTATTATATACTTAATTCTAGTATCATACAACTGGATTAGGAATGTGGACCTGGGGGCAGAGGAGAAGCTAGGCCTGCCAGTGACGTTATGATACAAAAAGTGACCAGTTTTTTTGTTCCTCAATGTCATCTGTACTTGACTCATGGATATTTCCTCTCCAACACCTGGCCTGACTGGCATCATTGAGGGAATCATTGCTAGGACAGGAAAGAAAGTATGGCCAAATAAGAATGCTTTTATATTAACCTGATCACATCTGAGCTTTGCAGTGAGTTGGAGTACGGGGCCCAGAAGGAAATCCTGTATGGTTTGGAGGACACAAGACTCAATGAAAATGGAGTCCAGGCTTCCCAAGCTTGGCAAATGGTGATTTCCAAGCCCTTCCACCCTCTCTTTTCCCTTCACAAAATGCACTCTGCTTTCACCAGTCACACTAAACAACTGCCTTGGGATCTATTGAGTGGACTTGGAAAAACTTCAACACTGATTCTAGAAAATTATATTTTAATAGCGAGGTAATTATTTCTTTTCTCAATCTCCAATAGATGTGGGACTTTGGCCCACATAATAAATAATGATTAGACACTTCTTTAGAATCCCATATCCATAACTGGTTATGTCACATAATTAGCTAATTCACAATTTACTTAGTAAGTAGTCAACATTTAGTCAAATATTTAGAAGCCATCCTCTGACCATGCTTTCCTAGTTAGCTGACCCTGGGTGGGGCACTTCACTTCTGTCTGTCTGTCTTTCCTCATCTTTCTCATTCCCTAAGATCCTTTCTTGCTCTACCCATGATCTCACCATCACTGGAGTAATCTAGTGGTGTGACCAGAGCTCCTTCACTTTTCAAGTACTCAGAGAACTCTCTAAGATTGGAAGTCACATGTGCATCAGCACAGGAGATTTCCTCCATATCAATGAAATACTAGGTCAGGACCAAAAAACAAATAGCCTGAAGGAAACAGAAAAGGATGGAACCTAGGGAACCCTTTAAGTCATTTGTTTTCAATTATACTTCCCCTGTACCTCTTTGTTGTGGTCAGCACAACTCTACTGAATGAGAAGGGCTGATGCCTGCTCAGTACTGAATTACCACAGGTGCTGATAAACTTAATCAGCTGGTTTTCTGTGTTTATGTGTGTATGTTCTAAAGTCTTTGTGGCCACTACTTGGAGAAGACTGAGTCAGTAGCAATGAGCTGGTTGTGTCCATGTCTATCATGAAATACTTCAAGGAGCTGGCATGCCTTTCCCTCATGCTAATCACAACTCTTTAATGAATCTGAATGATGCAGAAATAAAAATAGAAATAAAAGCAACCAACAACAATTCCCTTTGCCACTGGGTGGGTAGTGGGGCCTGATTCTCTTCCTAGGAAACTCTCTGCCTTCTTACCCATCTGTGCTAATGATAGAGAAAGGCAAGGAAGAGGAAGGTTTACTTGGTTTTGCAGTAGGCCACCACACACATGATGCCAACCACCAGGAGGGCAATGCAGATGCCAGTGATGGTCAACACTCTTTTCTGGTAGAGTTCCTCAGCTTCTGGAAAGGGGCACAAGAAGAGCATGTTACCAGGTATACTCTGCATTCTGAAAAAGCAAACAAACTGAACATCTGGCATGCTACATGGTACCATCTCTATTCATGAGAAAAGAACCAGGGGTAAAAAACCAAACAAAATATGGCAGCCAGACACAGAGAATAACTTCAGAATCTTCGTGCCATTCAAAACCAAAATACTCAATAACAGAATTCCAGTTGGAGCAAGCTATAAATATACTTAGGGATTATTTAAAGAAGCCAAATATAGACATTGTAAATATCATATGTAATAAATGTTAGATTAAGAAAAAAACACAATTGCAGATTTGGGACTTTGCTGGTTACTCTTGCAAAGACCGCTGGAATAAGCATTAGGGCAGTGAATTACGAGAGATTGCCTGGACCCCTTTTGAAGTTTCTTTGTTCCCAGTGACTTCCCTTGCATTCCAGCGGGCTTTACAAAAAACATTTTAACCAACGAAAAGGTAAAAAGAAAACAAAGTACAAACTCAAAAATATTTGCAAACATAAGCTTGGCTTGTAGTTCCCAAAGGCAATGAGGCAAAACCCTGTGTCTTCAAGGGTAAGATCAAAAGCAAGGAAAATGAAAGCAGCCTCACTTGGAGCCCCGAGGCGTTGTATCAGAGAAAGTGTGATGTCTTACAACCCCAAAAGAGGGACTTGGCCAAAATGCCAGCTTGCTTTTAAAGGGACTAGTCTTTGGCCTTCCTTCATCCCTGCCATGGAGATGATTAATCATTAGAAAGAAATCATTAACATGAGTCATATTTGGCAAGGACTTGACCACACATTCCACTGTTGGTCGCGCTTGGCAAAAGAACTCCTGAATGTTGAAATATCAAAGTGCAACTCTCACAGCTCAGATGTGGAGACCTTCCAGGGCCTTAAGGGAACCTGATCTCCAATTCAGGAATTCTTCCCAATAAGAATGGAAAAGGGGTACAGCTACCCATGAGTTGTCTCCCACTTCTTGGAGGGAGTGAGGACTTGGTCAGATTCAAGTTCAGCCCTTCACAAGATGGAGTTTATTTAACAGCAGCCTAGATCTCAAAGGAATAGGTATCCAACCACATTAATTACAGTGATTAGGATATATTCACAAGAACATTCCAAAATAGAACTTCATTGGTGTGTGTAATTACTGAGTCAAAGCTGGCGACTTGTCTCTCTAATTAAGTTGGTCAACAACAAACGAGGGCATGTTGAAAAACAAGATTCTTCAGTCAGCCCTTGACAAAATCCTCTTTAACACCCCCCACCATTTCTCTCTCTCTTGCTGTTGGAAGAGATATTTGCACATTTTTCTGAGAATGAGTGAATTTTAATTTCTCTGATAAAATGCACTTTATCATTATTCAGGGCATCGTTCACAAGCTAAGCTCATGATCATCAAATTCAAGTTAACAGGCAAGAAACATTGTCAAATCCAATTAATATTAAGTCTGATGGTGAATAAGGGAAGGAGAAGAAAAGTCCATGGGTAAACAAGATGAGGGGATATCATGGATTAAACAATCACAACAACAAAACCAATGAAAAACAGTCTTGGAGTTGGAAGGAAGGTGAGAGGCAAATCAAACACAGAGACTGACCCACAAAAGGATAGAGAGATAAAGGGGAGTGGGTGAAGGGGAGGACAGGAGAGGGTTAAAGGCTAATGCTAAGATGTTAACTGTAGGCTCTTGCACAGCATGCTTCATACTGGGGGAAAAGGATGTGAAGAGATGTTTGAGAAAAAGGTGGAAGGAAAGTGGGAAGGGATTTCCCATACAGCATAACTCCTTAGCTAGCCTAAAGGGACCTGGAAGGGGAATGGAGAAACCAAGTGACCAGTGAGAAAGTGTGCAGTAGGCCAGAGTGCCAGGAGGCAAGGCTTGTCATTAGCTCTTTACTAAAGTAATAGGAGACATGCTAGTAGGGAACTGACATAGCCCATCCCCATCCCAAGCAGGGAATGGACAATGGCCCATCTTCCTCCAGACCCTACTTTCCCTGTTGCCAGGCAGACAAGATGGGAACCCACTGGGATTTGGGGGGCCTGGTTAGGGCACTTTGTTCCATATTTTAGCCTAGCAGTGATCATTTTTGGCCTTGATGGCTGAGTTAATACACCAGGAGGCATAGAGAGGAAGCATTCCAGTTCAACCCTCTTTGTCCTTGATACAAGGCAAATCTTCCTGCCCACCACTTTTCTTTTTTTCTTTCTGACTCTGCTTTCTTTACTGGGATCTCTTGATGGCTCTAAAAGCAAAAAGGTCTCCCCTGTGAATTTTCTTTTCTTTTTGCAAAATACCTATCAGGAACGATGGAACAGCAAATCTCCATTTAGGCAACAAGCTGGGCGCTTGCCACTAGTCTTCTTAATAAACACCTTTCTTTGAATGGGGCAGGTGGATCCTTCTCCAAGGACATTTCTCCATCATTCCCATTCTTTCTTGATATCAGTGGCCCAATCGAAATGGATATGGTTTTATGTGAGCAAAGCACAGGGACAATGATAAACCAGCAACAGGAGAAGTGATAGTCCAATTGTACTCAGTCCTCATCAGAACACATGTTGAGTTTTATTTTCAGTATTGGGAACCAAAGCTCAAATTAGGCACTTGTCTAATGGAGGGATCAGCAAACTATAGTCTCATGGGGCATTTGACCCATGAACAAAGAATGATTTGTACATTTAAAGATGTAAAATACCATTGTTAGCTCTGGTTACACAGAACAGTTCTTGGGGCAGGATTTGCCTAGAGGCTCTAGTTTGTTCATCTCTGTTCTAGAGGACAAAACTAAGATGGTTTAGTGCCTTGAGATTGTTCCATGTAAGAACTGAAGGAAGTGGATGTGGTTAGCTTGGAGAAGAGAAGCCTCAATGTGGACAAAGAAAGATTCTTAAAGTATTTCAAAAGCAGCCATGGTGATGGAAGAAATATTAGATTGGTTATGTTAGGTTCTCAGAACCCCCAAGGATATGGTTGAAAATAACAAAGTAGCAAATTTCAGTTTGGGGTATGTGGGCAGTGGGGTACAAAAAAAATCAAATTAAAAACCCTAACTTCCTAAGTGGTAGAGCTGTCCTGTGCCTCAAGAGGTGGTAAGTCTCCTCCTCATTGGGGATCTCTTTTGGGACAGAGGCTGCATGAGACCTATCAGGAATCTCATATGGCAGATTATTTTTGAGTTGGACTATGTAGTTGCCTCTTCCAACTCTTGAATTCCATGATTCCCTATGGATAAAGGCCATCCAGACACACTTTGATTGGCCAATGGAAGGGAGGCAGCTGGGAAAGGATGGAGGTGTGAGCTTTCTGCAGTCTATCAACTTCAACGGACACACAATGGATCTCGTGCTGAAATCCATTATTTGTGCTGTTTCCAATTTATATGACCAGCTGAATCACACAGCACTAATTGTATTTGCTGGGATGGATTTGGCAGTCATTCAAAAGTGCTACAGGAAGGATCCTTGGAGGAAGCTCCAGCAGTATCTCTGAAAAGATTTGTTCCTCCCTACAGATGCTGTTCTAGGGTCAGCAGGGCAAGAGCGAATCAGATGTGGAGTTGAAAAAAAATGCTACCAATCTGATAGGCCCAGAGATGATGGGGACATCCAAGCGTCACTGCAGCATCACTACAGCCTTGGCTCTCTGATCTTTGAATCTGGTTGGCTCTGTTCTGGCCTGAACTGGCCATCCTTCCCTAGAGATGACCTCATTCTTTTCTCCTTTTAAGATCCTATGCCTTTAAGATTTGAGCTTTCTGGAGATGGTGGGAAGTGTAGTCTTGTAGAAGGTGGAGCCCAAGACAGCATAGAAATGATTCTCGCCTGCACATCAGAAGAACTCCGTCTTCCCTCTGATCTTTTGCTATAAATGCTCAGTGGGTTAGCTTGTATTCAATTGCACTGGCCTTCACTGGATGGACTTTCTGAAGTCATCCCCACCATCCCAGGAATGGGGCCCTCCCTATTCTGATGCATTAAGCCCTAATGGATGGGAAGTCTTACAAAAGGCCAGTTTGCCTTTAAAAGGGTACTAGGTATTTGAAACAAGCTCTGATGAACAAAATTGTATTTGCATGAAGAATTTGGAGACGGATTGTCTTTAGTGTAGTTTATTATTGTTGTTATTGAATACTAATAATGACAAGAATAATCCAGATTTTTTGCTTACTTGTGAGAAGCTGTCTAGTCACACCTATGATGACATGGCTGAGGGAACACAGGTATGTGAGAGGGGCCACTCAAATGGCAGTGCAGCATGGCCATACAGAGCTGCAGGGGCTGTGGAAAGGAAGGTTAGCCTCCATCCAGTCAGCTGTCCTAACAACCTGGGATGGGGTTGATCTCACATTCTCATGGCCTGAGAGTCTAGGCACCTACCTCTCTCATCTTGTGGATCAGGATTTTGATGTGGGCCAGGGAGGGGCACAACTAGAACTTGCACTGGTGGCCTCCAATTGGCCTGATCTTCTCTGAAGGTTTGGGAACTCTGCATCTAGCCACCAGTTACTCCACCATATCCTCAAGCAAATTGATATAAGAACGATTCAGGATTTTTTCTTCAAGACTGGAGGTGGGAGAATCATCAAAAATGTGCTGTCTGGGGAATCCTTGCAGATTGGCTTCCCCTTCCTTAGCACAGACATTCTCAATGAAAATCCCAGCCAACCCTATTTGAAGAGAACCACAGAGCCTATTTTCTTTATATATATTCTTTGTCCATGCTCAGGAGATAAGTAAGGTAAACATAACTAAGCCTGAGGCACTATCTAATCCGAGCACATAGTATTGTACTTCCCCACAAGGGTCTGTACTTCCTGCCCCAGGAATAGATGACTTTTCCTTTGGCTCCCAACCTGAAGTGGGCATAAGGGTGGACTTCAGGAATGATTGCACTTGCAGAAGACCCCTTAGGGTCTGAGATCCCAGGATGTTTGGTTATCCTGAAAGTCTTATCAGTCTTTTTTACAACAAATGGAATCTGTAGGCCAAACACAATGGTAGAGAAAAGAACTGGCAATGAGTTATGGGGCTAGGAGATCTGAAGTGGAGCCTGGGCAATGAGAGTGAGCTGCTCTCACTAACACTCTAGTGTTATGTCTAGTCGTAGCTAAGAGCCCAGAGAGACCACTGTTATGGCTGTATGATCCCTTCTTAAGCAAAAGAATACTGGTTAGGAATCGAGAGGAAGGGGGAGAAGGAGGGGGTAGAGGCAGTCAAGTTCACAGGTGCTAAAATGTGCTCGAAGGCACTAAAAAAGGAATGATTGGTCCATACCCATAAATTCAATCCCAAGATGCTCTGCCAATGCAGAAAGTTGACAAAAAAAAGAAAGAAAAGGGACACAGTTTCAGAAAAGAGCAATACATGGTAGTCCAAAACAAAGTTACACATCTGTTGGTTTGCACATGAAAACAGGACCAGTGGGGGAGGGGGGGTTTGGAGCAGTGTTCATGCAGGTGTCTGTAACAAAGTTCAGTCCATGAAAAGCACTTCATCTCCTAGAAAAGACTGGCACCCACCATATAGGGTGCATAAGTGCCGTGCTTAATCCCTCAAAGACTTCACTGCTGGAGAAAGGACTGCCTTTCAGGACTCTGGGGGAGGTTATCTTAGCTGTAAGAGTCCTTAGAGCTCAAAGTCAACACTCTCACTTTACAGAGAGAGAAACTGAGGTCCTGAGAGGTGAAGTCACTTAGGCAGGCCACACAGGCCAAGAACCAAGGGCTTAACTCCCTGTCAAACACTTCCTTCTGAACCGTGAAGATATATTTTGGCCAAGTTGCAAGGAATCTTGAGAACATGAAATTCTCTTTTTTATAGGGGTGTCTTATTGGATAACATTCATCCATTCTGAAATGTCATCCCACCCTACTCCTTTCTTGATTAGTCAGCAGACTGCTGCTCGGGGTTCTAGACTGGAGTCAAAAGATTGAGTTCTATTTCCAGTCTTCCCATGGTATTTCTAGATGGCATTGTCCTAAACCTCCATGCCCTTAGTTACTTCCTCTCTAAAATGGTCATGGTCTTTTCCATCTGAAAGGGATATTAGGACTTCATCTGGGTCAGTTTCCTTTGTTTTACAGAAGAAACAGGCCCAGAGAAGTAGGTGGCTTGGCTTTCCTGGGGTCATATTGGCACAGAGCTGAGAATTAAAACTCAGGCTTTCTGATGCCAATAAGAAACGTTCCCACTAAGCTGTGCTTCCTTTTGTCCTATTTGTTTGCCTAAACATCTTATCTACTCATTAGATTATAAACTCCTTGAAGGCTGATACCATCATTGTTTATTTTAAAAATCAACAATGTACTGTCTAGTTCTACATTCTTGGTGTGGTGTTTCAGGATTCAGCTAATTAGATGATAGTCTTTTTTCCCTTCCTGACTCCCTACCACATCCCACCCCTACACAACACGCTTCCAAGACAAGTAAATGTTTGCAGTGTTAAACATCTTAGAAAAAATTTTCACTTAAAGAATCTCTTAGGACATTATCTCATCATAGGCCAATACTGGGGCCCAGAGAAGGGACATCTGGGTAGGAAAAGAGCCTTCTCTGGGAGAGTGGGCCTAAGGATGGCTCCTTGCAGACTTATAGATAACCTGAGCCCACTCAGTTTGAAAGGAGATGGCAACAGGGCCCCCCAAATGGCAAGAGTCCCCTGTTTCTTTGGAAGCCAGAACAACTCTACCCTCTGTAAGAGACATATTTGTTAAGAATGGAGAAGAGGCACTGGAAAGCAAACGCCATTGAAGCGTGCTTCTCTTTCTTCCCTGACCCCCAATTCTAGGTCTCATCTAGCTGGATGATACTGGGGAAGCCTCTGCTTTATCATCCATCACAGAAGAACAAGAAGCCTTGCTCTCTGTCCATAGGGCTGTTGGAACACTGAGTCCTGATCTGGATGCCCTTTCCCTAACATCCCTTTGTATTTAGCTTTGGATGCATTGGTGGACACATTTGGTTTGTCTTTATTTGTGCGTATGTTGCTTCAATAAGCAAATGGCTCTTTGAAAGAAGGGATTATTCATGTTTATCTATGTCTTTCCATTACTTAAACATTGCTTCCTGCATAGTATCTGGTCAATCAGTGCTTGATGAATGAATGAAGCAATACATGAATCAACTATCAAGAAAGGAGCTGTTCTCATTTGTAGAATCACTATGGAGAAGGCTTCTCTTGAGCCAGGGTGCCCCATGCTGAGAATAGATTCATATCTCTGCACCCAGGATGGACCGTTGATGGGCTAAGTATGACAGTGGACTCTGGGTCCAAAGAAATGTCCATAATGAAGCCACTTAGAGTAGGAAACCCCAAACATTCCTCTGGACCTTCATTCTACATTCATCTAATGATATGGATTTCCCCAGAGATTCCAAGAAACTTGCCAAATTGAACAGAAGTGGGGACAGGAGGAGGGCAAAAGCAATATCTCTCAGATGAGTCCCCTTAAGTCTCAACATTTGCCAATTCACAGACTGAAAACTAGAGTGATTTGAACTGCATTTCACTCAGATCCATCCTCCTTCCTCTTCTCTCTGGGCTACAGTGGATAGTTTAGACCCACCTGCAGCCACAATTTATTTGCTTATATATAAATTTGGAAATGCAACAATGAACCAAATCCTGCTAAGGAGACTACAGTGGAGTCCCCCATTTCCATGCTCACCTGCCCAAACAGTCAGGAAGACTTTAAGGGCTAAGTCAAGATAAAACTATAAGACAGATGAACTCAACACTCCTTGGCAGCTGACAATGATGCTTACGAGACAGAGATTCCCAGGAAGCTGTTCCTGTGAGCCTCCATGAACACTGCTAATGGCATATATTAGTAGCATAGAAAGCTTTGTTAAGTCTGGAGTAAAATTACTGGCATGCCCATGCATAAGTGTAACTGCTTTTAAATGATTTTAGCAGAAAGTCCACCAGTCATTGAGCTAATTTCATTTCACGGGAAGCCATATTCATATCAGGCAGCTTCCATAGCAAATGAGTCAATGGAAAATTGCTACTTAGGTCTTAAGTGGACTCAGGCCTAAGTCCTAACAAGGAAACATGCATTACCCTCTGGTACCCTGACTACTCACTCAGTCATGCTTATATTTCTCTTGTGGATCCAACAAACACAGTCTATGTGCCCACAAACCCTTTTCCCTTGATACCCAGATTATAACCTTCTCTATGATCATTATTTCAGAAATGTTTCCTCTATAACTTCTCTTCCCCCCAAATCAAATTAATGATTTAGAAGCACAAGGGTTGCTGTGTTTACAAAACAATTCGGCTTTCCTTCAATAGCTGAGATAAGTGATTCTTTAATGTGCGCTCACTCAACAAAACAAATTCAAATTGGGGGGGTCTTTGCTAGCTGTTATGGACAATCACCTCAGAATGGAAATATTTTCTAAAAATCAATAAAGTAGTTAGCAATTCAAAGCTGTAGCATTGAATGGAATGAACAGGCTTCGTTTTCCATTGTTCCTTAACAGGGTCTGTCAGGCCAGCTGCATTAGGAAGGCGTGAATTCCATATTTCAAAGCAATAGCAGCAATTAGGGAAGTGGTAGGAGCTAACTTCACCCTGATTACACATTCCAGAAGACTTTGGGCTCCTTCATTCCTTATATTGCCTCTCTTGTATGTCTTTGTCTTTTCCTCCATTAGAACATAAGCTTGAAGAAGAGCTGTTTGGGGCATTCTTTGCATCCCAGGACTTAGCATGGGACTACATTTTTGTTGTGCTTGTTGACCTTAACGCTATTCTGTAGCAACTCATCCTTAACCTGAAGTGACCCAGCATTTCCCCCACTAGTGACTACCTTTAAGTGCTCAGACAACCTCTGCATCCCCATGAGTCATCTCAACATCCTGCCCTAAATGACTGGATTCTGTCTCTGTCAATTTTAACTGCATTCAATTCAATTGTGCCTACGGCTCGATCACTTACCTTGTGGACTGGTAGCCACGAGTCTGAATTGCTTCCACATTAAACCAACTAGACTGCCACTGAATTTGTAAAGTGTGGAAAGAGATGGTGCCTGTGATGTTTATAAATAAATGTATTCCTCTTGTTCCCAGGCACACACAGCATGGATATTCTCCATGCTTTGGGCCAGTCTGCTGGCCGGGAATCCTTCTGCCTGTGGTGGAAATACACACTTGGGACTATACATCAAAAATCGGTGGTGGAGCAAATTAGGATTTTTCAGGGAGCTTGCTCAGACTGTATAAGGGTACACATTTTTCAAAGACTTGAAAAAATGGTGTCATGTCTAACCTAATAGCAGATATATTTATTAGAAATGTTCTTAGTGAATCAGATACTCTGGTATCATATTCTACCCAAGTGTCTGTAATTTAAACTTTGTATTTCTTCACACTGGTGGTCCATTCCCTGCCTCATACCCTACTAACGTGGACGAACTATTAAAAATGGGCACTTGTGGTGCCAGTGGCTCTTACAGCTATGACTCTCCCCTCCTACAGTAGACATGGATTTGAATGCTGTCTGTCTTTCATTTCTGAATACTGGAAACTAAACTATTCACACAGGAAATCCATCAAGGCAACCCAAATAGGTTGACTGAGTGGAGGAATGCCATGTTATTAGAAAAACATGATGTCATCCAAGAGGCAGTGAGTGAGGGTCTGAACTGCCTGCTACTTGATCCTTTTCTTATAATACTTATATTACAAACTATTCCCGAAAGGTAGCCTTTCAAGAAAGACCTTCTTTCCTAAATGTTTTGACTTCTCAAAATATATTTGACAACTTGAGTTATGGGGCACTGTAGCTCATGAGTATATAATTCAGCACCAGAGCATGTCATACTAATTGTCTAAGAACTTGACACTCCTTAGCGGCTGGCAATGAAGCTTGGGAGAGAGACATTCCCAACTGGATCTGGTTTGCAGATTGTCTGATTTCAAACTTTCGTGCCAGTGCTGCTGCTGCTGGTAATTTGCTTCATTTCTAACCTGAATGCTACCTTATGTTACTCTCTCTAGGATACACGGCCAATTTTTTAAATCATCGCATGGGCAAAGTTCCTTTTAAAATTTTTTTTCCTGAAGCCTACAAGTCTTCCCCCAGTAGAAAACCACCAACAGTTTAATTCCCCTTGGGTCAGTGGTGATAATGATAGTGGGAATGGTAGAAGATACGAATTAAGGCATTGGGGACTGAGAGAAGATCCAGATTTTAAAGAAGCTTTCTGAATGGGTCCAAAAAAGCCTTTGGAATTTAAGTCACAAGTGTGCTTCTTGTTGGATCCTCCAAATGCTGCCTTTCGCAAAGGCTGTCGCTGAAAACATCAGAAAGAAGGCCTTTAAGAAATAGCCCTTGGGTCTCCCCAAATGCACAGTATCTCTTAATGAAATAGAAAAAAAAGATAGTGCATAAAGGGAAAGAGGAAAGCCTTTGCCTCAGTTCTAAATGAAGGAGGGAACCTTTTTTTTTTAGCCATTTGGAAAATTCATTCTGCTCTTTCATGGGCAATGCTTCCTGCATGAAGCAGGAAGAATGGTTCCAATGCAACAGTTTCCCATTTTCTAGATGCAAGCATTTCATATTTCAAAGAAAAACCAATTAAAATTGGAAATGTGGTAGGGGTCCTTTTTTCTCCTAAGATTCACTTATAAATCATCAGAACAACACATTCTAAGTCCTTAGCTATTTAAAGTGGCACTTGATGACTAGTTCGCTTGGCACCACTGATGAGTGGGGCAAACCAAGAGCATCCATACTTGAGTTGCTCTGGATTGTTCTTGAAATTCCTTTCACTTTTTCTCTGTCTCCCACCTTTCTCTCATTCTCTAAAGGCAGACTGGGCAATGAGGAAAAACACCTGCACTCTGTTTGTCAGGTTTATTTGACATAAATAATACATTCTGTACCAAATCAAACTTACCATAGTCTCAAATGCATTATGGGGTTACAAGTTAGCGAGATCCCTTTCAGACTTGTGGCATCTTTAGAAAGCAGACTATTTAGTGGAATGACTTTATTATATTTTCTCCATGAGTGAACTTTAGAGATGGTTATTCTGACTGTCACTCCTGAGGACTGATTGGGATTGGCTATCCTTAGTCAATATCACCTCAACATCCCTCCTGAGCCTCACATGCCTATTAGTGTCTCAGTTGCAACATGGCATAAACAGAGCAGTTTGTACAATGATTGTGGTTAAGGTTCTCATGCGACAGGCAGAGGCCATCCATGTTAGACCTGGTAGAAGAAATCTAGCTCTAGGTGTGATCTGGGGAGGGAGATGCAGCAGCAAGAAAGCAGTGCCCTCTGGGCGTGGCATGCTCCTACTCAGGCACAGACAGAAAGGGAGTGGACGTACTGTAGAAGCTCGCCATTACGTAGTTTTGGCAACGATCACCAGTAAACTCATTTGGGCACCTGAGAGGAAAAACAAAAACAAAAACAACGGTAGAGAAAACAGAGAAAAGAGAAGAAGTGAACATGTGCTAAGAAAGAAGCTTCGTCTGTGTCAACTGCTGGACCTTGGTGAGTTCACCTCCAGGAGCAGTCTCAGCTTTGCCCCAGTGTGGCTCAAGGGATGGGGGACACCTCCAAGGAGACCAGTTTGGACCAAATTGAATGAACTTATGGACAGTGGAGAAATGCACATCACCATCCCAGAGGTCTGCATCCTCCTACAGTAGGTCACTTATGGAGCAAATTAAAGAAGCACCAAGCCATCTTGGTAACTCAAGGAATTCCCATTGATAGCACTGGTCAAAGATGTCAGGGAAACAATGGCTGGCCTGCCCCCCCAGGGCTGCTAGTATTTTTGAACATCTTTCCCAATCAAGCTCTCTTGTCTCCAATGACAGGAGGTGACAACAATGACACATTATGCCACTGAGCCATGGATGCAGAGCCCAGGCCCCTGGTTGGTCAAACCACCAAGTGGTAGTGATTGTTGCTGTGGATTGGGGAAGAAAGCAAAGTTCAGATTATTTTTAACATACTTTCTGGGGTTTGGACTTTCATGGGCACATTCTCAGTACATCTTGCTCCAGTGAATCCAGGTTGGCACCTAGAGGGCAGAAATGTGATAAACAACAGAGGCTAAAGACACCCAGTGATTAAACTGTCAATGCCCCTCCTATAGATTAGGAAGCTGCTCCCAAAGGATGCATAGGGGTGGGAGTGGGTAATGAAAAATGACTTGGAACAGGGAAGACATTTAGAAAACCATGTCCCTTGAGGATTGCAAAGAGTTGATTGATGTCTTTTTTTTAATTTGTAAGTTCAATACATTGAAATTTGATTAGGGAAAAGCTCTAAAGCTGAGATGGAGGGGGAGGCATGGCAGTATGGCTCTAGTTGGTGGCTAGAGAATTGTGTATAGCAGCCACTTACCATTCAGCTTTGCTTCTGCTGTGAATAGCACTGGTTCAGATAAGAAGCCAGCCCCCCTTTTCCTCCCCTCCCTCCCCAAAATTCCTCCAACTGCTTCACCTTTCACCTCATAGGCCATGCATCTTGGAGTAAAGAGCACGGGTGAGGGGTATGTGTGTTGTGGGGGGGGCGGTGCTAAAGCTGACAGTGAAAATGGTAAGAATTCCATATTCTCATACTCTGAGGTTTTTTTGGTTTGACATAGGACTCCCTCTCGGGCCAATCCTGAAGGTTCTCTGCCCTCACCTCCCATTTGCCTTGTTGGCCAGAAGGAGGGACCTAAGGTTGGGGCACACCCACACCAGATGGCACACTCTAGACTCAATGCTTTAAGGAGCTAGGCTTTTCTGGTGAAGGGCACTCACTGCCTTTGAGGCTGGTGACACCACAGTGCCTTTGGACAGAGGTGTCAGACATACTGCTGCATGTAGCCCAACCACATGAAAATTCAATTAAATGATTAACATAAGGAAAATATAATTAAAATGATAACAAAATAAAAATGCACTAGAACACAGATAATGTTAATATGTGGTTTTCTAAATCAACATTCAGCTCACAGGGATTCTTTCATAATACTCTTTTCTAATTGAATTTGCCACTATGGTTTTAGGAGTCTACTTTTGTGAGTTCCTCTGTGCCCTCCAGTCAGCACTCCCAGAACCCAGCCTTCTGGTGATGAACCCCTCCAGAGAGTTGGTGTTCTTATCATTTCGGCCCAAGAGTCCAGGCTAATCCCATGCCATGGTTTTCACTGTGTGTGTGTGTGTATGTATGTATGTATGTATGTATGTATGTATGTATGTATTGGGATTTCATTGCAGTGTGGAAGTCTGGGTATGGAATCTCCCTCTACCAACAAAGGTCAGCAATGCATCTACAACTATACATACATATAGAGAGTTGCCTGAGTTATTTTCCCAGTATCAGACAGAGAATATGTGTCAGAGCCCAGAATGTGCCAGGCCAGCACACCATCCACTGTGCCACACTGCTACTGTGCATGCAAAGTAATGACACCAAATTCACGTGGGTTCCATTTTGAACATGGGACACTCTCTTGTGTCCCATTATCTAAAAATAATATTTTATTTCTTCCCTAGATACATGTAAAGTCTTTAAATGACTATTTATGCTATAAATGGCATGGCTTAAATCTTAGTGAACTCAAATGTATACCCTTGACCTGGCATTTCCTCACATTGAGATCTTAGCATTCCCAGGAGCTTTGCTTGAATGCCTTATTTGGATAAGACCTGAAGCCTTATCCATACAAACCTTTGAATAGGGTCTTATCTTCTGTAGAATTAGGACTAAGTCATACCAAGTAGTATGGGCACAAGGTGGCACAGTAGATAAGTGCAGAGCTAGGAATCAGGAAGACTCCTCTTCCTGAGTTCAGATCTTGTCTTAGACACTTATTAGCTGTGTGACCCTGAGCAAGTCACTTAACAACCCTGTTTGCCTGAGTTTCTTCATCTATCAAATGAGCCGGAGAAGGAAATGGCCAAAGCACTCCAGTATCTTTGTCAAGGAAACCCTAAAAGGGGTCATGAAGTCATGACTGAAAAACAATTGAACATTAACACCAAGTAGTATCTGGAGAAGGTATTGATGACTATGTTTGCAGATGACAAAATGGCAGAGTTAGGGATGCAAAAGCTGCCCCACTAAAGAAGAACTGTCTCCACGTCTTCTTGACACAAATGCTTATGGATCACAGAGTTCTCATGGTCTTAGTAGAAAAGCTGAAAAACATACATAGACCTGGCTTTTCATAAAAACCAACAGCCATAAGTATTTCCGATTCAGAATGGATCAGTGCAAAGAGTTCTGGGTATGGAATCTGAGAATCCGAGTTCAAATTCTAACTCTGATATACTGCCCATGGAACTTTGTACTGTATTGTGTCTGGCCTCAGTTTCCTCATCTGTCAAATGAAGGGATTGTATTGTATGACTTGGAAGGTCCTTTCCAGCTTTAGGAAGTAAGAGTTCGCGTAAGAATGAATTGTTATATAGACACAAGTAAACTCAAGAATTTGGTTTGGTGAGAGAGGTAGAAAGGATGGAAGGGAAGGGGCATGTCATTAGAAGAAGAGTCAGATGACTTGGCTTGAAGTCCCAGATCTATTAACTGGGTGACCCTTGACCCCTTCTGTCTGTGAAATAAAGGACTTGGGGGAGCTGTGTGATCTCTCAGGGTTCCTCCAGGTGTATCAGTCTACAGTCTACAGTTCTTTAGAATTGGAACATTCTATGTTCTGAGATTCCTTTCAGCTTTAAAAGTGTTCAAAGTTTCTTCTTAACTCTAATCTTCTTCATTTTAAGGTCACTCTTAGCTCCACCATTCTATGTATGGCCCATGATCCCTGCTTCCAACTGCACCAACTCCAACATTCTATGCTCTTATATTGTATGTTCTGAGCTCCCTTCTAACTTCAACTATCTATGTTCTTACTTTTAATGCTCTGACATTCTTGGTTCTAAGGTCATCCCAGCTTTAGCATTCTGTATTCTAAGGATGTACAGTAAGGTGACACAGTGGAGTGAGCACCAGGTCTAAAGTCAGGAAGACTCATTTTCCTGAGTTCAAATCTGCCTTCAGACATTTATTAGCTGTGTGACCCTGGGCAAGTCACTTCACTCCATTTTCCTCAGTTTCTTCCTCTATAAAATGAGCAGTAGAAGGACATGGCAAACCACTCCAGTATCTTTGCCAAGAAAACCCCAAACGGGGTCACAGGTAGTTGGAAACAACTTAAATGACTGAACAGCAACAACTCTAAGCACCCTCCCAGTTCTGATATTCCTTGTTCTAAAATCAATTCCAACTCTCACAGTTAATATTCTAATATTCCATGTTCTATGACTCTTTCCAACTCCAACATTCTGTGTGTTGACCATTCGTATCCCAAGGTCCTCTTAGCTCTAGGACTTTATATTGTAAGGCCTTTTCCAAATCTGACAAACTAGAAAACCTTGGATATACCCAAAAGGCTTGGTATATTCAAAGCAAAGTCCCTTAAAAGAGGCAGAGAGACTTCAATAATCTCTCCAACCAATGTGTTTGAGCAGAATAAATGTAATTTATATTACTAATGTTAAAAGACCTTGAACTTTCACAGGTCTTTTGGGTTTCTGAGAATGCCACCCCCCTCCTCCCATTTCTTTTGTTCTCATTGATTTTGCTACAAATCCAGTAGCAAGGTCCACCCAGAGATGCTTGGAAAATTATTGACTTATGAGAAGTTATATGATTTCTCTCATGTAAGAGCCACCCCAGCCAGCCTGCAAATGATTGACATACAAAGGACAGACTGGGGAGGAAATAGATCTACTACATACCATTGATGTGAACTAATTTTCAAAGTAGGAACTTTTGCTTTGCCTTCCAGATTCATTTCAGAAGTCCTTGTGAACATGTTAGATAAGGAATGAAGACTTGGAGGAGAATGGGTAGCACAGTATAATGGGCCCAGAGTGCAAGACTTGGAGTCAAGACACCAGGATTCTAAACTTGATGTTGATAATTACTATCTGTTGGATTCCAAGGAAGTCCCTTCTATTCACTAAATCATCAGTTTCCTCAAGTATAAAATAGAGATCATGATATTTATAGTATTTATCTCACAGAGCTGTTGTGAGGAAAATGCTCCATAAATCTGGAAATGCTGATGCAAATGCAATCTACTCTTTTCATTCTTCTATGACTAGGTCACCTTAATTGGTTCTTATTAACTCAAACTGTGTCTGCCATGTTGGTAACAACTATGATTCACTCTGTTATGACTAAAAATGAGGTACAAGTGTGGAGTTGTGTGTGTGTCTCTGAGAGAGAGAGAGAGAAAGAGAGAGAGAGAGAAAGAGAGAGAGAGAGATGAAGTGGGGGGGGGGGGACGACAGAGAGACACATGGAGACAGACATAGACAAACAGCCAGATAAAAGAAATGGAAAAGTACATAATTCTGTTTCTAGTGAAGGATTGCCATTATGGACAGTTTAGGAAGGAAGCCAAAAATACACACACACACACACACACACACACACACAAACACAACCCACCACAGTATTTACTGGACAGAGAAGCAGGAGATACAATTATATAAAAAAAAATGCTTGGAAAATATTGGTTAATTACCCAGAGTTCTGGGAAGCAAAGGCAGACAGAGCAGGTGGGAAGAGGGGGTGAAAATTTGGCCAATATTTTCTTATTGTTTTCTCCAGGGAACTCTGTTATGATACTACAGTAACTTTCTAATGAAGGAACTCCTTCTTAGAGAGCCTCTTTGCTTTATCAGTCATGAACATAAGAACTATGTACATAGTGCTTTACAATTTGCAAAGCAAGGATAGAAATCATCACATCATGTCATGATCATGTCTACATAAAAGGAAATGTTCAGAAGTCCAGGGCATTTGAAGTAGGGGAAATCATTTATTCATGCCCCTTTTCAAACTTGGCAGGAACCACATTGACACTATCTCTCCAATCTCTCCATGTGCTAAATTCATTTTCCTTCTGCTGGCTGCAGGACTAGCCTGCCACGTGGGGTTGGAAAAAAAGTAGCCTCGCCCCTCATGAGTTCATCTAAATTGATTGGGCAATTGAGATGAAAAGAGAACTAAGGGATTTCTAAGAAACCATTTGTTATGATATTCCCTTGAATGCATGGATGAAACTAAAATCAGTTCCTCTTTCTGGAGAAATCAGAGTCAGCATTAGCAGCTGTTTAGCTAACTTTGGAGAACACACATAGGATTGTTGTCAGACCACATGGGAAATGCCTGGGATTGAGATTGTTATTTCTTTTGCAAAAGATGACATCATCAATTTTAGGTGGGAAGCACAGACAAGGGAAAAATCATCTATCTACATTTGTGCTCTATAGATTCACTTACTTGCAGCCATAGTTGGCATTTTTAGTATTCCAGCAAACAAATATGGAGACAGTGAACATCTTTGCTTTATCCTCGGTGGTAGTGGGAAAACTTCAAGGTTTGATTTTCTTAATGCTGATTTTTGATTGATTTGTTCACTCAATAAACATTAATTAAGCACTTAATATGTGCTAGACAGTGGATATAAAAGGCAAAAGTAATCCTTATGCTTTAGAAGTTTACATTCTATCTGAGGGGAAGACAGATATTTTTGATCATTTTAAGGAAAGGTCCCTTTATTCCTATTCTTTCTCATCTTTTTAAAACATAAGGAAACACTGGATGTTATTGTAGACTTTTTATACTTAACTTAATTATTTTCTTTTTTTTAAAGTTGTTATGATTATGCTTATACTTTTCCTACTATTAAACCATCCCTGAATTCCCGGTGTAACTTTACCCTAATCATAGAAAAAAGAAGTTTTTGAATATGTAGTGAAGTCTTTTTTCTACTCTCTTATGTGCTATTTTAGTATCAATATCCACAAGTGATATTTGTCTATAATTTACCTTCTATAGATTCAGTGCTAGAAATGTTTACTTGTCTGGTCTAAGGAATCTCTATGAAAACAATTTAAACCCAAACACTCAGCTTAAATCTCTCTCCAGTGCAGAAGATTAGAGATTGGGAAGGAGCCTATGGGTGTGGAACAAGGTATGTAATATCAGACTTTTTCAGTATCTTGATTAGACACACATAACTTCTCTCCTCCCTGCCCCCAACTTTTAAATAAGTAAAGGCTTGGGGGAGGGGAAGAAAGGGTTTCTGCAAAGTGAGTGATAAAATGAAGGATATCAATAAAATTACTTTTATAGGGGAAAAGAAAGAAGAAATAGGAAAACTTTAGCTTCTTTGTGGTAAGGAGTGTGTTTCATTTGTTTTCTTATCTTCTGTCGCAATGCTTTAGTAGATGGAACACCAGACCTAAAGTCAAACCTGGCTTCAAACACTGTCTGTGAGACCTTAGGCAATTTAATTAAACCTGTGACTCAGTTTTCTTCTCTGTAAAATCTACCTCTCAGGGTTGTTGTAAGGATCAAATGAGATGATATTTGTAAAGTGTGTTGCAAACTTTAAAGCACTCTAAAAACATTTGCTACCATTGGTGGTGGTGCTGGTGGTAATAATAGTAGTAATGGTGATGGTGGTGGTGGTGCTGGTGGTGGTGCTGGTGGTAGAGGTGGTAGTAATAGGTAGTAGTAGTGGTGATGGTGGTGGTGATGGTGGTGGTAGTAGTAGTAATAGTAATAATAGTAGTAGATAACCCAGCAGGGATACAGGCAGTGAGGCATAGATGGCCAGATCTGGAGCTGGGAATACTAGGACAGAATAGCCACGTGACCTTGGCCAAGTCATCTGACTGCTTAGTGGCCCAGGTCCCTCATCTAAGATTCTGAGTGGTAGATCTGTTTCAGTTCCTCATACCCATGGATTTGGACCAACCCCTCCATCTCAAGCAAATAGACAAAATGCCTCAGTATCTTGGCCAGTGTATTTCACATAGTTGGCAGTTATAAAAGCTTGCTGAACTGACTCTGACCCAGATTTGTAAATATATTTTACTACTGGGATAGAAAAATATTGAGCTATTTTGTTTCAAATTCAATATTTAGAAAACCCTAATTTTCCCATCATCTTCAGATGATATGATTGTTGATCTAGTTTAGGAAATGACCAAGCCTTTCATTTTACAGATAAGGAAACTGAGGCCTCGGCATTCACAGTCACAATTAATATAAAAAGTAGGATTTGAACTCAGGTGCTCTGATTCTAGAACCCAAAGTTTGAGTGCTGCCTCAGGCATTTAATGACTTTGTAACATTGGGCTAAAGCCAACTTCTCTCAACCTCATTTTTTTTCATCGGCAAAATGGGGTTAATTCCATTGGGACTGGTTTCCGGGGTTTTTGTAAGCATCAAGTAAGCTAATTCTATAAAGCACTTTGTAACTATAAACACTGCATAAACACCAATTAACATTATTATCTAATAGCCTTGGCTTTTTCGTGAATCGTACATATCCTTTTCTGTCAGATTCTTCCATGTGGAAAGCAATCTAGGACTGTCAACCGCCTCTTCTATACGTCTTCGACAGGATCAAAATGGGCAGCAGCAACAATGTTGGGCTGTGAGAGCACTTGGGTGAGGGTTGCACTGCATTAAAGGGGGATGGGCTGAGGCATCAGAAAGGCTTAGAGAGAGAATCAAGGAGCAAGGCTCCGTGGAACAGACATCATTGAATGTGACATGTTCTTCCCTTTTCCTTGTCTTTTGTATTGTTTTTTATTTTAATCCAGACCAGGAATTTCATCATTGTGAGAAGCTCCGGTTTGGAAACTCCTTTTGCTCAAGCAAATAGCAATTCCTCTTTAGGTTCCAGTCTGAAAGAGTGAGCTGGGAATGCAGATATAGGGAACTACGCAGGTGGAACATAGCCCATACTATCCAACTTGACTGGTGAATCCATGGGTCTACTGTGGTTAATGAGCTACTTCATTTTTCCTCTTTCCTTTTATGTGTTGTCTTGTGGGATGGCTTTCCAGGTAGGAGGGGCAGGGAAAGAAGTATATTAGTAAATGAAGGGGATAGAAAAACAAAACAGATCAACAGCTAAGGAAAGTTGCCTAGGGTACTCGTCCAGAATTGCATGGCTTAGATAGAGAACTCAAGTCTTCCTGATTGAAATGTTGATCCTCTATATACTACACCATGGCATCTTTCATCTGACTACTCTGTCATCTAACGCATATGACTGGCAAAAGGAGGTGTCCCAATCAAGTGATAAGGACAAGGCACTAGAGCTGCCTGGAACCCCTGCACAGCACAAAGACAGAAGATCTGCCTGCTCATTAGCTTGCTCCTCCAGGGGATCCCTGGGAGACCAGGGACAAAGAACTGTCCAAGGATGAGAAAGTACGGAGAACTATGATTGGTCATGATGAAGGAAACACCCAGGCAAATGAGTTCACACATGCACTGAGGTGGTGAAGGAAACCTGATGAGAACTTGGAGGTCACATGGAAGCAAACCAGCCAGAATCCAGCAAACGTATTAAATTCCCTAAAGGAATTCATTGAAGGAAATTTTTTTTCATGTTAAAAAATACTTTTTATGGACACTAAGATATATAAGGAAGAGGAACTCATAGTCACACAAATGTCATTTGGGGTTTTGGGAGGGCTGACAAATACAGTTTTTGAATTATTGATTCCCATGGGGCAAAGAGGATAATGTATATAAAGCAAAAGGAATTTGCGGACTTTAAAGCACTACACAGATACTAGAGATAATGATGATTATTATTTTCCTTCTCATTTTCTTTTCATTGATGTTGAGATAGAAATGGTCCTGGACATATCAGTTGCCTGGTAGGTATATAGACTACTGCATAGGTGAATGAGATCATTGGATTTTTGCTGTTGGATAAAAGGATCAGGATGTAAGCTCATCTTCTGTAGGCTTGGTGAAAGTATCCTTGGTCCAATTCCTGTAGGAAAGAGTCTGAAGAGGATGCTATGTACTCTAGTCTGTTCCCATGATTTTGCTTCTCCCACCAGTCTCCATATTTTGAAAGCTTTTCATTCCATGCAGGCAGGAAGTCATGAGCAATTGTTATGAGAACATCTTTTTTTAAAATATATTTCTTATGTTCTTAAGGATCAAGGTCATAGTCAGGCAACTGGGCAACAAACCTATGAGAAGCCCATAGTCCAGCTGGGGTATTTGTGGAATTCTCAAGGATATTGTGAAGTCTAGATTAAAGATCTGATCTGGTAATTGAACTATAATTCTAGGTATCAGGGCATTTCTTGTGAGGTATCCAGCAGGTGCTAAATTTTTGCAGCTTGCAGAATTTCTACTAATGTCTTATATAATCTGCCTCAGTCACTTAAGCCAAACTCTTCAAGGACAATCTTTCAGTAATTTCTGGGATCAATGACCTGGCCCTGAATTGTCATAAAAAAAATCCCTGTCTCCACAAATAAACCCACAAGATTCAACCATCTATCCAATATTTCTTAAGCATCATGTTGTTGTCTTTGTTCATAAAAAATATTGTACATAGAATTCCTGTTAATTCTGCTCTGAGATCTTGGCCTTTTCACGTTCTATGTGGAAGCAAACCATTTTTGGGTACATTGAACCAAATCAGTGGGATGAATCTTGAGAGTCAGGATCTTCTATTGTTTAATAAAGTGATTCTGAGCATTTCAAACATATTGTTTCCTATGTTCTAACCCATCTACCATGTATGTACATCCATCCATCCATCCGCTTTTGAATGAGGGAATTGTCTTCTTGCTTTAGGTGATGGTGAACTCCTTGAGAGCAGGGCCTCAATTTTCCCTTTCCTTGTACCCCCAGTGCTTGGCACAAGCAGCTAAATGGGGTAGTTGTTATAGCTGCTGAGCCTGGGGGCGGGAAGTCTGAGTTCAAGTGCATCCACAGACACTTACTAGTTGTATGACCTTGAGCAAGTCACATAGTTTCTGTTTGCCTCAGTTTCCTCAACTGTAAAAATAGCACCTACCTCCCAAGGTTGTTGTAAGGATCAAATGAGATTGGACTTACCAGGCAATTAGCATAGTGCCTGCACATAGTAGGTGCCATATAGAATTGCTGCCTATCTATTTAGCGTCATCACTATTGAATATGGTAAGTGACCATCTTCTTGGGGAGACAGGGCCTTATGCTTTGTTAATATCATAGAGGCTTCGGTTTTGGGCTAAAATCCTGTCTAATCTGGTTATGCTCCATTTCACAGTTTGGCTAGTATACATTAAAATTGGGATTGCCCAGCACTCAGACTATAAGACTTCCCATTAAGATTGGATTTCAAGAAGTTTCTTAATGTATTTAGCCACCTCTTTCTCCTTGACACCTCAATGCTGCATGTGTCTTGTTTGGAGGATTCCATGAGATGTTATTTATGAGGTTCATTCACTGATTCAATTTGATCCTTGCCTTAAAGCTTGAAGTCTCCATTCCTATAAGTTTATACTTCTTGAGCCCAAAACACATTTTGATGTCACTAAATAAATATTTGAAAGCATAAAAGATTTGGTGTGTGAGTGTGTGTTCAAAGTTTAATTTTTGGTGAAGCCATGTAACTTGGTATCATAGACATATGTGTATATAATAATTAATAAGTTCTTTCATTCTATCTCCTTTTTCAACCTAAAATCTGTATTTCCTTATTACTACTTAAAAGAGATAATTGATCATTTAAGACTTGGAAAAAACCACACTTAACCCGTCTTCCTGAAAAAGTGTCATTTTTCATTCTTGTGCTTGTTGTTATTCTCTCTCTCTCTCTCTCTCTCTCTCTCTCTCTCTCTCTCTCTCTCCTAAGACAAGTCACTATCACATTTTTTTAAGGCTAAAAGTTCTGTGGAGTGTTATACAATTAGCTAAAACATGCCAGAGTTTGGGGTTTGGGGACTTTGCCTCATTTCTGTAGGTTCACTGAAAATATCCTCAAGACAACTTTAATATCAAAAAAGACATCACCATCAGCTGAAATTGTAGTCAGGTTTACTCTCATTAGACCATGTGAAGAGGACTGAAGAGAAGGGAGAAGTGGTGGCATGAAGGTGAATCCATTCCAGCTTTACTACAGAATGTCTCTGGAATGGCACCCCCCATCTGGGACTGTCCGGGCAGCACAGGGGACTCTGAGCACAAAACAAGGTATCTCTTCTTATCTGTCTTGAACCCTGCACTTTGATCAGGGTTGTTCTTATACCGTTGCATCTCAGAAATTATTCGAGACAGTCTTGGGTCTCTTTGTTTACAAATACATCCAGTTTCAAAAAGGACAATATAACTGATGATGAGAAGCAATCCTGAACACATGTATTTTGAAGATTCGCTATGTGTTCAGGAGGCTGATGTCAAGGTCTTTCTCCATTCCCTTGAGCCCATACATTTGAGCTGGCCAGACAGACATTTCTAATACTGTCGGTCTGGTTTTCTCCAGTCTTGTATTGCAAATTCTGACTTCTCTCCACCCCACAGGCCGGTCGGATGTTGGGCCAGATTTCGCCCACTCACTAGCGGAATCTCTATCTGTGTCTTGAATTATTCTTTCCCTAATGTATTGTTACTATTAGTCTGCATATTTCTGAGATGAATCTCATTCTATTATCTATTCATATTCATAGTTTCTTCAGGGTCATAAGTGGTTTTCTAATTTCAGTTTAAGCTCCAGTCTTGATATTATCTGCAAAATCCATTGGTTTTCTCAAGGGAAGCTTTGTTTTGTCCATCATTAAAACAACTATCCAATTAGAAAACTTGTAGTAATGACCTCTCTGACTTGGCTTTCTACCTGTGTTCTTCACCTCCCTACATATGCATGTGTACACACACACACACACACACACACACACACACGCACACACACACACTCCAACACACAGTCCCCTTCTTACAGCTTGCACTGAGGATTCCTTCCAAGCAGGGCTGCACTTATGAACCATTGTACATATATATTGCACATGTGCAATCTACTCTGACCTCATGAGTAAATGGAGATAAATTTAAATTTTATGAAAATACTACAACTCATCTGTGAGGTTTAAGTTATAGCAACTCATTCCACCAGGAAACCAAGGCTTAGAAAGGAATCCCTCCAAGCCAGCCCTGTCACTTTCTATCTACACAGTGTAGTCTTCGACTCACAAAGTTAGCTCTGAAATGCTGGGTAGGAACTATATCTCTTGCTCTATTTTCAATGGTGACTACTTTACATATTTAACCATATGTGAACTCCACATAATCTTTCTTATTACATTTCTTCTAGTTCTGCCATTGCCTGGTATATAAATGCGCAATGATCTTCATGAGGAAACTCCTTTTCCTATGTCAATAACTAAGGAGAAAAAAAAAAAACAAAACAAAGAGGAGAGAGGGAATTCCCTAAGTCATTTCATCTGATTTTCTGAATTTTGGAAAGACAACCCTTAAATTTTTCTTCTTTTGAAAAGACTTTGATAAAATGATTGTCCACAAGCTCATTTAGGAAGTCAACTCCCTGCCTGAAAGTCCTCCCTATTCCAACCTATGCCCTGCTTAGCCACTAAAGTGATCTTCCTAATGTAGAGCTGTGACTACATCAGTCCTCCCCCTTGGATGCTCCCCTGGCTCCCTACTGCCTCCAGAATAAACCATAAATTCCTCCATTTACCTTTTAAAGCTCTTCACTGTCTGGCCCCTTCTTATCTCCATGATGCAGGTTCATGAGCTTATTTGCAGATTCTCCATCTGACCTTCTTCCTCACATCTTTGGACCAGTCTCCCATGCCTGGAATGCAGTCCTTTTTCAGATCCACATCTTCCCTTCCTTTTGAGACTTTGCTCAGATTTCACCTTCTGTAGGAGACTTTTCCTGACTCTAACCAACTACTAGCATCTTCCTCTTTCATCTTGTCTTTATCTACTCTTCATATATGTTTGTCTCTCTCTGAGGGCAGGGACCATCTTTTTGCCTTAGTACAGAGCTTAACATTTAATTATTTCTTACTTTTAGTTCTTACTTTTACTTACTTACTGCCTGCCTGCCTGATGGAGCAAATAGATGAAAGCCCCACACCATGCAGAGGAGGATAGGGAAGGGAAAAAAATAGGGGGGATAAGGGCATATTCCTTGTTCCTGGCATACAAGAAGTGCTAATAAATGCTTCTTGATGGACTGACTTGTTCTCTAAATAGACACCTAAAAATGTAGGGAGAAGGACAACAGCTCCAAGCAGAGAACACCTGGAGATCAATGCCATCGTAACTCAGAAGTTGTCGTGACTAGATGTCTGGTATATAAAGCTCTAAGGACAAGAGCTGGGTCAGTGTAGGCCAGTTGTCAGGCCTGTGATTCAGGAAGGTTGGCCCTGATCACAAGGCAACTCTGCAAGGTGTCCGTGCAAATGCTTTCCTACCACCTCAGCATTCTCACTCTAATGATGTCATTCCCATTGGCATCAATCCCCTCATGTCTGTTTCTTAAACTCTGGAGCTTCCTTCGAGGTTCCAGAAGATCTCCCCCGATCTTCTCTTTAGCTTGCATTTCCTTATTCTCACACACATGTTACAGGTGTACTTTGTCTTGAAAAGAGGGCACTAGTTTTGGTTGTTGTATTCTCAGCATGGAACATGGAATTCTACACACACCAGGTACTTAATAAATGTTGCATTTTCTTAACTTGAGGTATTGGAGCAGTTTCAGTTCATACGGCTCTATTATATAACTTTCTGTATGTTCTCTGGCTACGCTAACACTGAATATGTCCCCAATTCTCCTTCCCAATGATAACCTTTGGTCCCTACTTCCACTTTATTCCAAATCCCAGGTAAGGAATTCTGAAGTCAGCTTTGAGGTATGTCTCTCCTAAGTCCTCCATGTGCAAGCCGTCACCGTATCTCATCATTTTGTCCTTCACAGTGTCTCCTCATCACTTTTTGACTCTCCCTTCTCACTGATCAGCATCCCAGTCTAAGTCTGGAACAACTTGATTTTTTTCAGTATTCTTTCAATGGCTCCCTTGCCTCATGCCTTTTCTTTCTATTAGGGTTATTATCTCATGTCTCTCGTCTCGTTCAATGGAGTTCAGATATAAGTAATCCTAGGAGAAGTCATTACCTTTTTATTTTTCATGCTGAATATTCTATGGATCACTATAAAATAGAATAACAGCTCTCCTTCGGTTATTATCTCATCTTGTTCAATGGGGTTCAGATAGAAATAGTCCTGGGGTGAGTCACTGTCCCCATCTGCTTTCAGAATTGTTTTCCTATAGTCATAAGCATTTGCATAAGCAAATAACTTTTCAGTAGTTGGAAAAAATCTATTAAGAAGTAAACTCATGCTTTGCTGTCTCACCGAAAGTATCTTCAGTTCACCTTCAGTAGCAAATAGGAAAAAAAAGGTGACCCTGTCCTATTCCCACATGGCTTTTGACCTCCTCTGCCAGGTCTCAATGCTTTGGAAGCTTTTTCTTCCAAGTAGCTTGAAATAATAATCATTTAAACAGGGGAAACAAGAGACATGAACAGGTAGTCAGGAGCCTGGTAGTTTAAGTTTGGATCCATCAGCAAGCTTTTGACCATGGGCAAACCATTGGAGGCTTTCATAAGCTGGTCCCCTCCTTCCTCTCCAGTCTTCTGACACCTTACTCCCCAACACCTACCTTTTGAGTAGTGACACAGGCCTCTTAAGCTGTTTCCCAAATAAGATTCTCCATCTTTGTACCTTTTAACTCCCCATGCCTGGAATGCTCTTCCTCCTTTGCTTTAGTCACTGACCTCCTTGTCTTCCTTTAAGTCTCAACTACAATCCCACCTTCTATGAGACTTCCTCAACCCTCGTCAATTCCTCTGTTCATTATTTCCTATTTATTCTGTATACAGGTTGCTTTGTATATACTTGTTTGCGTGTTTTCTACCTCATTAGATGTTAAGTTCCTCAGAGACTGTCTTTTGCCTTTTTTTTGGTATCCTCAATGCACAGTGCCTGGTACATTGGAAGAGCTTAATTAAGATTGACTGACTGATTGAATTCGTCTCAGTTTTCCTCTAATCCCTCCTGTGTGACATGATCTTGTTGGTATGGAAGGATCATTCATCTATTAAGGTTTTCTATGTAGCAGACAAAGTGCTGGGTGCTTTACTAACACCTCATTTGATCCTTACAACAACTCTGGGAGTTAGGTGCTACTAGCATCTCTATTTTACAGGTGAAGAAATGAAGACTAAGTGACTTGGCCTTTGTTTGCTTTTTTCCTTCTCTGTCCAGCTCAGCATGGAATGTGACTTTCATTAGGAGTCTACTCAGTCTGTCAGTCAGGTAAAGAGTCAATAAGAATTGATTAAGGACTTTCATCTGTTAGGCTCTATACTAAGATGGGAAGGATCTGAGGCTGGATTTGAACTTAGGTCTTCTTGATATCAGTGAACTCTATCCTCTGAACCAATCTCCTTTGCTGTTAATGGCTTCAGTGCTTACTATCTATGCACTGTTCAGCAATTTGCTTTCTCTGCACTCAGGTGCTGGTTCTACCACTCTACATCCAGGCCTTTGGATAATTGTTCCACTTTTCTAAACTTCAGTTTTCTTTGGTCATAGCTGTACCAAGGGCAGGGTCACCAGAGCTTTGGCCAGGCATTGAACTTCAGAAGTGCTGAATTTAGAGGGCACTGAGATTCAAGGGTGTTAATAGCACTTGCTGTATTTAAGTAACACAGAAAAAAAATAAATAAGGAGAACCTTGAGAACTAGAAGAATTAGTTTAAATATAAAATGAAGCTATCAGTAAGTGGGCTGTGATGCCCCAAGTACAGTTTATGCCTTTCCCCTTGAGCACAAGAAATCCTAGTCACAAATCTGATGATGGTTCTTGAACTCCCCATGGCCTCGGCTGTAAGGAGAGCTCCCAGTGCACCTTAAAGAATCATGGGTACAGACTACTGGCTCATGAAAACTAGTGCCTTTTACTATCTTTAGACAATCCAAAGAATTCACTCAATTAAGACAGAGAAAAAGCCGCACCAAAGGCATGAGCATTGTCAGAGTTCTTCAGTTCATATGCAGAAGAAAATCAAGGTCACTCAGAAATCTCCAGGGTCATTTTCACCTGTGCTTGTTTAAATCTGGTAAATCCTCATGCAACCCTTGATCCTGACAAACA
Source organism: Pseudocheirus occidentalis (assembly GCA_028646575.1). NCBI lineage: Eukaryota > Metazoa > Chordata > Mammalia > Diprotodontia > Pseudocheiridae > Pseudocheirus > Pseudocheirus occidentalis. The sequence continues at coordinate 3,952,368 of CM053601.1, forward strand.
CACAAGGGTGGGTCTGCCCCAGCACTGTCCACTCTAGTCCCCTCCCCCTCATCCAAGACACCTGAGACTGAGGGGAACCAGAGAGAAGTCCTGAGCAATGATTCAATTTGGCGTTTCAGAGGCCCACCTTCAGTTAGGAACAAAGGTGATTTCTAGTGATGTGGCCAATACCTCTGACAGATGGACCATATGGAAAACAAGAACTCACCAACAAAGCAGAATTATGAGAATTATGTTTAGCAAATGTGAAAGTTTATGTTGTTGTTTTTTTTCCTGTAAGTGGTCTGGTGAAAAACATATCATTGTAAAATATGGCCTCTGATCTGCAGGGTGAAGAAAGCAGGGCATTAAGATCCCATTTTGAAGAGTACATAATTAGCAGCTCAGTTTAAATAGGCATGAGAGCTGTGTTCCTGTAGCCATACCAAGTTCCCAGAGTGCCTCCCCTTATGACAGTCTTGAGAGGGAGACGATGCAATTATGATTAGCCACATTTGTAAGCGAGCGAACTGAGGACACGAAGAGATGAAAGCTCTGGTTTTCCCACAGCTAGCAAATAGCAGAAACGGTGCCCAGGCATCTAACAAATACGAGGCCACTGTTTGCCCCAAGAGCCTGCTCCAATGTCAAAGTTGGCCTCTTCTGTTAGGAAAGGAAACATGCCCAGTACTATGCCCTAGCTGAGCTAGAGAGGAGGCATTTGGTTGGCATTTCAGGTAAACACAGGAAGGAAGGTGCATAGGCTGGGCAACCTTGGACAGGTCCTTGGGCCTCTCTTGGCTTCTGTGTTCTTATAAATAGAAGGAGGAGGGCTGGCCTAGATGACCTCCAAGGGTTTTTGCTGTTGTTCAGTCATGCCTGAACACTTCATGACCCCATTTGGGCTTCTGGTTGTTTTTGTCGGGGAGAAAGGGGGTGGAGGGGGGCAGAGATACTGGAGTGGTTTGATGTTTACTTGTGACAAAACAGATAAATTGGGTTAAGTGACTTGGCCAGTGTCACTAACCTACTAAGTGTCTGAGGCTGGATTTGAATTCAGGTTCTCCCAACTCCAGGGCCAGCTCTCTATCTACTGTACCACTTAACTGTCCCTTCCAAGGGTTTAAGTAGAGGCAAAAATCCTGGGAGTGTATGTCAAGGTGGGACTTTGGAGCATGAGATTCTGGGACATGATCATAGGGAAGGATCTTTGTCTGACCTTGAACTAAAGATGGTCCATCAGTAACTGTAGGAGATGCCTAGATGTCACAGACTTGGAGATTGATCTAGAATCTCATTTGAACACATTTCTTGACAGAACGCATCTAAAGTTTCTCAAGACTTTAATGAACGTCTTTCATTTTATAGGAGGAGGAGGAAAGGAAGAGGAGGAAGAGAAGGATCTGAGGTTGGAACTCAGGTCTTCCTGACTCCAGGCTGTGCACTCTATCTACTGTACCACCTACCTACTCAGTGACCCTGTAGAGATGAAAATCAGAACCTGATAGGATAAGATTGCCTTGTTTCATAGCTGAGGAAGTTAAAGCTCAAAGGCAGGAAGGAGATGCTCAAAACCACATGGTCTAGAAGAACCCTAGGACCCCAGAACTCTGGAATGTCTCTTCTCAGACCATTCAAATAAAATGATAGTTTCCTTCTTTAAAAAGATGCTGAAATGGAATTCTTTCATCACCTATTTGGGGTTATTGAGTGATGGAGAACCACGTTGTTTGACTTATGACATTTTTCCCCCATTTGAAATGACTACTGATGCTGACAGAAAGTTGGACTATGTAGAGGTGAAAGGACTTTGTAGAGGTGAAATTGATCATGTAATCCCTAGGCCCTCATTCTGCAGATGGGAAAACTGAGGCCCTAAGACTCTTTTGTCCACATATGGTATAAAAGCTTCAAGGATTGGTGTATGGATATCCAAGCTCCATTCCTAGGGCACTGGATGATTATATGCAAGACCCAGGTTTCTTTACTTCTCTCCATTTTCTTGTGACCAAAGATGGGAATGTCTACATGGAATGGTACCCAGCACATACTTGATGCTTTCAGCCATTTGGATCAATACTTCCCCCATGACTTAAAAAATGATTGCCCTTCAAGTGACACCAGTGAAATATCTACACATTTTCTTTTGCTTTTCTGAGGCACTGCTGTCTTGAGCCATATCCTTCTAATTAGCTAATATTTACTGAGGGGATGAGAGGAGACTGTCATCCTGCCTTCCAAATAGGAGTTGAAGATTCCAAACATAGCCCAGAATTATTTCCAAAATGACTCTACAAGTATGTGATTCTATTTGAAAACTCATACTATATGCATGGAATTAAATTAAGTTAAACGTAAACAGTAGCTCAATGAGCTAAATTGTCTATAGTGATGTTTCATGTTGTCTCTAATAAAGCATTTAATTAAAAAGTTCCTGGCCCAATGAAACCTCTGAAATCTCTTGTTCTGCATCTTCCTAGGTGAAGTGTTAAGAATAAATGACACAAGTCCTTCCCTTGTGAGAAGCTGCTTTTACAAGGGAGCATTCATTAACCCTCTTAGATAATTGAAGTGCTAGCAAAAAAGGGTTGGTGAATAACCTTTGACAGTGCATAAGACGGGCAGGACTCAGCAGACTTGTGAAAGGTAGCCTTTCAGCATGACCAGCCTTTCAGCATGACCAGCCTTTCAGCGTGACCAGCCTTTCAGCATGACCAGCCTTTCAAACTGACTCACTCATTACAGTTCCCTACAAAATCATCGTTATCCAATTTGGAAAATCCAAGGTGAATGAACATGTTGTCTTAGTGACATACACCTTGGCAGGAGTACAGTATTCTAGCGATGTCACAAACATCCCCTGAGATGAAATGAGATGACCTCATTTCACACACTGGACAAAAAAATGACACCATCAGTTCCATGCTTTGGTCCTCTGGGGACTCTTCATCCTCATATAAACACAAAGTGCCAACCAGAAGGGGAGAAATAACCACAGACTGGCCAGAAGGACTGGGGAAATGATCACCAGAAGAAGGAATGTTTGCCCAAAGCCTGTCCCTCTAAACCATGTGACCAAGCTGGTACAAGCAACTGTAAGACACAGTACTCATTGGAAAGAAAAGGGCTCCTTCAGCAGCAGGGCCTGTGCAGGAAGGCTTGAGAAGAGGGATGCAGGATCTTACTTGCACGAGTATCGGGAGGGGTTTGATGGATCCTTGACTATGAAGCATTCTCCTCCATTCACACAGAAAGTCTTATCCTTCTCAGCACATTTGACGAGATGGCTCGTTCCAGCTGTGGATGTTGAGGTGGCTGGATGGGAGACAAAAAAGGGAAAAAAAACCTCACTTTCCTCACCACAATCAGACTTCTTGTTTCATTTCTATGGAATAGAAGTTAGTAGTTAAAAAAAAAAAATTCTGGTGCCTTCCTGATCCTCCTCGGATAATGAGAAAGGGAAGTACAGAATTTCTTGGTTCAGTTAATGAGAATAGAAGAAGTAGACTAAACACTGTCCTACCCACCTTGAGGACTGGAAACACTTCTCAACCACTCTTATCCTCTGACACTGTGCCCACCTTGGTGCAGATCCTCATTGCCTCCCACCTGGATTATTGTAATAGCTGCTAGTGGGTCTGCCTGGCTCTTATCCAACTGTCACTCAGCCACAAAAGTGGTTTTCCTAAAGCACAGGTCCAACTGCTCCATAAGCTCTAGTGGCTCTCTATTGCCTCCAGGTTCAAATGTAAAATGCCCTATCTGACATTCAGATCTCTTCATAACCTAGCTCTGACACCTTCTTCCCCATCATGTATTGGTGACATTGGTCTCCTTGTATTCTACAGATGAGACACTTTATGACTTAGTTCTAGACATTTTACTTGGGCTTTCCCCCATGCCTGGAATGCTCTCCCTCTCCTGCTTTGACTACTGACCTGTCCAGCTTCCTTTAAGTCCCCACTAAAATTCAATCCTCTAGAGCAGTGGTTCTCACCCTGTGGGTTATGCTCAATTTGTAACAATGAAAATACATCCTACATATCAGATAGATTCATAACAGTAGAAAAATTACAGTGATGAAGTAGTAATGAAAATCATTTTATAGTTGGGGGTCACCACAACATGAGGAACTGTATTAAAGGGTCATGGCATTAGGAAGGTTGAGAACCACTGGGCTAGAGAAAGCCTTCCCCAGTCCCTCTAGATTCCAGTATCTTCTCTCTGTTAATTACTTCCTATTTATCCTGTATAAAGTTGGCTTTGTACATATTTGCTTACATGTTGTCTCCCCCTTTAGACTGTAAACTCTTTGAGGATAGGGACTGGCTTCTGCCTCTTTGTAGACTGAGTACTTAGCACAGTGCCTGGTGCAGGGCAGATGTTTGATGAATGTTTATTGATTGATTGTTGCTGTTATTTAATGACTTGCCCATGGTCAGATTAGAAGTATTTGTCAGAAGCAGAGCTTGAGCTTAGCAGTTACTAACTTTAGAGAGGAAGAGGAAAGGATCCATTTCTTAAGGTGAACAAACAAGTGTCTGATTTACAGATAGAATCAAATTAGAGCTCCAAGAATCGGTAAAAGGTTTGGTCAAACAAACAGCCTTTCCCCAAATGGAAAAACAGTATGCTGCCTTGTAAATCAGCAAACACCATTGGCGTAATTTCTGGACTGGCATCAAAGCCAATAACTTTGAGGAGAGCATCCATGTCTAGAGCAGGTATTGGGCTGCATGCTAACAATGGTCCCTTCAGTTCTTTGGTTCCCTCAGCCTATTCACTAAGCTTCCAATAATGATTTTGTGCCATTAATTAATTTTGGTTTGATTGGATAGTTAATGGCTCTCATTGATCCAATTCCAGAATGCAGTAGAAGTGAAGAGTGTGGATGCTTATAGTCTTGACCAGAGTGGTAGATTAAGGAGCAGCAGTTACAGTGACATGGCCAACCATTTAATGGGAAGGCAGCAGCTGGGCATATGGCCTCCAGTTCATTCCCAATGTGACCATCCAGCATAGAGAGCCAAGGGTGACCAAGAAGGCAGGACAAAAAGAATGGCACTATTTACACCCATGTGTAAGTCCTGATATTTACATGATGATTTACGTGCTGACATTTGCAAAGTGCTCAGCAGACATGATCTTACTTGAGCCTCCCAAAGAACCTATGAAGCAGGTAGTAGAAGTCTTAGCATGATCTCCATTCCAGCTGGGGAAAGTAGGGCTCAGAGAGCTTAATCACCTGGCTCCCAGTCCCAGAACTGGCCAAGTATCAGAGGAGACATTTGAGCTCAGATCTTTGTAACTCAGGCACAACTAGGAGGCTCACTTGGATAGAGCGCCAGGCCTGGAGTCAGGAAGACCTGAATTCAAATCTGCCCTCAGATACTTCCTAGCTGTGTGACCCATTTGCTAAATGACCCAAGTTATTTAATCCTGTTTGATTCAGTTTCCACATCTGTAAAATCATCTGGAGAAGGAAATGGCAAATCCCTCTATTATCAATGCCAAACAAATGCCAAAAGGGGTCATGAAGAGTTGGATACGACTGAAACGACTGAACCACAACCACCTTTGTAACTCAAAATCTAACCTTTGATTCACTCTACCTAGACATCACTCATTTACCAATCTGAAAAATGCCACAGTAAAACACCTCCTCATTGGCCAGTGTGCTCCGACTATTGTCATTGTCACCTTTCAAAATACTTTCCTGGCTGTCGGAGGGAGGTCACAAAAAGAAAATTGGCCTCCGAGTATGGAACCCAAGCACAAAACTTAACTCAATCATTCATAATCTGTATAACGAGTTTTCTTCTCTTCTCTAAGTTTTCTCCTCAGCTGATAAATGGGGATATACCACTACCATGTTGGAAGCCTTGGCTCAGAAAATGGGGGTTGTCCCCCTTTTCTGAGTTCTCAGAGCCTCTCATTCCCTTTTTTGGCCTGCAATTTCTCTCCCTGTTTCCTTTTTGCTTTAATTTTCTTTAATTCTTATTCCATGCTCTACTTCTTATTTAGCTTGACTTCCTTCTCCCACACTGGCCTTGCTAATTGTGCTTGAGTGTGGCTTCCAATGTTCCTGTCTGTCTAGACCACATGATTCACAGGCTGAATAGTTATCCCTGGGATTCATTAAGACTTGAATTCTCTTCTTTCAGATCATTTTTGGAATCCATTTTTACTGTTGTTACCCATTCCACTGAAACTGGGGAAGAAAAGGAGAAAAATAAACTTTGCTACAGGGTAAAATAAGATAAAGATTTTGACGGAAAAAGAAAAATGAAAGCAAAGGTTGAGATGTGCAGGTAGTGGTGGTGGTGACTGTGGAGTGTGTGCAGGATTATTTGTGTGTATCAAAGCAGCCCCAAATTCCCATTACAATATTCATTTGGAAACGGGCCCATGCTCTATTTTTCGTTCCTTGTTGCATATATCTTACAAAAGTAATCCAGTCTCTAAAACAATCTACAAAACATGAAACAAAAATGGCAAAGGACATAGAGGAAAGAGATAATCCTCACTCTTTGTTTACTTGTTTATATCTTAATGTCTTTCTCAGAAGTGGGAGTGAGCTTGGGGATGGCATTTGTGTAGCATGGTCTGTAAACTCCTGGGGCAGAAAATATCTCTGCAACAATGCATACAATTATAATCTCCCTGTCTAAAGATCCATCTCTGTAAGTGCTATAAATTGCATGTATTCATTCTTACCAGATATTAGAAAGGGAAAGTTCCAGGTTCAGTCACCTACTTGACACAAGCAGCGATGGATATTCTTTCCTATGTGATTAAAAAAAAAAATTCTGCCCCATGTAGTTTGCATTCCATTACACTTGCTCCCCAGGATGAAGGGTGAATGGGTCAGAGGATCAGGGATTTCTAGCTGGAAGGAACCTTAGACACAGATGAGTTCTTGTAATTCATTCTTGGTCCAGAAAAAGGCATTCGAATGCCCAGTAACCAACCACGTGCCTTAGTGTACATGACAGGCTCCCTAGCTATTTTTCTCATGGCTCAGTAGTAAGTGCTGTATGTCTCTTTCAGAGCAAACTTTGTTTTAGCAGAGTACAAAAATAAATTACCCATATAAATCATACAGACCAGCTGTGTGCAGGAAAAGAGACACATTGGACCTATTTTTCATATTCTTTCCAACTATTTTAAGAATAGCATCATATTGGCCAAGAAAGAGGAATTTTTCTTTAGTGGCAAGAGTATGAAGAGTCCTTTATCTAACCCTTTGAAATCATACTATCTTTATCATGATTCCTAGTGGAAAATAGTTTGTCATGAAACCCTGAAGTGTAACTCCCTTCCTTCTTTCAGACAGAGCTCAAACTGTGCCTGGATTCACAGAACCTTTGACAGTGAACTGAGGAACATTTGGTGAAAACAAAGCCAGAACTTTCTCCAGCAGGATGTTTCCTGTTGTCTACAGGCCCTAAATGCATGCCTCTGACTCCAAACCAACTCCGACTCTAAGCCAGCCCCAATCCCTAAACCTCTGCTTCGACTCTAAATGTGAGGTTGATTGTAGAATCAGAAAGCAGTGAATGTCCAGCTAAGGCCACAGGTGCACTATGTGATTCCAGGAATTTGGGACCAATTGCTAAGTTCAGGGAATGCTGACGCTGCTGGTCACTATATGGGCCTTTAAGATTTTTCCCAGGAATCCTTCTACCGCTTGCAGTCTGGCACAGTGAGAAATCTAATCAGGTTCTTGCTTTCCAGGCGCTTTCCCTTTTCTGCTTCAAACATACACGTCATGAGGCAAAAATCAGCCTCCAAATGCATTCCTGGGGAAATTACAGACCTGGACAATCCTGAGGCCTTTTTTCCCCTCCTTCTTTTCATTCCATTTGGAAACATTCTCTGTCTCTGAGGGAAAGCTCTCACTATGGACACACCAGAGGGAAACCAAGAAGACACTCATTAGTAAACTCTAGGTGACAGTTAAGAAAACTGAGCTCATTCAATCCATAAAGACTATGGCCACCATTTTACCTCCATAGTCTGAAACCTCCATTTTCTATGACAAGTCCTCATTTCCCCCTCCTTGCTCCCTGGTTCCCTCCAAGTCTCTGCTAAAATCCCTTCTTCTCCAACAGACTTCTCTCAGTCCTCCATAATGCCCATAGCTTCCTCTGCTTGGTTAGCAGCAATTTGTTCTTGATATCTCATATGAGTGCACTTGTTTAAAACCTGTCCCTTCCCCTCATAAGACTGAACTCCTTGACAGCAGACATTGTCTTTGGGCTTTTTGTGTCTCCAGGTCTGGCACACAGGTAGCTCTTCATAAATGCTAGCTGAGCACCGGCCCTGGAGTCAGGAGTACCTGAGTTCAAATCCGGCCTCAGACACTTAACACAAAAAACTAGCCGTGTGACCTTGGGCAAGTCGCTTAACCCCAACTGCCCTCCAAAAAAAAAGGAAAAAAATAAAAAATAAAAAATAAATGCTAGCTGAACAGTTATGTGACTGTGTTACCTTGAGACAGGTGATAAATATCCCAAGTGTCTGGCACAGTGCCTTGCACACAACAGAATCTTCATAAATTCTTGTAAGATTAAGCTGAATGGGAAACTCAGAATATATAAGATTGTAGGAAGGGACCTTTGGAGTAATACAGTTCAGGTGTTTTTAACAAATCCATGAACTTTTATTTTTTTAATGTATAAATGTCTTTCAATATAAATGTATTTTTAAAATTCTGTGTATTTTATTTTATGCATTTAAAAACTTTCTGAGAAAGTGTCCTTAAGCCCGTCAAAGTAGTCTGCGATGCCAAAACAGCCTTAGAACCCCTCATCTGTTTCAATCATCATCCTTTTAAAATGGTAAATGAAATCCTAGATGGCTGAAGTGCTTTATTTGTCCAGGATCCCAGATGTGGCAGGAACAATGTCTCAGATGGCTGTGCCAGGGAGGCAGGGCCTGATTTTCCATAGCCAACATATGGCTAGGCTACTTGTTTTTGCTCTGGTATTTTTTTTGGGGGGGTAAAAACCATCCTAAAAACTGAATAAGCTCATGGAACTAAAGCTCAAACCACAGACACATTCCAAGGACACGTGACCATGACTGAGATGTGAGGACCTCTTCCTCTTTGTACAGGATACCTATAGAATCATCACAGAAGTAGGGAAACCTGACTCAACTGTATCAATAATATATCCTTCTGGAGTATCCTTCTAGGTTATGACTAAGCAGACTGTTTTGTTAACTGCTCAGTGGTCTAAATGTGTCTTATTCCATTCGAATACTGAATGTATACCACTGGACCAGCATGAATCAGACTGAACTACAACAGGAAGCCACTAACTACCTAAACCGGGCTTCAAACCCAGATATTCAAGTTCCACACCCCAAGGTTCGTGCTGCCATAATGCCTGACTTGGTTATTTTCATTCCATTATCTGCCTTTCTGAAAATTGCTAAGACAGCTTTGGAATTCATTGCAAGACTGGGAAAAATTAAATTGGGCTTGGGAATAGATCTGGCAAATGGCACCTCCCTCAACCCACTGACATGCCTAGTTATAGGATATAGGTTTGCATCATGGCGAGATTAGGAGCTCCACCCTGATTCTATGTGTAAAGCAGTGACAGACAGGAAAAGTTGCTCTCAAGTGGTGGAGGAAGGCATACAGAGCAGGCATACAGGCAGTACATGATGCGAGACAGAACCACTTATTTGCCAGGAAGCTTGTAAGGAAGACTGATCTATTTGAAACATTGCCTGGCATGCAGTAAGCACTTAATAAATGCTTATTTGTCTAATAAATACTTTATCTATCTGTAGCTTATACATCACAGCTGTTCACTACTGGGTGGGGATTCTACTTGAGTAAATACATTGAACCCAAAGTACAGTGTAAAAATGATTAGATGTGGCCAGGGAGTTGGAGGAGGGGGAATAGTGACTGGGGAAAATGGACCAGGGCAGAGGAAGGGAAGAAGGCCACTTGCATGGATGTGGGGTGCTGCTGAATCTTAGCTTTCTATAAGGATCAACAAAACTGGGGCAGTCTCTGAGTACACAGTGGACCACATTCCCAGAGATCAAGTATCCCAAAGATCTCAGGTTACTCCATGCCCCCAGGGGCCATCATTACCAAAGTGGGTGAGAGCTCATAAATTCTAAGTTTTAGACCAGGGTTTGGGTTGATGGTGGGATGTTCTTGCAATGACTCAGGATGGAAATGAACCAAGAAGCTCATGCTACACTGGGTTCAAACACTCAGAAGAACCTTCTTGGATCCCTCTCTACCACAGATAAACTAAGATGACACAGACAACCAGAAGGCATTCATGTCACTGTAGAACTTGCATTCATTGATTCACTGATGCATTCATTCAACTATGTTTATTGAGAACTGATTAAATCTTGGTTAGGCATTGAACTTATCTGCTTCGGGAAGCATCCCACTCTGTGGGCCTGCTGCCCTTGGACTTGCAACTTCAACATTGGACTGTGAGCTACCAAGCTGAATGGGGCTGTGATATATGACTAAGATTGAATGTCGAAATTCTTTACCTTATTCTTTTTGGAAGGAGAACCATTGCACACATTAGGGAGGAAATGTGGCATAATGGGGGTGGGGGTGGCACTACATGGTCCTGCAGTGGACAGAGCACTGGGTCTGAAGTCAGAAAGATTCATCTTCCTGAGTTCAAATCTGGCAGCAGACACACTAGCTGGTGACTCTGGACATCTCACTTAATCCTGTTTACCTCTATTTCTTCATCTGTAAAATGAGCTGGAGAAAGAAATGGCAAACTACTACAGTATCTCTTCCAAAAAAATCCCAAATGGGGTCCCAAAGAGCCAGAAATGACTAAAAAATGAACGAAGAACAACCAAGTTATATGATGGATAGACTACTGGACTGAGTCAGCCAGACCATGGGTCTAAATCTCACCTTCGGCACTTACAAGCTCTGTAAGTGGGCAAGTTATTTAACTTCTGTGAGAAGTTTCCTCATCTGGAAACTGGAGAGAATGGCATTCTTAATACCCACGTCACAGGGTTTCTGTGTGGGTCAAATGAGACAAGGAATTTAACGTACTTGGGAATCTGTGAGTGAGGTTTAAATATCAGTTATGATGATGATGACCATGAATGTCTGACCTTCTGTTCGAGGACCTGCCATGTTAATTCCAAACAGAATCACCAATGTATGGAGCCAGCCTGACTACATCAGCTGCATTGGGGTTAACATTTTCAACTTCTCTGCTCTGCTTGGAGGTTGAAGTAGAAGACTTTAAACATATTGGAAACATTAACAAAATCTGAAGTATGCAACGATTGACTCTCTGATTCCTCCAGGTCACTCAAGTGAAAAGACACTTAAAAGAAATGCTCTGATTTGGATTAGATCGTGCTTGAAAAGAGAAGATTGGAGAAAAGCAAGGAGCTTCTTTCCAAGCAGACTAAATCTGTACTTGTTTATGAGAACAAACCCACCATTTGAAGCCTCCCAGTCCTGGCTAATTTGTAGATTAGAGAAATTAAGCTTCCTTCTTTAAAACTTATCTCCCACAGTGACTGAAGACCTTCGAAGCTACTCCAGGTTTCTAACTATTTCTACCAAACACAGCTCAAAAGAACAATGCCTGTCAAAGCTCTGCTTTTCTTCTCTTTCAGTATGTTTGTTTTCCAGAGTCCTTGCCTTATCGGTATAGCAGACAGCCATGGTGGATCAGAGCCATTCCCCCAGCATCAGCCACTAGAAATCAGGCATTGGATTCCTGTGACAATGAGTGGTGGCCAATTTTGCAGTACATCTGGGCCCCTGGGCCCGAGAACTTCAGCTCTGTCATTCTAAGGAGGATGGATTCTCACCCACATGGCTCACGACCACTTATAGAATGCAACTAAATGGATCGGAGGAAAAGTTCCCAGACAACAGCCTATGACACTTCAGTCTGAACTGAATAGTCCTATATTTCTATGTACAAGTTATGCACTGTCTCTACACAATCATCACAAGGTTTCTTGGTAGCTTACCTTCTTCAAGATCTCTAGTGACTATGCGTTGTGACACAGGGAAATGCATGTTGTCTTGCTCTCTTGTATCTCCTAGTAGAGAAACTGGCCCAACTGGTCTGCTTCCTTATGTTATAGAGCCACCAAGGATTCTGGAGACGACCAGTGGGAAAATTCAGACAGGATCTGCAGTGAGCTCCCTTCTCAAGTGGCTCTGCAGCAGGAACCTTAAAACCCGACCAAAGAGCCTCAGCTCTGTCTGCTGCCTGCTTCCTGCAGATGCCAGCAAGACTTGGGTTGCTCAGAATGACAGAAGAATAATCAGGCCTGCAGAGGACAGGAAGTAGAGTGCCAGGCTCAAAGCCACAGAAGAAAGAATGCTCTGTCTGCTGGCATGTGGCCTGGCAGGCAGGAGTAAGAAGCCTTGCCTTACAGGATCACAAAGAGGAATCCTTGACTTCTCCCCAAAAGGAAGAGCTGACAGGAGGAGAAAAGGGAGCTCTGGTAGACTGTGGGCTCCCTGAGTCAACAGTGCTATTTAAAGCAGCAGCCTTGGTCACCAGACCTTAACATCACTAATCTCCAAGGTGGAAAGAAGGACAGAGGGTACGGGTCTAGTTCAGTAACCCAACTGAGAGCCTTCTTCACATGGATCATGAAGTGAATACATTCTCTAGGTAGAATGTATCTCTCCATAGGTGAAGATGCTCTGGCAGATGACAAGAAGCAAGTACTCCCACCAGGCTACCAAACATGCCCACCCTCCACACAATCCAAGCTCTTCTCTCCTGACTAGTTATGGTACTAGAGACAGCTCTCTGAGCCTTGCTTCCTATAGCTGTAAAATGGATAGTAGAACCCAGTCTATCTGGCAAACAGGACATAGGAGGAGAAAGATCAGTGGTGGTAAAAGACACAAAAATCTTTTGCAAACTGACAATGTAAACTGTTAGCAGGAATTCTTAATGTGGGAACTAGGACCTTTTTAAAAAATACAATTGTACTTGAATATCATTGATTTCCTTTGTAATCCCATATATTTTATATTATGTATTTAACAACATGATTCTTAGGAGTCCATAAGCCTCATAAGGTTACCCCAAGGGGTCTACGAAATACAACATTTTAAGAACCCCCATGTTAGAGGTTGGCTATTAGGAATACAGGCAACTAGGTGGCATGTGGACAGGGCACTGAGCCTGGAGTCAAGAAGACTCATCGTCTTGAGTTCAAATCCAGCTTCAGATACTTCCTAGCTGAGTGACTCTAGGAAAGTCTCTTCATCCTATTTGCTTCAATTTCCTCATCTATAAAATGAACTGGAGAAGGAAATGGCAAACCAGCCAGTATTTTTGACAAGGAAAGTCCAAATGGGGACACCAAGAATCAGACACCACTGAAATGATGAGACTTCTGGATGAGATGATTTGGAAGGCATCTTACAACTCCCCATTTATGCTTGATCTTTATTTCCTGAGTTTCCTACTCTCTCAGGTAATGTCCTTTTCAGATTAAGGAGTGCTGGATTGATGAGTCCAAATCAATCCCTTTCTTCAGGCTCCATTTTTGTCCTCTATAAAATAAAGGGATTGGATACAATCCAATACAATTCTGCATTTCTCTGGGGATTCCTGGTTCATATTTGGCCCTTAATCTTCCATCTCATGGGATCACCAATAGTTGCCCATTGCATCCCCAAACAAAAGCATCTCTGTTTGCTTTATGGTTAACTACATTTCCAAAGACCAAAGAAAGTGTGAAAAAGTATGTTAAGAGACAAATTATTTACATCTTTCCCAAGACCAATAAATATTTATCAAGTATCTGTATTCAGGGTCTTGTGCTAGGCACAGTGTGGGATATGAAGTAGGTGGACCTGGCCACAAGCCATTTATATGCTAGATGGGAAACTGAATGCCAAAGTTGTCTTTGTCTACCAGCCTAGTGCCATGCCTGATATATAGTAGGCACCTGACAAATACTTGCTAAATTAAAATCAATTTGATTGGGTTACAAAGAGGTTCACTGAGAGGCTAACGTTAAATCTCAGGACTCCCAACATCTGAGGGATCATTGTGAAACAACCATTACTTGATTTAATTTTTCCCACTACATTATTTTTAACTTTTAAAAATAGAATTCCAAGTTACCTCTCTCCCTCCAGGTCCTCCCCCTCTCCTTGAGAAGGCAAACAATAATATTAATTATATGTGTGAAATCAGGTAAAACACATTACCCATGGTGCAAAAAAAGCAAGAAAAATAAAGTGAAGACAATTATGCTTCAATTTGCACTCTGAGTTTTTCAATCCTTTCTCTGGAGGTGGATCACAGCTTTTCTCATGGGTGCTTTGGAAATGGCATGGATCACTGCATTGATCAGAGTAGCCAAGTCTTTCATAATAGATCATATTCTGGATAGATATTTATATAATGCTTTCCTGGTTCTGCTCATCCCACTCTGCATCAGCTTACATAGTTCTTCCCATGTTTTTCTGAAACTATTCTACACATAATTTTTTTATAGCACAATAATATTCTATGAAGCAGCCTTTACTTGAGAGAGAAATGGAAAAAAAGCCATGTCTGGCTCTCTGGGTACTCTAAGTCCAGCTCTCTAGCTACTGTGCCATATGTATCAATGACCATGCAAAATGCTGGGATCCAGAGAACAGATTGGTGTCATGGAGAGGAAGCTCTCTCTGTCTCCCCTCCCCTCCACTCCCCTTCTGTCTGCCTCATTCCCTCCCCACCTTCACTCTGTCTCTGCCTCTCTCCTCCTCTGTATCTCTCTCTTCCTCCCCAATCTTCCTCTCCCTCTCCCTCTGTTTCTCTTTCTGTTCCCCCATCTCTCTCTCCTTCCCTCTCCCTGCCTCCACTACCCCAGCCCGATCCCACCCTAGCCCCTTTCTGCCAACCCTGCAACCTCACAGCTGATCAGCAAGTAGGGAAATGCTCTTACTCAGGAGGAAATGAGTCGTGATGTGGTTTCTAGATAAAATCCTTTTGGTGCTTTGTTCGGAGAAACTGTAACATGCAAAACTGGATCTGAACCTACACAGAGGAAATTAGGCATGGACTCTGGCCTTTCCAAACTGCAGAAATCACTTCCTCTGATGCCAGGCCAACGTCAGCCATGTCTTTCTGCTGGCTTTGTGTCTCCCACATCAGCTCTCCAGTTTGGGGCAGAATTTAGGTGTACCTGAGGCTAGCCCAGCACCGGAATGAAATTGGTACAAACCAAGGGAGGGGAAGAGCCATACAGAGCGACAAGAACCGGCCTCACTGACATTGTGTTTTGTTCAAGGTTCTTGTTTTCCCACAGTTCCCAGGAGCAACTTGCTCCCAAGTTTCTGGCTAAACAGTCCAGTCCCCATTCTGAAGCCAGAGAAGTTCTAATCACTAGAACTTTAAAAGCTCCAACACAAGATTCTATGCAACTAAAGAATAGAGGAGAAACCTCATTTTAGGCCAAAATCTCTAACTGGAGCCCCCATGTCACCACTCTGGTCATGCCTACCATGAATTGGAGGCATCCAGGTGTATACATAGGGTACTGCCCCAAGAATTTGGTAGTAATCTTGTCATTTGGACCTTGGACCAGGCTTTGTTTCCACAAACCAGAACCATAGAAATGGAGTGCCCTTACTAGCATAGTATAGAATTATACATTGGCCCCAAACCAAAGGGACAGTTCTCCTAGATTCTCTGCCCTGAAAGTGGCTTTAGTCACCAGCTCACCAGCAAGTGGACATCCAGGTTGCATTACATTCCCTCTAAAGAGAGGGAAGCAATTACCTACCAAGGTAGCCCATTGAACTCTGGCACAGCTCTAATCTTTATTAAGTTTTTTTTTTCCTGATAAGCCTGGATTGGTTTCATTACAACTTCCATCCAAAGCTCCTAGGTCTGCCCTCT
>CM053601.1:3973257-3975428 GCA_028646575.1 Pseudocheirus occidentalis
TATTTGAATATCAATTAATTTTGGCCACTGCTTCCTGATCCCCAAAGGGTTTTGCTCTTTTCCCCATATGGGCTATGAAATCACATCTCATGGTTTTGGAACATTTCAATCCACTCCAATCTGTTCATTTTCTATAGGAAGAAACTAAGAACCAGTCAGAGAAGGGAAGGATGTTGTACACAGGCCCTGGGCCCTCTTACATCAAATCCAGTGCTCACACCACTCTATCTCATACCGTTTCCCCAAATTACATATGATTTCAACCCAAACATTTTAGAGAGAAAACTTTGTTCAAGACAAATGAAGTCATTTGCACAGGTCGCAGAGGCAGGAGATATTGAGCAAAAGAAAGACAATCCAGATTTTCCGACTGCAAACCTCCAGACAGCTACTTTTTTGCTAGACATCTGGACACAACCTTGACACTTGTTTTGAAAGAATACATTCTAATAAGAAAGCTTTCTCCAAGGTAGCAAAGGGGTTATGCTGTGCCAATGCCACAAGAGTCCGTCTCAAGGTGAACACAGAAGTCAGTGCTGCTGACTGTGCTGAGTCTGTTACAATCCAAAAAGACTGACTTGACTCCATCCCCCTCCTCATCCTACCCCTCTAGAAATAAAACTGCTTTCCTGGGAACTAGAAACTTCAATCAATTCTAACTATCTCGGGGCTACACTAGGAAAGTAACTTGAAGCTCAATAACACTATCATGCCAAGGCTACATGGCCATTGCTCTTTGTAAATTTTCTGCTTCAAACAGTCTTCCTCAAGACTGCATCCTTCAATCTACTTAATTTTAGGAAAATAGTCAATTTTCCACTTACTAACATTACCTAAACAAGGACAAACTGGCCAAATCTTATGAAAGCAAAGGAAAAGGAAGATGTGTATAAATACTGCCCGTACCCATCATGCACTGGGATAAATGTCTATACCACAGGGAAACGTCTGTGGAATGCTGAGCAATGTCAGGGATCTGGAGGCCAAATGAGACCCTAAATTTAGCTATGATACCTGTGCAATATTTAACTTTCCTTAGATCTTTTATTGACCTCAATGCAGAGCTTAGCTGGCCCACTGCTTTAAAAGCTCTCTGCGGCAGAGTGGGAGAGATAATGTTACATTTGATGGTGTGGCAACCGCAAAGGACCAGTGTAGGGTAAGAGGGAGAAGGAAGGAGGCATAGAGGAAAATCTGCAAGAGATGAGTAGAAACACGCTCAAATAACGAATTCTCTCCACGGACTTAGTCAGCACACTTCCATCTGAGGAGCCCGTCCCATTCTGAAGACTGGTGCTTTTTGTCAGCCTCATTTAGATGCTGCAGACTGGAGTGGGAAGGTGATCTGCCTTAGCCATGCAAGTTGAAGAAAAATCTCTTTGGAAAATGTATTTTTTAAAATTTATTGACTTGTTTATTTGCTTTTAGTTTACAAGATTCATTTACAGAATCACTTGAGTTTCAGATTTTCTCCCCTCCCTTCTTCCCCCCGCCCCCACCATGGTGGCGTACAATCATATATGTGATCTGCAAACACTTTCACATTGTACAATAGTCTTGTTGTATAGAAGTGTTGTAACCAATGGAGCGAATAATGTGAAAAGAAAGAGAAAAAAAAAGAAACAAAACCAAACATGGAAGAGAACAATAGCATGTATTGCTTCAGTCTCCATTTAAACTCTGGTCTTTCTAAATCTTTCTCTGAGTATAGGTATCTCCTTCCATTCTGAGACTTGTAGAGTTGTCTTTTCACTGTGCATTGCTGAGAAGAGTACAGTTATCAAGGTTGGTCATCACACATGTGACGTATCTGTGACTGTATATAAATTTTTCCTGGTTCTGCTCTTCTCACTTAGCATCATTTCATATAAGCCTCTCCAGGTAAATATAAAGTCCATCTTCTTTCCATTTCTTATAGCACAATAGTATTCCATTACATTCATATACCATAACTTGTTCAACCATTCCCCAATGGATGGGCATCCCCTAAGTTTCCAGTTTTTTGCCACCACAAAGAGAGCTGCAATGAATATTTTTTGTACATATGGGTCCTTTTCCAACTTCTATGATCTCTTTGGGATACAACTCCAAAAGTGGTATTACTGGGTCAAAAGGTATGCAATTATTTATAGCCCTTTGGGCATAGTTCCAGATTGCCCTCCAGAATGGTT
>CM053601.1:3975528-3985602 GCA_028646575.1 Pseudocheirus occidentalis
GCCAAAGGTGATATGTAGGTGATTATTCTGAATGGGTTGAAATACTTGGTCCTAAGACACAGGTTCATAACCTTTTTCCACCATGAATGGCCAATGGTCATCTGGTGGAGCCTATAGCCACCTTCTCAGGATCAATTTTTAAATGCATGAACTTGAATACATGGAATACACAAGATTACAAGAAAAACAATTATATTGAATTATCATTATTGAAATAAACAAAAAGCCCCCAGCAATAAGTACATGGACTCTAGATTAAGAATCCTGGGACAGGGTGTGATGGTACCAATGGAGAGATCCAAAGTACTCCAAAAGACTTAAGAGAAAGATCTGAAAGGATGAAGGGAAGGCTTCCCTACAGAGGCAGCAGCTGAGATAATAAATGAAGAAGATTCTGGAAGAGGATGAGTGATTTTCTAAGCACATGAGGGATAAAGGCCCAGAATTATGAGATGGAAGGATGAGAAACAGGAATGGCTATTCCTTAAATTTTGACAAGAACATGGTGTGGGTGATGGGGTGGGACAGAAACTAGGCTCAGAGAACCTGGTTGGTTGGAACCAGGTTGTGGGAAGTCTTAAATGCCAACCTAAAATATTCCAGAAAAGCGTTTTTTTAACCTGGAGACCAGGAACTTTTGAAAAATATATTTTAATAACCACATCTCAACATGATTGATTTTCTTTGCAATCCTAAATATTTTAAAACCATTTAAAGACCATTATCCTGAAAAGAGGGGTCCACTGGCTTTACTTGCTAGACAAGGAGACCCATGACACAAAAGATATTAAGAACTCTAGCTCTTAAAACTAACAAAGAGCCCCAGCAACTTTTAGAGCAGTGGAGTGTCTGCCCTGTGCCTCAAACACATTGTTTTGGTAGTAAGTTGGAGGCTAGTTCTGACAGTGTGGAGACCATTTGGGAAGGTAGTACAATAGTCCCCGACTGTGATAAGGGCCTGAAGTGGGGTGGTGAAGATGTGCAAAGGAGAGAAATAGCTAAAGTAAAGAATCAGAGTATACATACAGCATACTGAACATATCCCCAGTCACCAGGAATGCTTTGCACATTTGGTCAAACTCAAGTGAGTTCTGAAGCCCAACTAAAATATTGAAACCACCTCCACCCAGCTCCTCTAAAGCCCATTTCCTTTTTTTTTTTTAACTTAGCTTCCTTTGTTTGCTAAAAACAAATAGGCTAGGCTGCACAGAAATGTCAAGAAATCAATAGTAAGTAATTAGAAAGAGTAGTTAATGTCCTTGAAAAAGGCTTTGAAGGCAAACCAAAGAAAAAGGAAGACTCAGCCTGGAGGAAACTCAATATTCATTTCTTTTCTTCCAAAAGGAAAAAAGAAAAAGAAGAAAAATGACAATAATCAGACAAGCTTGTTTAAGAAAGGAATTAGGCAAGGAAAGCTCAGTCTGGAGACACCAGTTAAGTCCTGTCCAATTCTTCATGGCCCCATTTTGGGGTTTCCTTGGGAAAGATGTTACAGTGCTTTGCCATTTCCTTCTCCAGCTCACTTGAAAGTGGGGGAAACTGAGGCAAATTACATTATGTGGCCTGCCCAGGGTCCCAGAGCTAGTGTCTGAAGCCAGATTTGAACTCAGGAATAGGTGTCTTTCTGACTCCAGGCCTACCACTCTATCCATTGCACCACCCAGCTGTCCAGAGAGAGGCACACAGAGGAGTTAAAGCTGACTGGTGCATAAGCTATCCTGGTTAGCTCTTGCAGACCCATTCATTGAAGTAACTAAGCTTGGTCCCCCAGGAGTTGAAAAAAAAAAAGCATTCTTGACATTTTCAACTCAACAATGGGCACCTACCTGAAGGGGAGTATTTAGTAGCAGAGGATTAAGGAAGACTCAATCAATTTTTCTCAACTTCCCAGGAGAATGGTTGGGTATAGAATCAGTGCCTTTGTTCCCTTAGTATCCAGACCATGGTGCCAGGAAAAAAGCAGGAACCTCCAAAATGTTTCTTCAAATACACTGAAGTTCCTAAACAGCAACTCCAGCTGTGAAATTAAAAGACCCTTGCTCGTTGGAAGGAAAGCCATGTCAAGCCTGGACAGTAGACTAAAAAGCAGAGACACGGCCTTGTTGACAAAGGTCTATGCAGTCAAATGTAGTCTTTCCAGTAACAATGTGTGGCTGTGAGAGCTGGACTATAAGATGAGCTGAGCACTGCAGAATGGATGATTTTGAATGGTGGGACTGGAGAAGACTTTGGAGGGTCCCTTGGACAGCAAGCAGATCAAATCAGTCAGTACTTAAAGAAATTAATTCAGACTATTCACTGCAAGGTCAAATACTGGAGCTGAACTTTAAATCCTTTGGCCACACAATGAGAAAACAGGACGCACAGGAAAATAGCCAGATGTTGGAAGGATTGACAGCAAAAGGAAAAGGGGATGGCAGAGGATGACATGGATGGATGGGATCATGGAAATAAGGAATGTGAATTTGGACAGACTTTGAGAGATAGTGGAGGCTAGAAGGGTCTGGTGTGCTGTCATCAATGACATCACAAAGAGTCAGATAGAACTGATAGCAAAATCCTCACATGGAAGGAAGGAAAGACATTCATACAGCACCTACTATGTGCCCGGCGCTTTGCTAATTGTTTCACAAATATGATTTCATTTGACCCTTGCAACAATTCTGGAAGGTAGGGACTATAATTATTCACATTTTATAGTTGAGGAAACTGAGGCAGACAGATTAAGTGACTTGCCCAGGGTCCTATAGCTAGTGTCTCAGAGCAAATTTGAACTCAGGTCTTCCTTGAATGTATACACTGCTCCAGAAAGGTGTGCCATGACAAACAAAGCTATAATTCCTATGGTAGCTACAGCCACAAGGTACCTGTAAACTATTCCCAAACATAGTACTGTGCAGAAATCCTTTTGCATACCTTAAACCCCTAAAGAGATGTCAGGAGTGACAGTCAGATCAGTGTAGTGAAGAGAGAGCCATCCTCAGGTTCAGGAAGACCCAGGCTCAAATACTCTCTCTGGCACACACTAATTTTGTGACCCTGGGCAAGTCCCTTAAGCTCTCACGTTCTTCTGCCATACTCTAAGAATATAGGTTTCAGAACAGCTACCAATCTGCACTGACATCACCATCTCCCAATAGAGTCACAAGCCCAATGATGAAAAATAAAAGCATTGATTAATTGATTAGCATGCACAAGATACAGAAGGTATAATAAGATTAGCTCCCAACAAAATATTTGCCAAGCTCTTGCACTATCTTTGTGATAAGAACTGGGCCACCAAGACAATGAGAAGAGTAAAGAATGTGCCATAATATCCCAGACAAACAAGAGAACCAACCAAAGGAACCGAAGGTATTTAATCTGGAGAAGAGGAAGCTGTGGGGGAAGACCATGATGGGCCCATGAGGGCCACTGTCCTCAAATACTTGAAGAGCTGATATGTGGAAGAAAGGCTAGATTTATTCTGCTTAACCCCATGGCAAAGGGTAAGGGGTGGAGTGAGAGAAAGGCAAATGCTGATTTGACATTAGGAAAAACTTCCCAACCATTCCCACTGGTCCAAATATCTTTCCACCAGTCTTAGCCTCACTGCATTCATTGCTCACCATCTCCTTTCCTACTTCCTCTGGCTTGTTATTTTCCCCCATTAAAATGTAATCTCCTTGAGGACAGGAATGTTCTTGACTACTTTCATTTAATAGAACAACAGCTGGTACTTATCAAGTCATCTGTCTATCTATCTATCTATCTGTCTATATCTATCTATCTATCTATCCATCTATCTATCTATCTATCTATCTATCTATCTATCTATCTATCTATCTATCTATCTATCCATCTATGTACCTATCCATTTATCTAGGCATTTATGTATCTACCCATCTATCTAGGTATCTGTCAATGTATATGGCCATCTATCCATGTGTCTACCCATTGGTCTAGGTGTCTGTCTATCTATCTATTTATCCATCCATCTATTCATGTATCTACTATCTATCTATGTATCTATCCATCTACCTAGGTATCTGTATGGTCAGATAGGTGGCATAGTGGTCCCTTTGCCCCTCTATACTATAGTATCACCATAGATCAAGACAAGAGTTTAATCTAAGTGCTGCAGAATTCTGTCATGCTAGGTAACTGTTGTCCCTGTTAAGCAATAAATTATTAATATAAATCAATAGAATGGTAATTTCATCAGTTTCAGCTTAATGAAAGGGAGGGAAGATTCTGTTCTAAGAATTGGTATAAATTGCCCAGATTAACTGGGTGAAAGGTACCATTTATCAACTGGCGAATAAACATTGTTTCTAAGCATAAAACATGCTTCCCCCTAATGACTATCCTTTCTTCTCTAAATGTGTATCACCCCATCAATTTATACAACATTTAAATAATTCAGGAAGAAAAGATTTTATTTTTAAACTTAAACATATTTATAAAATCCCTAATTGCAATATCAGGTCTGCTAATTAAACCAAAGTCCAGTTGAAGTTAGCTTGATTTCTGAACCAACTTTCTGCTCTCAATGGCACAAGTACCTGGAAGACATTAGTGGCTCACTGCAGCTCTGAGTCCTTTCTAATCTAACCTCAGAGTTGAGTCAAGGATTGCCATGGTTTTTCCATAGCAGTGGTAATAATCAGGAGTAAGAAGAAGAAAGGAAGAAGGGAGGAAAATATACATGACACCAAAGGTCAGAGGGGAAGCAATTAGAGACCGGTCAGATACAGCAAGTCAGTCAACAATTAAGTTTTGGCTGTGATAGAAGCTGGGTTAGTGCTGGTGCTGAGGTAATAATGTCTAACTATATCATGCTTTTGCATGGATAGCATCAAATGCAATTTCCAGCTGTATACAAATCCTTGTGTGTCTGCAAGGTGGAAGAGAGTAATCAAATGTAGTTAGGACACTCTCCCAGAATTTGTGGGGCTCACAGCACAGGCATAGGACTAGACATAGACACAGATAGCTAGAGAGGTAAACAAAGTATTTTCATGAGGTTGGGGAGGGAAAGACAACTGCTATGGAAAGATGCTGGTAAGTATGGATCAAAGAAGGGGTCCAGGAGGGAGCTATACTGAGCTGGGCTTCAAAATATGGTAGGCTTCCATTAAACAGATGGAAGAGGGTCAGTGAATGAGAGTTTTCTTGGTCAGTCATGTCTGACTCTTCATGACCCCATTTGAGGTGTTCTTGGCAAACATACTGGAGTGATTTGCCATTTCCTTCTCCAGCTCATTTGGTAGCTGAGGAAACGGAAGCAAACAGGGTTAAGTGACTTTTCCAGGATCACACAGGTATTAAGTACCTGAGGCTGAATTTGAACTCAGGAAGATGAATTTTCCTGACTCCAGGTCTGACATTCTATCCACCATGGTGCCACCTAGCTGCCTTTATCTGCCATGAAATTCCAGGAAACAAACAAATATGGTTGAAAATAGAAATTCAATGTTGGGGATAAGAAATTTGCCATTAAAAAACAAATTTTCCACTGTCCAATGTTTCCCTAGATGTTTCACTGTTTCCTCAAACTCCTTACTCTCACGTTAACATGATAAAATGGACCAGACCTTTTTTTTGGGGGGGGGCCCCACTGGCACTTGTAATGGCTAATGTGGAAATTTTGCTTTACTGTACATGTTTGAAACTTACTTTCTCAAAATAAGGGAAGGGGAAAGTAGAGAATTAAGAGTTGAAAATATTTCAAAGATCAAAATCTTTTTAAAAGCAAGAAAATGTACCTGAATTTCATAATCTGAAAAGGGGCTTTAAAAGCTTATCTATCGGTGCTCAGGTCTGACCCAACTCTGCAAAGCAAATTAATTATAAGCTCCTTGAGGGTAGGATTTGTCTTTTACAAAATAGGTCCTCATAAGTACTGTCCCTTGTACTTAGTATAATGTCTAATACATGGTAGGCACTTAGTAGTCAATAAAGCTTTAAGTATCTACTGTGTGCCAGGTAATATAATTAATAGATGTTTGTCAGATGGGACTAGACTGCTCTACTTTCATCTTACCTTACCATCTATTCACAATAAACCTTTCTAGAGGGGTTGACTGAATGAATGGTCCTAGTTTGGGTTATTTACAATGTGACTATAACAGATTATGACTAAAGATTGGAAGGACTTTCCTATTTGGAAACAATAGCACATACAGTCTACCCCCTCTCCTGTAATCCCCCAAAGCACACCGAGACACCCCCCCCACACACACACACAAGTGGATAACAGACACAATTCTTTTTTCTGCAAGTGGATAACAGACACAATTCTTTTTTCTCAGTCCTAGTCAAATAGAACAATCTCATAGTACAGACATTATTTTTTCTTAAATATGATTTCCATATGGAAATCTATTAAAAGAACCTGAAGAATTCATATTCTGCAAAGCTCAAAAGGAGCAAGGCAATAAATGAAAGGAGTAATCCATTCTCCATCCCAAGGACAAGTAGAGCTGCTAATTGGATTTGCATGGGGCCATAGTGGCCACAAGTCAGTACAGGTGGCTTAACCAACAAGTTAAAAGAGAAGGGGACCAAGAGTTAAGAGTAACAACCTAAACAGAGGGGCTGGAAATGCCAAGACTTGGGGTTACCCATTCGCTCACTGCGTCCAGAGACTGTATGCATCCAATGATAGGAAAGGGGAGGGGGAATCTTGGGGAACCTGACTCCATCTGTCCTTTGATTGCTCTCATAGGACAAAGGACCTCAGAAACACCAGGAGTTTGTTGGTGGATTTGTCCATTTTTCTTGTTCATCCTCCCTCCCTTTTTGATGGGGTTGAGGTCAAGGGTCCAGAGACAAAAGTAAGTGAAGAATCAATATCAATTGCAAATGGAAAGGCAACCCTTCCTTGAGCAGATCAGCTCAGAGGTAGGCACTCAAAAGCCCCAGGAGTCAAATTTTCAAAAAAAAAATTCCTTTATTGTTGAGACCACCTCTGCATGGGGGGTGGGGGGCAGAGAGAGACAGAGAGACAGAGAGACAGAGAGAAGGAAGGAGGGAGGGAGGGAGGGAGGGAGAGACAGAGAGACAGAAAGAGAGAGAGCTTTCCCTGAAATGGTTTCTTCAGCATTTTTTGGTTATTAGTAGAGAAGAGCAGCTGAATATTTGGCTGGGGGTTGGGTGAGAGGAGAATCAGAGGGAGGCATCACACACAGCCATTTTTCTAGTCAGAAAGACCCATAGTGAAACTTCCTGAGCCTCCATAAGAATCCAACTGCTCCAGAAGCAGTGATAGAGATCAGTCAGGTTCTACCTCAAAATTTCCTGTGATGGGGCCCCACAGATGCCCAGAGAAGGTTGGTTCACTCTGGGAGAGCTCTCATCATTCTTTGTACTTCTCCCATCAGCTTGAATGCTCCAATCATACTGCTGACCATCAGCATCAGGAGGATCAAGTCTCTAGACATTGGCTACAGGACAAATCTCCAGTTATTCATTCATTGACTCTGCAAGCATTTATTAAGTGGGAGGTACTATGCCAGGTGCCAAGGATACAATTACAAAAATTTAAAAAAAAACCAGTTCCTGACTTCAAGGAACTTCAATATTGGGATCTCCAGCACTTGGTCCAGTGTCTGGCACATAGTAGGCATTTAACAATGTTTATCTATCTGATTTGGATTCAAGGAGCTTACATTCTACTAGGCAGGAACAGCATAGGCACAAGAAAAGGATGTGACCTACAGATAGCATAGCGCAAAATAATTTTCAGGATAGACATTGAGAAAATGGGAGGAACCAGGAAGGATCTGGAGGGCTGGGAATTTTAGCTCATGTCAGAAGGAAGAAAGCTAGGCATTCTGTAAAGCAGATGTGAAGGGGGCAAGCAAGGCATGGGGCACAGTCTGAGCAAAAGCACAGAGATGGGAAGATGTAAGGCCACATGCAGCAGTGGGTAAAACGTGGAGTAAGAGGAGACTAATATACAATGAGTATGGCAAAAAAACACCTTCGAGGTTTAACTATTCTTGACAACTAAGTTAGCGATCAGTTATAATCACTCAGCACTTCACAGATTCCCAGCCCTCAAAGGAATACCCTGTTAAAAGGCAGAACAACTGAGAACCTAAGCCACTGTTACAGAAGCATGTCTGGGCTGATCATTTAAATATGTGCAAATGTAAATCTATTTGTACACACACAGTCATATCTACTGTGTGTGCATATAAATGCATACACATATGTATGTATGTTATACAATAACAGACACTGCCTTTTTATCCCGTTAAGAAAGTAAACCACTAAATTCTATAGTTGTAAAAACCAAAAGTAGAGGCCAAAGACCACAAATCTAGAATGACAGGCTTTCAGGGCATTGCCTCCCCCATAAACAAGAGATTACTAATTTCACTGATGAAACTTCCTATGCCTTTTATTGGCCATCTGTGGATGAACTAAAGACAAAACAGAGAAAGGATCAAATGTGCTGGGACCTCCATTCAATCAAGCCTGCTTATAAATGACAAAGAAGGCAGGATGTGCTCATGCCTGAAAAATATGGGTGTCTTAGTGTTGTTCTTCAACTTGTTTCAATTTCCCTGCACTGGCAGGAAAGAAGAAGGAGAAGGGAAGGAACAAGAAAAGCAAGGGAAGAGGAGGAAGAAAAGAGACAATGAAAGAAAGGAAAAGAAAATGGGGCTGGAAGTGAATGGATCAATAATGCAGAGGTGCTGAAATGAAGGTGCTATCTATTAAGAATTAGGTGCTAACCATTGTCCTAGGTATTAGGGATAGCAATACAAAAATGATGTAGTCCCTGCTCTCAAGACTCTTACATTCTCTTGGAGGGGGGGAAGTAGAGAGACAGCATGTTGACAAATGAGTAAGTTCAAGATATGTACAAAATGAAAGGTGGATTAAGGAATGTTAGGATAAGCTGGGGGATCCCATGATTTGGAGGTGAGGAGCGAGACTCTCCCATGCATGGAGGATAGCCTACTTGTACAAATGCACTGACATGGGAGATGGGAATGTCAGTCTGGCTGGATCATAGCATACAGATGTTCATGTAACCTTCTAGTCATTGCATAATTCATTGACTGCATTGACTCTTTTCTCTTTCTTTTTATGTGACTAATGAAATTTTCAAACTTGATTCTTTCCTGATGTGAAATGCAGTTTTAAAATTGCTGCCTTGTTCAGAATCCAGATTGTGCAGGACCTTAAATGTCAGGTCGAGTTTATACTGGGTTTCACTGGCAATGGAGAACCACTGGAAGTTTTCAATTCCTGGCTCAAATGATTTTCCCTTAATTGACAGCAGCATATATTGGAGCCCTCTTACAACATAATATGGAATGAGTATAAAATAGGCATTGCCCTAGTACCAGAGTTATTGTGGAAAGGTGACGGCTGCTTTAAATCTGGTGGCTTTTAATGCAGGACAGGGACAAACTGAAAATGATAACTAAAATTACTGTCCCTCACTTTTTTTTTCTGTCTTTTAAATGAAAGCAAAAAAGGACTTTCACTGATGCCATGAGAGGATAGAGTAATTAATGACTATAAGACGCTTTAAAGTGCCTTTAACATGGAAAGAGTCCTTAGAGAATATTGAGTTCCAAAGTGTTAAAAAAAAATGCTAAAAAAATGCATTGTTACACATAACCAGGAAGTAAAATATACAGGTAATGGGGTAAAGAAATCCATCCTGGCCTACAAGAATGTAAGGGGTAAGGGAAGGAATGGGGGGTGGTATATGAGAGGGCAGACTGGGAAGTAATCAGTATGATTGCCATCTTGTGGTGGAGGGGGAAGGTAGGAGAGAGATGGGGAAAAATTTGGAACTCAAAATCTTGTAGAAATGAATGTTGAAAACTAAAAATAAACCAACAAATTCTGGAATAAAAAATTAAAATTGCTACCTTTTGTTATAATGTCACTTTTATTTCTGTAATGGGAATCTGAAGCTCTTTCCTGCCCCTAGCCCCTTTGCTTAAGTGGCTCTGAGAATGTTCCCTGATTTGGTGGGCAGGTGGAGCCCGTGGCAAGAGGCTTGTTTTGGGGAATGGCCACACCTTATTACTTTGTAATTGGACAGTGGGTCAAGAGGGCTGA
>CM053601.1:3986102-4001535 GCA_028646575.1 Pseudocheirus occidentalis
TATGTGATTTGGCCAGATGAGACTCTGGGAAGCCATTGAGCCCCCCGGCTTTGAAAAACCCAGATGTTGGTGCTTCTTTCTCTGGTAACTTGAATAGGTAATGGATGTGATGGTTAGATGATTGGAAGCCCATCTGCTGATCTGTTTCTTGGTCTTTTTGTAACTTGTAATTGTAACTTGTGCTTGTAACTTGGGTTTGTATTCTCTGGAGTTCAGGGTGCTGACTTTTTCCCCTGAACTAGGTAAATGATATGTTTGTTTGATTAAAGAAAGATTGTTAACCCATTTTGAATTGCTTTCCTTTAGTAAAGCGCATCTAAGAACTTGTGCTAGCAGCTGCCCTGGGGTATGCTAGGGTGCTTGCTGATACAATTTCTAAATGTGTTTCCTTTACCCAGAAAACCTTCCCTTGTGACAAAGAAAAGGCAGGTTAGCAAAACCAGCTGACACATTGATGGCATCTATCAGTGGATAGATCCAACATCCCTCATTCATAGTTCTTCACTTTTCCAATGAAAGTAGACAGCTAATGTAGTCCAGGTTGTCTGGAGATCAGATTTTTTTTTACAAAGATGATATGTACTTCTGAAAAATTCAACTCAAAACATCACTTAATCAACAGTCTATCAATCATTTCCAACCATCTATCCATTTATCTTTCTACCAACTTACTGGAAGATACTGGGTATAAAATGAAACCTCAATGTTTTCAGTTTGCATGTTATAGGAGACAAGTAGACAAGTGGTTATTTGTTAAACCAGTCTAATCCTTCAGAATCATTCTTTGTAATCAGAGGCCACACTTGGAAGAGAACTAGACAGTGAGAGAACATAAAATTGATCCAGGTACCACACAAGTCCAGCACAAAAGGAAGATAGAGAGGCAGCTCTTAGAATATGCTAGGAATGAATAGAGCACCGGCCCTGGAGTCAGGAGGACCTGAGTTCAAATCCGGCCTCAGACACTTAACACAAAAAACTAGCCGTGTGACCTTGGGCAAGTCGCTTAACCCCAACTGCCCTCCAAAAAGGAAAAAAAAAAGAATATACTAGGAATGATCTGAACCAAGAGAAGCTTCCTTGAATAAGCCACATTCTCTCAACTCTCAAATGAGAAGCTGACATTACCTTAAGAGAGGGTCTATGTAAGATTTTATCCTTCATTGCTTTAGGATGCAGAAAGAAAACCACCAATGATACTAAGTACTTTTAAAAAGCCAACTTGGCCTTTGTATTTTTTAAATTTACAGAAGTCAACAACTTATCTTTCTTGAAAAAATTTACTGTATAAGGAAGATATATCTTGTGTGTAAACTAAGATGAAAGCATTTTTTACTTCCTCTCAAGGAAGTGTGCTGTGGTTTGTAGACCTGGCCAGAAAGCTTGGCTTGGTCATTTAGATCAAGGGGTTTCCTTTACTTTCCAAGCCTCAGTTTCTGGATCCCCAGCATGAGGGTGACGAGACCTCTGGTACTTTTCTCACAGGCTTGTTCTTATGATTCCTGACCTGTATGGAAAGTGTTTTCCCAGATGTAACATGGCACATAGAGCCAATCATTATCTTTATGGCTCTTCTAGAGAGTTCTCTGTCCTTTGAAATGATCTCACATTGTCCATCAAATTATTCAAAGAACCTGTGACAAATACATTTGGTCTTCTCTTTCACTTAAAATAGTTCTAACCATAATTCCTAAAAGGAAACTTAAATGTAAAGTAATTCAACAGTTTCAAGCTAATGTTAATAAGAAAATTGGCCCTGAACCAAGCATTTCTAAAGAAAATGGGAAGACTTGTGATGAAATATGTTGAGTCATTTCCCCATAAAGACATTCAGACTTGTATAGTAATAATTTACTATTATAATTAAGGGTGGGGGAGAGAATTATTGAATACCATAATCTTGATTCCTGAGGACACAGCATCCAAGATTTCCCAGACTCTTTCCTCTATCTCCCACTGGTCTTCCCCTGCCCCCCCCCCCCATGCTTCTTTGTGCCTTTTAGCTGCTATGTAAATCAGGCTGCAAAACCAGGAAGTAGGATCACTATCAGGATCAGTTTTCTGTTGCCTCCTGCATTCATTGATGGAAGATGGAATCTATTCCTTTCATATTTCCCTCATTGATTTTCTGACTCCTTTCCTTAGTTCCCAATGGAAAGGTTGAGGGATTTGGATCATCATCTTTCTGGGCTTCCCTGCAGTTTGCTTTGCAGCTGGTAAATCATAACAAAGGCTCTACAGTGTACATATAAACAAGAACAACAATAAAAATCCACTTCTTCCCCCCCCCCCAAAAAAAGAAAAAGAACAGTTGAAAAAAGGGAGCACACTAGATGGGGCCTATTGATTCCTAGAGAAATCAATTACATTTCTCAACCTATTGGGGGACACTAAAGGGATGAGAAGACATGTCTAGAGTTTCCATAGATATGTTTCTTAGGATACCATCTTACTTCCATTGTGTGGCTGCCTGGGAAAGAGGAAGATTTGAACCCCAATTCTGGTAAAAATCACTAATGTGTTAGTGTGATCTTATCCAGGGGCCATTCAACCTAAATCAATAAGAATTCACAATCTGGACATCAATTTCTCATGATAAAATGAACGGCTTTCCCCAGGCCAGGGTGCAGGTCAATGACCCCTTTTGTCATCTTTCAATGGCAGAATCTGGAGGGTTTCTTTCTTCATGGTCAGTGGAATGGATGGAAAAGATTCCACACTTAGAAAGTTGGCTTAAAAATGCAAAGGGGACCTTAGGACAATTTTTCTAGGTTTAAATATCAGCATAGTAACAACTCTGTCCTCACAGGATTGTCCCAAAGAAAACAAGAGTAAGTCCTAAGGAAATCAAGCTCTTTCACTGGGTCTTAAAGCAAAGAATCACTTTACTGAGTGCCACAAAGGAACAGAGTGAGAGCCCAGAGGCCTTGTTTGTCATGGCTAAGGCTT
The DNA here is from genome assembly GCA_028646575.1 of Pseudocheirus occidentalis. Taxonomy (NCBI): domain Eukaryota; kingdom Metazoa; phylum Chordata; class Mammalia; order Diprotodontia; family Pseudocheiridae; genus Pseudocheirus; species Pseudocheirus occidentalis. The sequence continues at coordinate 3,989,052 of CM053601.1, forward strand.
CCATGTTACTTCCCAGTTTTTAGGCCCCTTCACCCTTGGGACCCTCTCCATTGGATGATATCCAACCACTTTCCTTAATTTCATTCTAGGCCTACAGGTTCTTCTCTTGGAACAAGGCTTTGGTGATATATTTGGTTGGTGTTTGTAGGCTACAGTTCAATTATAATTTAGCCCCAAGGCACTATCCCAGAAACAAGTTGGAAGAGCATTATTAATACCTGGTTGTAGACAGTAACAGTGAATAAAAACTCCAATGGACCTGCCTCCCTACTATACTGTACCAGTGTTCCTTTCTCACTGCTACCTTAATTGCAGATAGCATTGGGCTATGCTAAGAAGTCCTTCTTTGTCACACTGATGGAGTGGGTTCCATTGGATTTGTGATTCTTGCACAGCCAAATACCCTTAAGTGTCTGAAGAGATGACTCATATGGACCTAGGTGGTTCATCAAGTCTGAGAAGTCCTGAGAGAGAAAGTAGACAAGCCCCCATATGCCCTCAGGGAACTCCCTCCTCTTCCCTCCCGATGACATCCCACCAATGGTCTTCACATGCATCCAAGATCATGTACCTGGGAGGTAGTTCTTTATCAGCTAAACTGTTTACCTCACCACTAGTTGACAGCATGAAGGAAAAGACTGAGCTATTCAATCTATGGAAACAATGAATCTGTGATATGTGAGAAATCCTCTAGGCTAACCTCTGGGTCTCACAGTTCAAGATCATTGGGAAAATGCTTTTGCCTACATTTGGTAGCACACAGAAGCAAAGGCCAGTAAAATGCAAAGTAGAAAAGAGACCTCTGCTCCTTTCAAGATGTCTCACTCCACACCAGTTCAACGTAGTTTCTCTTTCTTCCAACTGTCTTTAAGTATCTGACCTGTGTTTCTCATTGGTCCCCGTTACCTTTCACCTTGAGTGGGGACAAGGACCTCACCATTTTGCATATGTGTAAATTCTCATGACCTATTATAAGACCTTAGGAACAGCAAGAGGTTAATTAAGTTTTAATTGAATTAAATTATATAAAAATTAGCAGTTACCAATTTCAAATGTTATTTCACATTAGCTAACAAAGAGATTTCTCTTCAATTTGACCCAAATCAATGATAGTTTACTAAGCACCTAGTATGCACATGTCATCTTGCTGGGCACTAGGGACAAAAAGAGGACAGAGATGAAAAGGTTTTACCTGCAAGGAGCTCCCATTCTACTAACTTTCACAGCATGTTCCCTGACTCAGCATCTCAGGGCACTTCAAAACACCCTTTGGCATTCATATTGATTCACTTTCCATTAGAGCAAACTCACAAATACTCTCTAAAGTCAAGAAGCAAGGCTAGTCATCATGGCATGGCCTCTTCCATGCCCAGCACCATGAGGTATACAGACCAGCTGCTTTTGAGCTACTTGTTGGATTGAACTGGAAGAGACTAAATGAGCCAACTGCTGGTCAGTATGGCATCAGGAGATGGAGCCAGTAAAATTCAGATTTGCCCTGTCTTCTACACATGCACTGTGTGACCCTAGTCAGGTGACCAAACCCCTCAGTACCCCCAACTAATGCTCAGTTTAGGCAGAAGAGTTGCTACCTGAACTGATAGAGGGCATTTCCTCATTGGAAATGTAACATAGGTTTGGGCAAAAAACAATTTAAAAAATACTGCCAGTGATCCATGCAAAGCATTGCTGCAAGCATGGTCATTCTGCTCTAGCATTTCTCACACACCCAACTTTACACCATCTTGAATAATGTGACTGGCAGTGCAGTGCAGTCAAAGAAATACACACGAAAGTGTATGGTGTTCCAGCAGACTGGATAAGACTTTCTCACCTTTCAGATTCTTCATTCATCCTCAATGCATCCTGTGGTTGGTTTCTGTTCTGGCCAGAAGCTCTGAGCATCTTCCCCTCCCAAACTGATTCTTTGTGAAGGCAAATTACACCATCTTTTGCCCCAATTCTTACCTAGCCTTTAACTATTAAATGGGTTTTGCCTCAGACAAACTGAGACCTGCAAAAAACCTAAGCTTAAAAAGAACCAGGGCCTTGCACTACATTTGGGGCCATCACCAGGTTTCCTGACCTATGTCTTGCTGCTGAACTCTGAGGACTCTGCAGGAGAGAGTAAGACTCGTGAATTTGCACAGCTCTGCCCCACTCAAATCCAATTCACTTTTAAGTCAAGACATCACCCTCTTGATGTCATCAGTGGTCCTCTTCAAGAGACAAACAACATTCCATGGATCCAGCCTCCATTTGCTGCCAGTGGAAATGAATGAAGTAAGGAAATGCAAATGGAGAAGCCACTTTTCTAATGTGCAATGAATTGAAGAATTCCCAACTGGGTCACTTCCCTGAGACCCAAGTAGCTTCCTCTGCCATGTTTAAAGTCACAGTCCTTTCCTGGTAGGTGCCTGAAATATGATTAGAGTGTGGACAAGCCAATACAGGCCTTCTTGCCAAAGATGCTGTATCTCAGGGGTTCTAATTTTGGATCCATGAACTTATTCTTTCCCCACCCCCAATATTTAGATAAGTGTTTCAATACAATTGAGTTTCTTTTTAAATCTATGTGTATCTGTTTAATGTGTTTAAAAGCATCTTTTCTGAGAAGGGCTCCAAAGTCTTCACCGGACTGCCAAAATGGAGGCCACGACACACAAAAAAGTTAGGAATCCCTGTGTCTATCTGGAAGACACAAAGAAAGTATCAGCCTTCCTGAGAAGCAAAGAGCTAGCAGGTAGCAGGGTACACCAAGGTCACCTTTAAGATGTTGACAGTCTCTGATACACATCCTCAAGGAGACACTCAGGAAAATCTCCCTGACACAGTCATATTTCATTGATTTTTGTTACAAATGAGTTTTATTCCCGTTACAGGAATAATCTGAAGACATTCCATTTTAGAAATTGGTTATCTTGATCAAGACTCATCTTCCACATGGATTCTTCAGTCTGACAGCTGAATGGCTTAACTGAAAGATATCTGAATTCTAGGAAAATCAGCAATGAAATTGCCAGCAAATGGTCTAATTTTGTGGCAGAATCTCAAAAGTAGATAAGGCTATATTATTTTTATTCCATAGTCTCAGAAATCATTGGCATGGGATGCCCCCAATTGGGATGGTCCTCCAGAAGTCTGGAAGTGAGAGTTAGTGGGAGCAGCTTGGGGATTGGGGGGACTGGGGGGGGACAGACAGACAGGTTCAAAGCACTGGGTCTTCAATATCAGTCAATATCCCTTCTTGGAACAAGTTTGGATGAAAAGAGCATATTACTGGAGAATAATTTGAGCTATGGAGATTCTGTGCAATTGTATATATGGGAACATTTCTTTTACTATAAGGAAATAGAGTTGTTTTTTCAGAGTCCACATATGCAAACATTAGTGCATAGATAATACAAACACAAACCTATACTCCCGTTAACACTTTTTCCAAGAGTTAACAGTGAAAAAATAATGGAATGAATACCTTTCTCAGAGAAGAAGGGGCTGCCTGCTTGAAACTGGCCAAAGGCTTGGATCCTCTCCTCACTTTCCCATCCTTTTCCATCTAGTGGAATTCAAAGATATCCATTGTGATTCAACAACAGTCAGCTCCATCAAGGCTTCCTCTCAGAAACCAGAACTCACTTTTGCAACTGCATTACTCACTCAGCAAAGGCAGCTGGTCAACTCAGCAGTTTTTGCTTCTCCTGGCTGTTCTAACTGAATGATCCCATGTGGCTACCATGGTGAGCTCCTGGACCCATTTTTCCCTGTCACCTCCAGCAGGAAGTGAACATGTTCCCTTTCTCAGTTGGACTCCATTAGGGGCAGGGTCGCAGTGGGACCACTGGGTGTCCCCATGCATGTGTAACAGACCACTGGACTGCGATAAGGTGCACACAGACAGTGCAGGGATTGGTCTTAGAGCCACAGCCTGAGTCTGAGAGTGTTCCTACCCAAAGGGGAAATACTGACCTAAGAATACAAATTTCCATTGCAGTCAAAGGTTACTTTACACACATTGTTGATTACAGCCGCACAGCAGGCACGATTATTATTATTATCTCCATTTTTACAAAAGAGAAGACTGAGGCTGAGCCCCATTAAGGGCCTTACCTATTATCTCACCTGTACACAACTGCTAAATGTCAGAGGTGGGGTTTGAACCCAGTAGCCCTGACTCCAAGTCTTGGCCTTTCTACTAGAATGGTTAATAAGCCCCCAAATCAGTTTCAGGTTCTCTTTTCTCCTTTTAAAGTTGTTTCTTACTGAACATACTTTCTTCAGTGCTTTTTAATGGGCTATAGGAAGTAGAGTCAGGTTATTAGCAGAAAGAGCTCATGGATAGGAGCTGGGAAACTGAGTCCAGCCCCTGCTATTGGTGAGCTGTGCACCTTTGAGTAAGTCCCCTTTCCTCCCTTGAGATTCTATTCCTCCTTCATAAAAATGAGAGGATTGGAATGGAGACCTCTTGAATCTTCCCCAGCATGAACATTCTATATTTCTATATTCTGTGATTTGAACATGAGGGAAAACCCAAATAGAAATGAGAAGGAGAGGTCTATAGTTGGACACAACTGCAAATGAGGCCAACACTGATGGTTGTCAGAAAAAAATGGGCATAGGTCTTGGGTTCTTGCTTCTTCTGAAAGACACAAAAAACCTGCTAAATCTGGTGAGTCTTGGGTGGTCTTCTCAATAAGAACAGAAGAACAATGAAAACAATTCCTGACCCCAAAGTAATTTATATTGTAACAGGGAAGGAGACTATACATAAAAGTATGCTAGAAAGGGAGACATGCTAAGCCAATGGGCTTGGGGCCTGGACTGAGGGAAAGTGGCATGAAAGCCTGATAAGGCCAAAACTCACTTTCACAGCTAGTTAAAAGCTCACTTGATGCTTAGCACTGAGCACTCAAAGAAAGAAAGAAAGACTTCCTGTCTTTAAAGACTTCCAGTGGAAGTGCAATGTCAAATACAGATGAAGTGGGTCAAGTTAGCCTTTAATACCAAGACTCCATCACCAGCATGCCATACCTTGGAATCTTGGAAGCATAAGCTTTAGACTGGGAAAAACCTAAGTGATCACCCCCTCTCCCACCTTCCCTTCTTACCACTGAATGACAAGGTTTTTGTCTGGAGTTATCCAAGGTCTTCAAACTTGGCCTGCCTGGAGAGGGTAGCGGGGCCAATTCTCTCTCCCTCTAAAATAATTCAGATCTTTCTATCTTAGGGAAGCATAGCCCTGCACCAGCTTGAGTCCTTGCTCTCTGAGAATCTGGCTGCAAAGCAATGGTGTGACCACATCTGGGAGCTTCATGAGATGCTCCCAAATCCTCCCTGTCTTTCTGTTTGTACAACGGGGGTCCAGCCTAGAACAAGCTCTTCCTCCGGGAGAATTACAAACACATACATTGCGCTGTCTCATTCCCTCCCAGCCTCCCCCTTTTTCTTGCTATTTCTAAATGTTGCAGAAAGTAGTTTTATGGGGATTTCCCTGCATGTGTTCAGTCATTTGTAATTACTGGTGTCTCACTACACTACTGGATTTGTTTTTGTTATTTAATGAGTCTAAGGCAGAAGGGCTGAGAACACATCAAGACTCTTAGATAAGTATGTATGGAAAAAATACAGCTTTGGATTACATGCATTTGGAAAAGGGCAGCCCACCCCACAGGGCTGGCAGCTCTTGGCTTCTGCCCTGATAGTAACACCATGGCTGCCAATGGGACGAGAGTCATGAAAACAACAAGAAATCACGGTAGAGAATACAGCGAGTACTGGGATTAAAGGCAGAGGGCCTATGTTCAAATATCTGTTCTGCCACTACTTTACTACTTGGCTAACTTGGAACAGGTAATAGCACCTCACTAGGCCTCAGTCTTCTCATCTGTAAAATGAGGAAATAGAATTCAATGGATTCTGAGGCCCCCTCTTACCCCTTATCTTGGCTGTGATAGAAGTGAAAACTGGCAGCACTTTGGGAACAAGGGACAAAGGTGGAATTAGTGAGAGAATGGGGTCATCAACATATTCTTAGCCTTGTCAAAAGCTGACCAAGCTGATCTTACTCACAGGACAAGAGGCAAAAGTATGTCATGATCAGGCCCCAAATAAACAAAACCCTTTCTACCCCTATTAAGACAGGAATGAATAGATAACATAGGATATTAAAAAAACATATGTTTTGAAAATCTAGTGTTTTGAAGGGATTTTAGTTGTTGTAATGACATTATAGGATCAGAGCCTTTGAGGCTAAAGGGACTTAGGAGGTCCAAACCCATCCAACTTTCTGTCTATATCTATCTATATCTATGTCTCTCTATCTATCTATCTATCTATCTATCTATCTATCTATCTATCTATCTCTCTATGTCTGTCTCTATCCATCTGTTTCTCTGTCTATTCATCTATCTATCCATCCATCCATCCATCTCTCTCTCTCTATTCATCTGTCTATCTATCCATCTGTCCATCTCTGTGTATCTGTTTATTCATCTGTCCACCTGTCTGTATCTGTTTGCCTCTCTATATCTATCCATCTCTGTTTATCCATCTATCGGTCTCTCTATCCATCTCTCTGTCCATGCATCTATCTGTCTATCTCTCTTTATCTAGCCATCCATCTAGCTACCTAGCTACCTACATATCATTCATCTATCTATCTATCTATCTATCTATCTATCTATCTATCTATCTATCTATCTATCTATCTACCTATCATCTTTTACAGATGATTACAAGGGAGGTTGGGGGTGTGAGGGTAAATAAATCTCTGTAAAGACAATGCGATGACTTTCTATAGTGAATATCTCTTTGAACAACTGCTTTGTAGCAGAAACTTCAGCCATGGCCCCGATGGAGCTTGGGACCCACTTTGCTCTGGAGTTGGGGGCAGTCTGCAAGCTGTCAGTTCAAATCCTATAAAGCCCACAGACTGACTTGGGCTGTGGTCCCAGCATTTCCATTTGGAAGAAGTTGCCGTGTTTCCAGCTCTGGGCTTTGTCTGCAGTTTATAGCAGGGAGATCAGTCCTCTCACTGCAAAACACAAGGCAGCAATCTGGTTGGAGCTACAGTGGATATTCCTGCCATTAACTCAGACCTGCCATGACTATACTTAAGTACATGCTTAGATGGGCTTTATTTAGAAGATTGAGGCAGATGGTTTGAATATATATGTAATATATCAAGAGATCTACATAAATACATAATGATGTAGCTAGCTCTATTCAAATCCCCATACATAAATCTATATCCAGACATATATTTATAGAGATCTTGTACATACAGACACATTCACACATGAGAGGCAATGTGGTGCCAGATGTCCCCAAGCATGCCATGCATGTGGTACGGTGGATGAAGAACTGGTCTTGGAGCTAGAAAGCCCTGGCTTCTCATTGTACCTCAGACATAGACTGACCAGGAGACACTGCACAAGACTAAGCTTCCAGATTTCTAACACTCTAGGAAGGGAAAATGCTGGTAGGATCAGCCCTGCAGGGACCAGCTTTCTCCCCTAGTGAGAAGGAAATGAAATCTTGGCTCTCCTGGCGCCCAGGAGGCTGCATTGCAGCCAGACTCTAACGCTTCCATTGTCTTACAGCAAGCCTGGCAAAGACGCCCTCTTGCTCAAAAGCGGCTGCCTGTGGGAAAGATGACTTTCCCTGTTGCTTTCAGACATCATAGAACACTTCACTATGTTTCATGTGGTTGGGACAAAGCCTAAAACCTTAGGGTGAGAGTGAGGCATTTGTAGAGATTTAGAGATTGACCTCCTTTATACTAGGGATACAAGGATTACAACATCACAGGATTAACTGATACAATTAATAAGATTAAACAAACAAATGCCCAAATGAGAACTACAGATAAAAACTGTGGGTGGAGTAACCTTTAAAGCTAAAACAAACAAAAACCAATAACCCTAGAATGCAAAGGACATTATTTTGCTACTAGTAGTACTATTACTAATGCTACTGTTACAACTAACAATACAATAAAGTAATAGTAAAGATAACTTTACTTCATAAATTAATTCCTAGATTTAGTCCTATACCCATCAAATGACTAAGTGGCTAACTTGTCGGACTAGAGAAAATCACAGTAAAATTTATTTGGGAGGGGGGAAAAGGCCTAAAATCTCAAGGATTTTGATGTGGCACGGTGTAGGAAAATATAGCGGATGGTGCTTCCAAAATTGAGCTTCGATTGGATTCTAATAGAATAGATTTCTAATAATTAGAAAGCAGTAAATGCCCAAATTGTGTGTTAATATTTTAAAAACAGGAAAGTTGATCAGTGGAATATCTAAAATAAAGAGGAGTGAGAAACAATGAAATACAATAGATAAGACTATCAAGCTTAGTGTTTGATAACTACCAAAATATAAATTAGCTCAAGAACTCCCTCTTGGATAGAAGTTCTGGGAAAACTGGAAAACAGAGTGGCAGAAATTATGTTTAGAACAACATCATATACCATATATCATGCTAAATTCAATAGGCTTAAGTAGCCCCCCTCCTCCCCTAAAAAAATAAGGTCACAGTATGAGAAAAAATAGCAGAAAACAATCAGGTCACTTCCTAAGTAATACTGAGGAGGACAGCTCTCCAGGAAATCAGGAGCTGTTGTGGTCATAAAAATGAAACCTCTAAGTTTGATTTCATGGAAATTTTGGTACAAACAAATTCAATTCAGCTAGGAAAAGACAGGAATTTGCTGACCAGGTAAAAAAAATTGAATCAAATATTTCTGATCAAGTTCTGATATTCAAAATACGCTGGGAAATAAGGTAAATAACAGATGAAGGGTCATGCCCAAATATCTAAGTGGCCAAAAGATATGTACCAATACTTTTCAAGAGAATATTGGCAAAATAAGAACAAGCATGTGAAATACTGCCTCAAATCACTAAAAATAAAAGACACGTAAATTAACTGAAGTTTCACCACATAATCAGCAAATTGGCAAAGATGATAAAAGAGAGAAATAATGCTGAAGAGACTGTAGAAAGGCAGGCAAACTCAATATACTTTTTCTGGAAAGTATATTGACCCAAGTATTCCGAAAAGCAAAAAATGATCCAATATTTTACACGCTTCAAGTTAAAAAAAAATTATACCCATTAAAATTTTACCCCACAATGTTTGCCGGTAGGCATTTACCAAGAAAATGGCGCCAAGAAAAGAGAATGGTCACACAAATACAAAAGATTCATAGCAAGACCTTTTTCTGGTAAGTGCCCATTGACAGGAGAGTAGCTAAGCAAATTGTGGCAAACTGATGGAACGGAGTGTTATTATAATGTGAGAAACATTAGTGAACACAGAGAATTCTGACGAGCGCGGGAAGGCTTAGATCAGTGGCTCTCCACCTTCCTAATACGCGACCCTTTGATACTCATACGTGGGCATGTCTGCATGTGGACGGACCTGCAGGGAGATGGATAGAGGAGCTGTGTCTCAGTTCCTAAGACGATGGGAAATATGTGTTTTCCGATGGTCCTAGGCAGCCCTTGTGACCCCTGTGAAAGGGTCATTTGGCCCCAAAGGGGTTGTGACCCACAGGATGAGAACCGCCGGCTTAGATGAACAGACACAATGTGAACTAAGCACAACTGGGAATACAATATTCAGTGTAAATTTAGCACAACAATGCAAATAAGTATGAAGAACAATGACTCCCCCAAAGAAATTGCATCCTTTGGATTAACAATAAAGAAGTTAGTTCCCAGTGAGAAATGAAAAAGTACATCTCCTTCAGTTCTTTGCAGAGGTGGGGGACTATGGGCATGCGATATTGCATGCATTGTCAGACTTAATTGGCACATGAGTTAGTAAAAAGAAAAAAAAAGTAATTCTCCAAAACTGTTCATGCATCCTTGTATGAGCCACACCTTATACAAAGAATGCCTTGCTTGGGGGATGGGGGGAGAGAATACATGCAGAAGTAGAGGTAATTATTAAAATAATATATGAATGACAACTATTTTAAAGGAAATAAATAATATAAAAACCATAATTTCAGGAATGGAAATGTTCCATTTAAGCATTTTTTTTCCTTTTCCCAATGATCATTTTACAATGCCACTCTCCACTTACTGGTTGGATCATATCTAGGGGACAACTCTGTTCAGTTCTGAGGCCCTGACAGGCTGGAGAACATCTAGAGGTGGGAAGCAGGGTGACGGAAGGGCTTAGAGATCATGCCAAATGCAGAACTGATGAAGGGAGCAGAAGAAACCAGAGGGTGTTTATTGGAAACAAGAAGGATATGCCATCTACCTCCAAGAAAGTAAATGGCTTTTCTTTTGGCTTGACCTGATAGGACAGAACTAAGAAGAGAATAGAAGCAAAGGGCCAATTTCCATCTGCTGTTAGGGAATCTTCATGGAGCTTCAAATTCACCCAAAGTACAATGGCCTACCATCTCAGAAAGCCATGACTTTGCCTCCCTAGAGGTCTGCTCAGAATCTGGATGATCCTTTGACAGACATATGGTAGAGGAGTTTCCTGTTCCAGGAAAGGTTGAATGAGATGACCACGACTATGAGGTCCCTTTCAGCTCTGAAATCTTATGATTCTAATGCTTTGGAGAAAATCAAAAGAAAAAAACCACCCAACCAACAGGATCCTGGTGAGGGTTGAAAATCTACAAAGAATAAGCAACCCAGAGGAAGATCAGATATATGAAAGATGCTCCCCAATAAAAAGATCTGGAGCTTCTGAACCCCAAAGGAAATCACATCCCCTTACTCCCCAAAAAACTGACTTGGAACTTTTGAAGAACTAATTCATAACATTGTGAAGGATGATTCAACAGTTGAGAACACACTGTGGGGGTTACACTTTCCAAAACATGAACATACCATAATCAGAGATAGTCAACACATCCTGTTGGTTCAGACATGAGAACAGCCTTGTAAGTTCAATGTCCGTGATAGAAATCTGTCCTCCACTGAGGGCTGCTCCTCCACTGTGCAGTGGGGTGGGGTGGGGGAATGGGAGATTGGCACATACTCTTGGACCAGAGATCGAAACATTCTTTTCTATCCAAATCATCCCACTCTGTGACCACCTTCACTGTCAAGCCAAGGCAAGCTTCAACATCCAGACACTGGCTGGGAAGACCAGGACATTCCTTTGGTTAGCCATTTCAGGGCTTTCATATGACTTAACTTGATTATCTCATTCCTGGGCTATTTTACATTAACAACCAAGTACCAAGTATACCTTCCTCTTCAAGGTCACCTTACTTAACATGCATTTTGTATATACCTGTTCATTCATGGCTTGTCTCCGCACCCTACCCCATTAGAATGTGAGATTCTAATGGCCAGGGACCATGTTCCTTTTCATTCTGCATTCCCTAGGGCTTGGCACATAGTAGGCACTTAATAGTGCTTGACCATTTGATCCAGCACTCTACTTAGAATCTCCTCCTTGTTCAATAGCTAGTCCTTTCTGCTCAATATTAGGTGGGTGGTGAGGATAGTGAAAACAGAAACAACAGCAATAAAGACCATTATTATTCATTCTTTTGATTCAAACCAAGTGCCACCCCAGCAGACTCTGCTCCCTTGAGCAGCCCCATGTGGTACCGTGGTAAATATTAAGAACAAGAATGCAAACCCAAATTGGGTGTTACCAACTCCAATAAACCATCCCAACATTCCATGCTTCAGTAAGGCTTAAAAAAGGAAGCTGTCCCTGCCTCCAGGTTTGTCACCTGGAAAGATATGGGTATTGGATGGGGTGATCTCAGGATTTCAATAATTTTATGGTGTCACTGAGGCACTGCCACCGAGTATTGTTCAGGGACTTCTTATGACTCACTATATTCTATCCCACCTCAGTACTGGCTGTTTGACTCTGGACAAGTCCTTTACCTTGCTCTCAGCCTCAGTCTCCCCATCTGTGCTAAGGGGATCTTAATCACATCTGGTGATTAGATCAAATTGGATAATTTCTGGTCAGTTCTGCAGAGTCCGGCACACCTTAAAGTACTTTCTATATGTAAATGCTTACTTCTCTTTTCCATTTGGTATCATCATCATCACCATCACTTACATTGTATTTGCTTTAAGGCTGCTTTCTTTTCCTCCTACCCTAATTGCGTTTGGGGCTTAGTCAGTATCGATTCTTATGGTTGCATTATCCTGACTAGTTTCCTTTCCTCCTGACCTATTAACCTTTGATCTCTAGTAGAGAGTCATAAATAGGAAATCTGGCACCTGGGTTAAGCAGGAGGGTAGGAGGGAGAGGACCCTGGGGAAAGCCCAAGAGGTTGGAGAGGCTACAACTGGAGGAGAGGAAGTGGGGGCAGGGCCATGCTAGGCTGGAGGTCAGCCAGTAGTGCTACATCTTTTTTTTTTAATTTTTAATTTAATTTAATTTAATTTTTTTTTTATTAACTTGTTTGTTCACTTTTAGGTTATAAGATTCTGTTCCATAGTCACTTCAGTTATAGATTTTTCTCCCCTTCCTCCCC
>CM053601.1:4002035-4046531 GCA_028646575.1 Pseudocheirus occidentalis
TGGTGGCATACAATCATGTATAGGATCTGCAAACTCCTTCACATTGTACAATCGTCTGGTTGTATAGGTGTTATAGCCAATGGAGTGAACAATGAAACAAAAGCCAAACATCGAAAAGAATGATAGCATGCATTGCTTCAGTCTCCGTTTAAACTCTGATCTTTCTGGATCTTTTTCTGAATGTAGACAGTAGTGCTACATCTTAATGTCCATGAGGCCATTTTCCCCAGGATTTCAGTAGGATGGAAACAAGCCTTCTTGCGACAGAAGCTGCTCCTGTGCTCCTTGGCCCAAAATGTGGACCTGGAAAATACCTCACAAGTGGACCTGTAACTAAGGCAGGGTTCCAGGGGCTTTGTGCTAGTGACCACAAAAGTATAGGGTGCATTTCCTTCCTCACATGGTTAATGGTCCTGTGGTTGGTAGTAATTATGCCATGCTTCACCCCTATGGTGCTGGGGAAGAAGGCCACTGCCTTTTCTTCCCTTCCCCTGTGTTCTCCTTCCAAGAGTTGGAGACAGGGCCCAGGGTTTTTGGCTCCAGAATGTGGGTAAAAGTCAGATGAGCTCTTGGCTGAGGGCCCTGCCCTGCTCCCTCTCCTCCAGCTGCAGCTTCCCTAGCTGTAGCCTCATGGCTTCTCCATGACGGCTCTTTCTCCCTCCCACCCCCATGCTTAAACTAATTTCTATTTACGGCTCTCTTCCAGAGATCAAAGGTTAAAAACCTGCACACTCTGAAGTGCTGATAGTCACTGAGAAAAATCATATTCCTAAAAACAAGAGAGTTCTAAATTGTAAATCTGCATGGGGGGGGGGGGAAAGAGCAGGCAGGGGGGGGGGAAGATTGGAACATGCATTCAGACAAATATTGGCAAAGCCTAACTTTGAACATCTGCAACCTTGGATTTAAATCCTGAGACAAGAATGACTGATATGAAGAGGCACCAGACCCATTGCAAAACGTGTATTTGGGAAAGAAAATGTTACCTAACAAAGAGAGAAAAAAGGGCAGCTGGGCAGAGGAGGAGCATGAGAGACAGTGGAATCTTGCTTTAAAGAGGACAGTCACCTCCACCAGAGACCTCATGCTGCATATGAGATAGTGCTAAGAGCCCCTGCAACCAAGCCAACAGGCCTGCTTCTGGGTTAGGCAGGATGGAGGCAAAGGCCAAGGAAGGCTAACATGCATTAGGCATGATTCACTGCAGCCAGTTAACGCAGATGGATCCAAGGGGAAGGAAGCCAGTCTCTGTTTTACTTCCATGCAATAGAATTGGGAGGGGTCTTGTCTTTATTTTGCATTGACCCATCTGTGTATGTGTGGTCCCCTACCTTCCACCTCTTAACCCCCTTCCCCACTCCCCAGTAGAAACTAAGTTAATTGTAGTTAGGATGATTCCAGTTTTGTCCCTAGTGCCTAGTGTACATAATAGTCACCTGATAAACCCTTGTTGAATTGAGTTGAACAGCAAGGAGAGGCAGGAGTGGGGGTGTGGTAGAAGCACTGTCTACTTCAGAAAGGCAAGGCTAATTTTTCCTTAAAAGGGAATGGAACCATTCTAGAGACCAAATTGGTATAAAGGATTATGTTTGAACTGCTGATGTAGTTTTCTTATTGCTCAAGAATAAATACTCAGATTGCTACTGCCAATATTTCTTTTTTTTCTTTTTTTCTGCTTTTTGGAGGGCAATTGGGGTTAAGTGACTTGCCCAAGGTCACACGGCTAGTTTTTGTGTTAAGTGTCTGAGGCTGGATTTGAACTCAGGTACTCCTGACTCCAGGGCCGGTGCTCTATTCACTGTGCCACCTAGCCGCCCCCTACTGCCAATATTTCTAGTACCAGATTGAATAAGAGGGGTGATAGTGGACATCCTTGTTTAACCCCTGATCTTATTGGAAATGCTTCTAGTTTATCCCCATTACATATAATACGTGCTGATGACTTTAAACAAACTGATGCTAAGTGAGAAGAGCAGAACCAGGAAAAACTTCTACACAATCACAGACACATCGTATGTGTGACAACCATCCTTGATAAGCTGGACTCCTCTCAGCAATGCACAGTTGTAAGGCAACTCTACAAGTCTCAGGATGGAAGGAGATGTCTACATTCAGAGAAATACCTAGAAAGACCAGAGTTTAAATGGAGACTGAGGCAATCTACATGCTATCGTTCTTTTCCCTGTTTGGCTTTGTTTCTTCTTTCCCATTGTTCACTCCATTGGTTACAACCTTTCTGTACAACCAAACTAATGTCCAATATGAAAGTATTTATAGATCCTATATTTGATTGCATGCCACCATGGTGGGGAGGGAGGGGAGAAAATTTGAAACTCAAGGGATTGTGGAACTGAATCTTGTAAACAAAAAGTAAATAAACAAATCAATTAAAAAAAAAGAAAAAGTACTCAATCCTTGAGAAACTCCTCCAGCATGGCATCCTCTAGTGCCTGTGGGCAGGCTTGGGAAAGATATGGAAAACCGGGAGCTATGCCCAACTGGATCAATGCTGTATCCTCCCTAAAGAGCCTTTCTATGCTAGTGAAGCGAATTCATGTTGTTAGATAGTGGATGGTCTATGAGTGTCTCATTTTGTTCTAATCCCAAGCTTGAACCTCTGGAATGTGTCACACTGGGCACAGAAGAGATGGAAAGGTAAGTCGCTGCCTTACTAGTTGCAGAGATCTTGTTCTCATCTTCCCTGGGGGAGGGAGTTGTCTCTTTGGTCTAAAATAAATTGTCCCCAGACTAATCTTAAAGTGCTGCTGCTTAGATGAAAGTATGCATGGCATCCATTTTCTGCCATCTTTTCTTTTTCTTTCTCTAAATGATCAAGAGGGGCACTGTCCCAGACTACTCCCATCTACAGATATTGGCTGCTCCAGCTGTAGGAGCACAGGATTCCTCATCGACTCTGTTCACACTGTGCATGGGTGGCCATGACAGTAATGGCTGGTTTTTCCCCAGCGAGTTTTCATTATATAACTTATTGATCATTCTTGTGGCAAACAGTACTTCCATACTCTGCTTACCCAACCTCAAAATTCCCTTGTTTGCACAGAGGCAAATAACTCAAGTGGGCTCCTGCTGTAATGCCAGGCACGTGGGCATCCAATGTGTTTGCCAAGTGTGTGTTGCTGGACAAATTGGTTTTGCCAAGAGGCTCCATGAGACATCCTCACTCCCACCCCATCAGGCAGCTGGCAAGAATCCAACTGCTTAGGAAATCTCTGCACAGAGTCATTCCCTGCATCCATTGCCAGGGGCCAAGAGCGCCAAATGCTCTTAGAGTCTGCAGTAACAATCTGACCCTGTCCTGAAGAGGCAGAAAAAAATCCTTGGATGTTCATTAAAATGTGCAAGAGCAATAATCTCTGCAGCAGCTCTGGATATGCAGGTCAATGGCAGATTGTTCTGATAATCCTTGTGGCACAGCTATTAGAGGCTCCTAGTTTGGGGGACAAGGTAAAAACTCAGTGAGCATTCACCAAACTCCGTGAGAGTGAGGCTGGTCAAGCAGCCTCTTTGGAGATGAGACAAATCATCTTAGTGCCCAGGGCTTAAGTACCAGAAAGAGAGTTGTAACTAGAATGGAGTAATAAGGACTCTCTCTAGTGCATCAATATTCCTCTGGGAGATGGTCACTGCCTTGATTTTCTGAGCCTTAATTAAAAGCACTATAGAAAAGAGAACTATTATTTTTGTTGCAATTTGAATGTGTTCTGTGTGATCAGCCCTCTCCAAAGACATGACTTTCCCGCCATGAGGCAACACAGCCAGTATATGTGAGAGGGGATTTGAACCCAGGTCCTTTGGCTCCAGAGCCAGTGTTCTTTCCCGGGATCTTGCTGCCTCCCAATCAAAGAGCAGTGC
The DNA here is from genome assembly GCA_028646575.1 of Pseudocheirus occidentalis. NCBI lineage: Eukaryota > Metazoa > Chordata > Mammalia > Diprotodontia > Pseudocheiridae > Pseudocheirus > Pseudocheirus occidentalis. The sequence goes on from CM053601.1 coordinate 4,005,909, forward strand.
TTGTGGCTAGATATTTCCTGGGTGGGCACACTGGGCAACTGAATGAATTCAAATAAAAACTATCTGTCCTGGTTCACCTCATCATTAGGAGAGGCAAAGAAGAGGACCCCTCTCCACTCAAACAAAGGATGCCAAATTAGATTATCCACTGAAAACCCCCAGACCCCCATCATCCCAGTTCCCCTCAAAAGAGGCACCAAAAGAACACCGTACAGGAAATTACAGTCTCAGGAGAAACTCTCTCTTCAAACATCTCTGCCATTCACTGCTATGCTACTTGCTAGCCTTAGCAAATGGAGTCAAATGTAGAGCACATCAGGTTTGTTTAGTGAATAACACATGGCACAGGAGCTCTGCAGCCTCCCTACTGTCATTAAATGTATATAGCTCAATCCTCTGTGGAAAGGCACACACCAGAAGAATCTGGGGAGCTGGAGATCTTATCAGAGGGAAGGGCTCTACTGAACCCTACCACTGGGTCACATGTAGTGGGGTCACATTTTCCTGAACTGGTGGGAGCTTTTGCATCTCCAGTCCCATGGGGAATCAAGATATTATCTGGCTTTGTGGGCCTCAGCCTCCCCCACAGAAAACAGCTGGGTGTCTGGGCACATATTGGGATGCAAATTGGGTGTGATCTCATCAACATGATCATGAAGGCCAAGAGTACAAGGGAAAAGTGAGTGCAAAGCTCTTGAAGATTGTGAGAGGGCCAGCTGATGACTGTGACACAGCGAGAGGCATACTGCCTGAAGGTTTCGAAGCACCTTTGAACCTCACAAAGACCTTGTTGGGGTGAGTGTTAGTACTACCCCATGGGGGGCCAAAAACAGAGATCCAGAGAGAGTTTTCCCAAGGTCACTCCGAGGGGTGAAGAAGCAGCCAATTCTGTGCCAGATGACCCTAAAAGGGAGAGGGGGAAATTATGGAGAATGGACTTTGGGTTACTATGGTGACAGAAAAGAAACTCTTCCAGGGCATGCTTGTTTCATTCCTTATTTTGTTGTCCTAGTGAGTGATCCTTTAATAAGCCTGGGTTGGTTGGTTGATTGGTCAAGTGGGCTAATTTCTTAGCCCAAAGACTAGACTGCTGCAAATGTCATGTGTTTCATTAAAGCATATTTGAGAAAAAAAAAGTTGGGAATCCTATTCTGCACCTTGGACCCCCAGCCCCTGGAGAGGGAGATCATTCTCCTAGAAGGGACATTCTGAACAGCTGCAGTTGAAATAGCGATTCTCAACCTCACTCCCCAGGCTACAATTCCTTAGTTTCCATGAAGGACAAAGGCCTGTGTTGAGTCCTTGAGGATCACAAAGATGAAGGCATAATTATGAAACTTAAGACACAGATAGAAGAGATTCCGCAGCCACCCAGTCCATCTTGACATGAAAGGAATCTTTGCTCTCAGTCATTTTATACCTACAACCCTTACCCTTGAGGGCCTTGCATAAAACTAAGGTGTTTGTACCAATAACTGGAACACAAGGGAAGATGCTACTGGGACACTCAGAGAGGTACACCCAAGGGGCTGAGAGAGCTGGAACACAAGGCAACACATCTTGCTGGGGGAAACTTGGAGAGCTTCACGGAGGAGGTAGCATTTAAACAGGACAAAGAGTATCAGTATCTTTTCAGGCTGGGGAGGAGCATTACAGGTGAAGAGAATGGCAGGCACATTACATATACTGGTGGGGAAGAGCAAGCAGGAAGGTAGAATAGGTCAGGGTTAATTTTCCCATGTGTTTCAATGATTCTACTCTTCTTTCTGTCTCTCTCTCCATCCATCTTTTTCTCCCACCCCCCTCCCTTTGTAGCTCTATTATTGCAGCCAGTACACTTCTTCCTGCTCTCTCAACCCTTGCTTTCTTAATGTACACCCCATACATCTTCCCTGAGTCTCTTCTTCCTTTTGTTCAGAGCTTGATGTAGGAAAAAACCAGAACTGAAAGGCAGAAAAATATAAAGTAATCCACCTTCACCCTTTCTGACTAAAGCAACACCTCCTCTCTCTCTCTCTCTCTCTCTCTCTCTCTCTCTCTCTCTCTCTCTCACTCTTTCTCTCTCTCTCTCTCTCTCTCTCTCTCACACACACACACACACACACACACACATCATTCTTGCCAATGGTCTGGGGAAAGGAGAAGCAGACAGAAAGGAAGGGGTGATAAGAGAGAGGACAAGAGATGTATAAAAGGCCCATCCCAAGATGCTTTGGGGTGGGAATGGATGAAGACAAAAGACCATCCAGTGCCTGAAGCTGGCTGGACCTGGATGATGGAGCTGAGTTAGTCAAGAAGCCAGTCAAGAACCCACCTTTGGCCACATAGTGCAGTGCAGGGTTGGGGTAGGATGTGCAAACACTCAGAAGCTGAGCTTTGAGAGTCAGGCCAAGACAGTTATCTCTCCATATCTTCCCTGTGCCCTGCCTACTGCTTTATTCCTAAACTTATTGCCAGAATCCTGGCTTCCCTAATCACTGCTGCCCCTTGTATTTGGGGTCTCTAAAGAGTGTCTTCACTCAGTCCCCACTTCCACACATTGGCCTGCTTCAGGATACAAGCGGCCTTTGTCCTCTTCCCTCCACAAATGAAGCCCTTTTTCTGCTCCTTTCAGGTCTATTTTACTGATACATAGATCAGGCCTATTTTGAGTGCCCTGGAATTTACCTACACAGGCAGACTATCAAATTCACCTTCCCAAAAAAGGTATCTCATTTCTTTCCTTTCGTAAGAGAGCCAGGGGGCAGAGGCATTCCCAAATGACCAGTACCAAGGGTCATCTCTTGGGAGCCAACAGCCTGTGGGACACCACCAGCCATCAGTCAAGCCCCTGTCTGGACAGATGCACTCGATTAATGGCCTAGAGCAGCTTTTTCCAATGCTAAAGGATCCTCTATCTAGCTTGACATTCTTCTTAATAGCCCTTCCTTATCACAGTGTGCTCAGGATCATTCACAGCTTTGAGAAGCCCATCTGTGGCAGAGACGGGAGCCAGCGGACTGCTGGGCTTTTCTTTGCTGCCCACAGATGCTCTTCAATGCATGAGCCTTTCATGGCAGTCAGGCAAAGCTGGGTTTATGCCATAGAGAACTCTCAGAGCTACAGCTCCCTCATTGGCCAAATGGAAGGAACAGCTCCTACACTCCTTCCCTCATGGGGCTGCTGGGGAGAAATTGCTCCCTAAATCTTTAAACTAGATAGAAACAGGAGCTGTTAGCATCACCACCTGCCCTCAAATCTCCTACAGGATACCACTGTTGTTCTTGGGATCCCAACCCTGGAGCAACTGCTCTGGGTCAAATGCTAGTGTGCCTTCTTGCTTCCTCCTCTGTTTTGGGCTATGTCTGATGGAGCACTCCTACTGTGTGCCTTCTCTTCTGTGTACCCGTCTTAGCTCTGCCCACAGATCCTCCATGCATTCCCTGTTCTGGGCCTGCATCACCCACTACCTGCTGGGCACCTGGGCCCCACACTGCTGCTCCCCACTCTCTCCCACCCCCTGGCTGCAACTTTGGGAGTTGTAATGCCGTGGAGCTCACAATTAATCTCTCTGGACAACTTCATTCCCAGGGTTATTTGGTGCTATTTATCCATGCCTGTTTCTCTTGTCTTGCACTCCTCCTAAATGACAATCAGGTGTGCCACAGCTAGCCTGAGCTCTAATTAAAGGAGAGCGCATCCCCAGAGCTGCTTTAGTGAGAGCCTGGTGGATGTGCCCATGGCCTCTGACACAGAAGTCAAATCATACTCTCTCAGTCTGGGCTCATGATACCCCACTGAGCTGGAGATCAGGTGGCACTTACTAGTACACCTGGCAATATTATCTTCTCACTCCAGAAAGGAATAGGAATGATTTACTTCCTTCTTCTCAAGCTCCAATACAGTTAGTAAGAAGGTAGGTAGGTGGTGCAGTGGATGGAGCACTGGGTCTGAAGTCAGGACTTCCTGAATCCCTAATCACTTGTTTGCTGGGTGACGCTGGGCAAGTCACTTAACCCTGTTTCCTCCCTTTCCTCATCTGGAAAATGAACTGGAGAAGGAAAGTACAAGCCAATATCTTTGCCAAGAAAACCTCAAACAGTGTCAAAAAACAGTTGGACATGACCAAAATGACCAATCAAGAAGCCAGTCAGTGAAGAAGCATTTATTACTCAATATGTGTCAAGCACAAGGCTCAATACATAGCAAGGCTGGAAATCCTGATGGTCCAGGGACCCTGTGACTCTCTCCCTCTCTTCTTGGTGCTTCTGATTCAGTTGTTTTCTCCCAAACAGGAAGAAAAGCAGCACTCCTCATCGCCAAGAGCTGATGTTAGTGGATGATGGGGCTAACTAGGCTGTTAGTCCTTTCTAGCTTAGTTGGGATTGGTTTTCATGAAAATTGACTGAAATGAGAAGATGCTGCTTTAAGCCATGCCTTCTCTTAGATTAAAAATGAAGACAGCACACATTGGCCATTTGACCCCAGAAAAGTCAATTCACCTCTCAGAACCCAGCCAAACTCCTGAGACTTTAAAGGTTCAGAGAAGGTACCACTTGCAATCTGCATCAAAAGAAGAAGTTTTGAACTGGGAGGTCCTCAGATCACTAGTTTAAAAAAATGAACCTGCCAATTCAGTGAAGCTGCACTGGGGCACCAATTTAACTCAATGCACACTTATTAAGCATTTCCTCAGAACAAGACTATGAGCTCATTGCTGGAGATACAAATCAATCAGCTGATAAGTATTTACTAATGTCCCATGGGTCAGACACTGTGCTAAGAGGACAGGAATGGAAGGCAAAAATGAACCAACCTACCCACACTATGTTTACCTTCTATGAAGGAAGACAGCATGTACAAATAAAGAGTGGACACAAACACATGCACAGCACACACACATACATGCACTCACAGATGTGCAGAAGAGATGAAAGGTCATTTCAAGACTGAAGTTATTTGCAGTGTTTGGGAATCAGGGAAGCCTTCACCAAGAATGTAGAATTTGAGTTGAATTATGAAGGAATCAGGGAGAGTCTGAGACAGAAAAGTCCCCATATTCAAAGAGTTTATGTTCCCCTGGAGAGATTCAACACACAGACTGACACTAAAAAAACAAGGCAGTTGAGGTAGGGGTTCCATGAATTGGGGGAATCAGATTAGGAGAAGATACACGATTATTAGCCTTGAGGTTGGAGATTGTGGAAGGGTGTTATGCTATCTTATAGACAGTTGGGAGCCACAGAAAGTTTTTGAGCAAAGAAATAATAAGCTCATACTCGAATCTGAAGAAGATTATTTTGACTCGTGCACAGAATGGAGGAGAAAGTCTAGAAGTAGGTGGGCCAAGAGCATTGGTAGAATCCAGGCAAGAAGTGACAAGGGCTTGATTTCTTTTGAGAGGACAGAATCATTGGTTGACTAGCTGGCTAAATGAATGAGTGAAAGAATGAATGAACAATAACTTATTAAATTCTTACTGTTTGTCAAGTAATACCAAACAAGAGAAAATATGGATGTGAATAAAGAAGTGACTGAAGACAGAGGGATGTGGGTTCAAGTACCACATATGATAAATAGTGTTTGGGTTACTGAGTAATTCACTTTCCCTCAGTGATCTTCAATTGTTCTTGAGCAAAATAAAGAGGTTGAAGTTCCCCTGCCTCTCAGGGCTCTATGACTCAGAATCTCAGATGCTTCCTGTAAGTAACAATGGCATTTGCTGGGCTTTGTCTGCATGTATTCAGATTTGTTCCTGTGGCGATATTTATGGAAGCCCAAGGCCCAGTGAAGCTCGAGTTGTTGAAAAGACACATCCACCTGAGGAAAGTGTCTTCAACAGACTCTTGTTTCTCTTTCTGGCTGATCTACTCAGTTAAGGAAAATCTGTCATTTTTGTGTTGGGGTTTTTTTTTTTTGGTAATTTTCGATTGCTCTTTAGAATGTGCACAGAAATAGGCAGCTGCTTCCTCTTCCTTCTTTCCCCTGCAGTCATATGTTGTCCTGTGGGAGGAATAGGTAGGAAAACCAGAAGGATGGAGAGAAGGGAAGCTTTGGACAAGGGTAGGAAAAGGAAGATCACTACTTCAAGATAACTAACCTCCCTCTTCTCAACTCACAATTGGGACCATTTGGAGAACACCTTTGTAAAGGGCTTATTTAAAAACAAGTAAACAGAGAAGTTGGGGAGGGGGAAAAAAGGGGGAAACTTCACTCTTATCATTGTGCCCTCTGACCTGGGGCCTTTGTGTTTCCTCTAGAGCTGGACAAGAGCACAGCAGCTTTGTGGCTACCAAATGAGTGCTGAGTCAGCAGTCAGTCAGTGGATAGATGGATGGATGGATGAATGGATGGATGGATGGATGGATGGATGGATGGATGCAAGGACAGAAGAATGGGTAGGGGGGTAGATGGATGGGTGGATGGATGAGTGGATGGAGGGATGAATGGATGGATAGATGGACTAATGGATGGATGGGTGGGTGGATGTATGTATGTATGTATGTATGGATGGATGTATGGATGGATGAATTGATGGATGGATGGATGGATGTATAGGTGGAGGGGTGAATGGGTAGAGGGGTAGATGGATGGATGGGTGGGTAGGTGGAGGGGAATGATGGGCAAACACAAAATAAACAGAGGAGGTCCTACCAGGGCCATAAAACAAAAGCTCTGAGGCTCTGGCTGGGGTGGGGGTGGGGGGGAAGGTCCTATGAAACTATCCTCCCAAGGACTAAGGAAGCATTGGGAGAGGCCTGGCAGTCTTCCTGTTGGCATGAGTCTCTCCCTGGAGAGGCCTGTTATGGCTCAGAAAGCCTGTTGGCCTCCTCCTTTTCCTGGAGGAGGCCTGCCTATCATGCAGGAACCCAGAAGAGACTCTTCTCAGCTCTGCAGCATCAGGGCTATATCCAGCTAACCATGTACATGTGTTCACCTGACCTCTCAGCCTTCTTTTCTGTCCCTTTTGTTCACTACCACACTCCACAAGCCTGGTGAGTCTGTTCCCCACCTCCTCTGAATGCTCTGTCTGTGCTGCTCCTCCACACTCCCAAAACCCTACCATATCCTGAAACATTGGCCCCCTCCCCATGTTGTATATATTCCTCCCAATTCCATCCAAATAACCACACCACAAACTGACTTAAGTGATAGAAAACACCCAGAGAGTGAAGAAAATAGTAAGGACATTCTCTCCCAACTATGGAGCTGGGCTAGAAAGGTAAGGCTAATTACTCTAAGACATACAACCTCCACACATATGTACATGCACACACATCAACTCATATACACGCATGTCCTTCCAACATGTAGATAAGGTTGGCCAGATGCTTTCCATAAGTCATTTAATTTGATTTTCAAAAGAACCTGGGATGTCACTACTATTAGTCTCAACCTCATTTTGCAAAGAAGCAAAGGTTTCAGGCACTAGACAGAGGCTGCTTACACCCAGCTCACTGGATGTTAGAAGCATGCTTAGAAATCCCAAAACTTCTTGGGCATTTCTGACTTTTGAAAAACTCTTGCCACAGTCAAACCACATTGTAAACTAAGACATAGGAAATAGGTCCTGAAAATGGAATGAGCCCCACAAGCCATCAAGGGGAAACTGAGGCCCAGAGAGAGCAGGCCAATTACCTAGAGATGCACAGGTAGTAGGTGTAGAGATAAATTCGTATCCGTCTCTTGTATCCAAATCCAGGACTCTTTTTCCCTGGCATTTGACCTTAGAAATTTCAATAAAAGTTCTAATAATGATCTTTCTGTTACCTAAGCATGTGTCTACGTGCATTACCTAACACCCTACTCTGAGTGAAAATTAAGTGTAGTGACATATCTCCCAGCTGTGTGTATAATATAACAAGGACAGGGGCACTCTACCCTCATTTTATGGGCAAGAAAAGCAGCTAGATAGCTGGAGTTCAGGCTCTGGATTCTCTAACCACTCTTTCTTCCATGATTTTTGACCCAGCAACTGCTACCTGTCACCTGAAAGAATCTGTATTTATAGAAGCCACATGTCCCAGGGTTGGGATTAACAGGCTAGTCAGTGGCTATGTTCCTGTGATGCTGTTTAAATCATGTAGTAGATGTCACCATCACCAGCCAAGGGCTGGGACCTAGGGGAGACCTTCAGCAACAGTTACTTCCCTAGGTGACCAATTCTTGTTCTGTCTGTGGGTAGAAATGGATGGCTTTCCTATTGTATTCAAAGCAACAAAAACCAATGCAAATCTTGGCAGAAGTGTGTTCAAGTTCTCTTCTATCCATGACTAACAGGAAGAAGCCTAGTCTATTTAGCCAAGTGGGGCGATAATGTGAATAAGACTGAAAAGAGCTGGTGGGACCAGGTTGTAAAGGACTTTTAAAGACAAATAAAGGAATTTCTATTTTATCCTGGAGGCAATCAGGAGCCATCAAAGTTTATTGAGCAGAAGAGTGATCTCCACATTAGAGAAATGAAATCACTTTAGTGGCTGTCTAGAAGAGGATTTGGAGGGGAAAAGACTTGGTTCAACTACTCTAGAAAACAAGTTGGAATTATGCTTTTTTCTAAAAAGATGCTGAAATGCCCATTCCCTGCGGCCCAGAATCCCATTCCAGGGAATATGTCGCCAATGAAGAAAGAAAAAATCCCATATAAAAGATTCTGTGAATCATGTGAATTTCTAGTGAACAATTTCTAGTGAGAAATGAGAAACAAAGTACAGGTCAATGAATTGAGGGATGGATTTAAAAAGTGAAATTATGAATAGGAATAACAAAGAAAAGGTTGGGAAGACCTTTGTTGACTTATGTAGAGGGAAAAGAATCATAATGAGTAAAACAATGCATATATTCTCTCAATATAATAAAGAGAAACAAAAAAATTTAATCTGAACACTGTACAGTTACAATGACCAAGGTAGGACCCCTAAGTGGCAGAGCCTCCTCTCTGCAGAGAAAAGGCTTGCTGGAGTGGGGATGATATTTTGGAAATGAATGGAAAAACAAAGGGTATAAATCAGGAAGGAAGAGAATAAAAAAGAAAAAAGGAATGTTGAAGCTAAGGGAAAGAGAAGCAAGACATTGAGAAACCTTGGGTGGAAATGTGGTCAAACAGCAACCCAGCTCATGAGGGCTGAGTTATTATCTCTGAGCCCATGACTCCCAGGTCTACACATCCAGCCCTCTGTCTCTCTCCTGAGCACCAATCCTTGTCACCAACTGCTTACTGAATATTGGAAACAGATCTCTCATAGTCATTTCAAACTCAATGTTTCCAAAAGATATTTCAATGTCATGTTTCCCAAACCCACCCCATTCCCCAACATCTCTACTTCTGTCAAAGATGCCACCATACTTCCAATCTCCCTGATTCCTAACATTGGCATTATCCCCTATTCCATACTCTTCTTCACCCCCACATGGCCAAGAAGTTGCCAAACTTTGCTGTTTTCTCCCTCTTATCTTCACCTGACCCTCTCTCAACTCACACAAATACCATTTTGGCAGGCAGGAAGCCTCTCACCTGGGCTGTTGCATTGGCCTGTACGTTGGGTCTCACTGCCTTAAGTCTGGCCTCATTACAGTCCTCCTCACATAGTTATATACGACCGCAGCACCCCCAACTCAATAAACAACAGTGTTCACTATTTCTGCTGGAGCAAAATATGAATTGTTTGGCTTTTCAAGTCCTTCTGAACTTGGCCCCAACCTTTCTTTCTAATATTGTTCTTTTTTGCTTCCCCTCTGGTACTATGTGACTCAGCCAAACTGACTTGCTCTCAGTTCTGGCACTTCATCTCCCACCTTCATGTTTTTGCCCTGGTTGTCCGCAATAACAGGAATGTACTTCCTCCTCATCTCTGCTTCATAAAATCCCTGTCTTCCTTTAAAACTCTGTACAAGCACCACCTTCTACCTTGAAGCCTTTCCTATTCCCCTCAACTACCAAGTACTTTCTTTCCAAACTTTTGTATTTAAATACTTTAAAAAGTTTATTATATTTCATTTTCTTCCCCATATTCTTATGTATGTCAGTAAAGAAACATTCATGATGCACCTACTATGTGTCAGGAACATATGTTGCTGTCTATTCCATTGGAAAACAAGCTGCTTGAGAGTAGGAACTGATTCATTCTTTGTCTTTGTATCACCAACACCCAGCATAATGATGCCAGACACACAGCAAGTGTTTTATAAATGGCTTCTGCTTGATTTCCTGTTTTAATCACTCATTTTATTCCTGGGGTGCTCTGTTCAAATTGGAGGGTTTCTCAGTAGAATAGTCCTAGGGCTATACTCCGGAAGAGTCTAATTGCCCTTTATCATATACAAAAGGGATTTAATTCCTTTTCGTTATTTCAAAGGCTTGCCAAGGATTCTGGCCATCTGAGCATCCCTCAGAGCTGAGCACAATCTTTGGGCCACTTTCTAAAGAGATTGACACTGGTACTTGACAATGGCAAAGGCACTATGAGAGAGAAAGGTCCCTAAAATATGCTTTTCAAAATCTATCATGAGCAGAAGCCTGCAAAAATGGTTCAGATTTGAACCCCAAGCCACACTAAATCAGAGGCCTTAGGGATAGAGAGGATCACAAACACAGCAACCAACGGAGCCCAAGCCCACCAGCAGGGCACCTTTTCCTTCTATGCTATGGGAATCAGCAGTGTTACGCCCACATTCCCTTGAGGCTCAGACACAAATAAACATTTCAATTTTACTAGGATGAAAACATTGGTAGGAGTGACACTGTGTTCAGAGTTAATGATTAGGACATGTTGTTTACAGATGCTTTCTCCAGGAGCTGGAAGTGGCGTGATGAAGTTCTCTTCATTATCTCCCCAGCGTATACAAGAAAAACAGCTAATAGAAACATGCCGCTCAGCACGTGCCAATGCAGCCTTATTATTCTGTGAATTTCTACAGGTGGCCTCATCTGCAGAGCTTTCTGACCCTAACTCTGAAGGCTGAGGTGGCCTGGGCAAAGCAAAATAAAGGAAGGGAAGAAACAGAACTGAGACTGAGGTCGGTGGCAGGCTATTTGATTCAAGGTGGCACCATTTCTTCATTGCTTGCCTATTTCTGGAATTGACATGCATCAAAGAGATAGTCCTGTCCTCATCCATGGACTATGCACCAACTTCCAACTCACCCTGCATGTTCTATGATACCTTCCAAAGGAATGTTGAGTCTCCCAGCTCTCTGTTGAAGAGCAGTCCCTCAATAGGACAAGGATGCAGTGGCAAACTTGGTCCCTTCTTCAGAGTCTTGCACAGGACTCTGCAAACACCTTACACACACACACACACACACACACACACACACACACACAGTGCTTAATGACTGGTGTTGTCCCTGGTCGAATAATTCCAGGCTAAATTAGGCCATTTTCTATGTGCCTTCTCCCGAAAATGGTCCAGACTCTTACTTTCTTATAAATTCACTTTGCATTACTTTGGATAAACAACTACAAGATAATTGAGAGGGGAGTGGCACAGAAGATGAGGAAGGGTCTCAAGAAAGAGGAGACACTTTAGCTGAATTTTGAAAGGAACTAGGAAGAGGAGAGAAGGATATTTACTGAGGTAAAGAACGCACACTACTTAAAGATATGGCTATAGGAGATGGAGCATTGTTTGGGAAGAAAAGCAAGGCCAGCTTGGTAGATTGAAGAGTGTGTGAAGGGGAATGATATAATATAATATTACTTGAAGAACAGATCTTAGCTAGTTGTAAAGAGACTTTAAAAGGAAAGTAAGAATCTTGTATCTGATCCTGGGGACAATAGGGAGGCACTGGAGTTTACTGAGCAAGGGTATAACTTGGACAATCCCTTTGGCAGCACGGTGGAGGATGGCCTGGAGTAGGGAGAGACCTGAAGTAGGCGAAGTTAGTTAAGAGACTAGGATAAATACATAGGTGAGAAATGATAAGGACCAGAAGTAGTGGGATTGTGGTATGAGCAGAGACAAAGCAGTGTGTCTGACACAATAGTGGAAGCAGGTCATTCCATGCTGGAATTTGATTTCTTATGCATCTACCTACCTGCCTATCACTCTCATAAGAAAATACAATCATTGTTTCAGAGCTGGAAGGGACCTCAGGAGCATTCTAGTTCAACCTTCCCATTTTACAAATAAATGAGGACACAGAACCAACGGGGATAAGTGACTTGTGCAAGGGCACATGGGTAGTGGGTAACATAGGCAGGATTTGAACCCTGGTTGTCAGAAGCAGCACCCCTTCCACAGTATTATATTGTCTTCAACTTGGTGTTGGTATTTTAATGCAAAGAATGGCTCAACTCTTCTATCCAACAACCATTCATTTCAATCTGACTCTTAGGAAGATTTTTTTGGTTTACCAATTGAGATGGTCAGTGGATATCCCACTGACCACAGAGAAGACAATGAAGAGATCTGTGGTTACATGGTTGGTGTGAGCAGACTATACCATGTAGCTATCAAGGAAATGTGTGTTAGAAAAGGAAGATGGGTGACTCATGTGCTGAGTGCAGCATGACAGGTAAAGAACCCCATAATCAAGTTGAATACCATCATTTTGTAGGTGAGGAAACTGAGGCATGGAAAGATTTTGTAGTCTGCTCATGGTCACATAGTCATTATCTGATGTGGGATTTGAACACAGGCCTTCCTGACTCCAAATCTAGCACCAAATCCACTATCCTGTGTGTGTCCTCTCCAAAATGACTTGAACAGCATAGAGGGCCCTTAGACAAGTGACTTGCCCAAGGTCTCCCAGGAAGCAAATTGTAGTCAGGTCCAAACTCCAGGTCCAAACTCCTCAGAGACAATAGCTGAGGGCAGCTTCTCAGCTTCTCACTTGAGGTCTTTGAAACCATCTGCTAATCCAAGAGTGGCATATGTGGTCTTCCCAAAATCAGCCAAACCCCAATAACAAGGAAGGAAAGCAAATAACAAGGCAAAGTCAAACCCAGGGAACATCAGGCTTGAGGAACATGCTGTTTGCCATGGACATTAGCCATGGGGATCAGGAAGTAGAGAATCTCAGCTTGAGCAGGAAGAGCACAAAGAGAGCTTTCCAGTGACCCTTAGGGAGTGCCTACACCCGTGTTTGCACCAGTGTCCAGTTACAGCTGAGTGGGCACAAAGTGTCTCCTTACCATGGAAGGGGAAAGCACTGGAGGGGAGCCACTCTACCATCTAGGTTATCTGGGAGAATGAAATATTATTGAGAAGAAAAAGACAATGCTTTGAGCCAGAATGAAGAAAACCAAAATGAAGAAGCAGAGAGAAATCTGAATTAAACGTAGGAGAATGGGAGAAAGAGAAAACAGAAAAAAGAAGGGCCCTGGGGATCAGCTCCATGACGGGCATCTAGATCCTTTCCCAATGCCCAGAATGCCCTGTTCACACTCCCTGCAGGTCTCAGTTGAACAGCCCGAGCCCCAGAGCTGCTGGCATCCTTCCTCCCCCCATTATAGTGCATTTGTTTCAGGCATCTTCTGTACACAAAGACACACAGTGCTCAGTGCATAGTAGGTCCTTAATAATTGCATGGTGATTAATTGATGGATAGACTCTTTCCACTGGGGATAGTGCTGCATGCCAGGGGAACCTCAGTTTCTTGTGCTACAAACCAACTCAAGTTAGGGAGCATTTATTAAGTGGAGAGGTGGAGCCAAGATAGAGGGGTGGTAGAGAACCATGCAGTAAGCCCCCCTTTCACAAAAATCCTCCAAATAGATTGAGAAAGCAAGAGGGGAGGGGTGGGGAGGAGAGTCTGGTAGCAGCTGAAATTTCAACTGTACTCTTCTATGACTTGGCCAAAAGAAGAAAGAATGCAAAAATTCCCATGTAGAATGAAGGAGGGACAGAGGGAAGACCACAGGACTTTCCTGAAAGTGTCTCTACAAGGAACAGCCCAATGAAGCCCATCACATCTGGTCAGAGAGTCTTAGCAGAGGGGAAATCTAGTACTCTGCATTTCTGCTTCTCTGAAGGATTTGGGGTTTTGAATGATCACTTCTTCAATCCCCTTAAAATAAAAGAGGATTTTTGTAGCCCAATAATAACCCCCAACCCCCCTTTTTTCTACATCAATTAAAAGTGCAATTTCCTGAAGTTAGGCACAGGTAAGCACACACACACACACACACACACACACACACACACACACACACACACACCAGGATATATGTAGTGTCTCCAAAGGCTGTGAATAAGAGCTAAGTAGCACCCTGATATATTTTTCTCCTGGTGCCTATGTCTCAGGTGAAATAAGGGAAGAGTAAACTGCATTTTTACAAGTGAGGAAGTGCTGTATGTAATGCTTATGGTGACCAAGTGACTTCAGCTCTCTAAAAGGCTCATATATGGTTCCTTTGGGCCCTGTAAAGGAACTTCAATTCGAAGGGACAATGTTTCTCCTCCATCCTCTCCTAGCATGGACAAAGAGACTCTGGCTTCAGGGCCAGATGCCCAGAGTCACCTATGAGGTCCCTCAAGTAAGAACCAAAGGCCTTGCACAGCACTGCAGGATTCCTGGGAGGACACTCAGTCTCCCTGCTTCTCTCTCTCCTTTGTCCAATCCAGCCTCCCTGCAGCTGCCAATTAGGGTGCTGAAAGCAGAGAAATCTGACTCTGTGTCACTCCTTCACTCAAGAAGCCTCAGTGGCTCCCTGTTGGTTCTGGGATCAATCAGAAAGTCTTCCATTTGACCTTCAAAGTCCTTCACTGTCTGGCTCTAAACTATCTTTCCAGACTTGTTTCCTACAGTTCATTCCCACTCATATACTCTGTGTTCATGCCAAATTAACTTACTCGCCACTCCCTGTATATGATGTTCTGTTTTCTGCCTTCTTGTCTTTGTCCAGCTTGGCCCTCATGCCTGCAATGGTCTCCTTCCTGAAATCCCCAACTCAGTTGAAACTTGAGCACAAACAGCGTTGCTCACAGAAGACCTTTCTCTATCTTACAATCCCAAGCAAGATGATTAGTACACTCTCGTCTCCATCTCCACCAGAAAATGAAAATCAGTGGGATTTATCTGGTCTATATCAGCAGTTCTCAAGATATAGCCCTAAATCAGGTGGGTTCTTCCAGAGCCCGGCAAGATCAAAACTAGTTCATAATAGCCATGCACTTTATCAATAAGTATAACTTATATAAATGAAAGCTCCATGGTGGAGAAGGGGGGAGGAAAATAAATAATTTTTAAGAGTGTAAAAGGATCCTGAGACCAAAAAGTTTGGGAAGTGCTGGTGTATACATATATATATATATATATACACATACACATATACATATGTATTAATGTATTTTATTTTCAATTTTGGGAACAAATGAAGCATTTCCATAACGCAGTATAGTAAAAACAGTATTCTTCTTCATCAGTGCACATTCCCTTTCTCTCCCCCATCCTGAAGAATGTGAGCTCCTCAGAAGGAAGGGATTATTTTATTTTCTACTTTATATCTGAAGCAATTAGCAGAGTTCCGAGCTCATAGTAAGCTCTGATTAAATGATGGATAAATTGAATCTAAGTTGGTGGAACCTGACAGGCTGGATACTTTTCTGTGCTCTTTCTTGGACCCAAGATAGGTCTAGATCATTGTGAGTTGGTGGAAACCTCTGAGTTTCCTTTCTGAAAAAGAAATTCTCTGGCTCTCAGTCATCTCTAAGTGATTCAAGCTGGTGACATGCTGCTTTCAGTCCCAAGAATGGGACCCAGTCATGGGCAAAAGCAGAGCCAGCTTCAATAACTGCTTTCCTAAACACCCCAGCTGCTTCGGTGAGTGCTCTGTGCCTCCTCACAGAGCAAACAATGAATCCATTTGGAAGATGAAGCAAATCCAGACAAACAATCCTCAACACCCCCCCACCCCCGTCCCCTTTGATCCACTCCTTGGGAGAGTATCCCAGCCAAAAGCAATTTAGCTCATGATTTGGGCTGGAAAGCTAATGGAAGCTTGGAATCAGCTTTAATCTGCTCTAAACTGAGACTCATTGAAACCCATGGGAGAATGGCGGTGGAGTGATTTAGTCGGCAAGCTTTCCAGGTTGCAAAATGCTTTGCTTGAGGGGTTGACACACTAGACTATTTTAAAGGCACAAGTTGTATTTCCTTCTTCAGCTTAATGTTCCTGAATGCACTGAGGGCTGACTGTAAAAACTAATGAAGGTTTATCTTTCTTTTTACAGAGAATGATTTGCACAGTTCTTCGTGATGAACTGAATGATCTTGATGTTGTCAAGCATCAAAAAAATAAATAAATAAACAAAAGCACAACACTGCTGTGCACTCCAGAGACCTGGCTTCTGTCATTCCCTACCTGTGGGACCTTGAGTCAATCACATAAGCCCTCAGTTTCCTCATCTGTATAATACGGCAGTTGGACTAGATGAGCTCGAAAGTCACTTCTAATGTCAAATCTCTAAAACAGGGTCTAGTTTTTCCTCCTACCACAGTTAGACACACTGTACCATGATTCCAACATGGTGAAGTCATGTTGGTCCTTTTTCAGAATGAAGGACTACAACCAACCAACTGCTATCTTAGAACTGAGAGAGCAGCTATCAGTGGGATTCCGAGATGTTTTGAAATCTGGCTTTTCACCTCAGAGGGCTTTATTTGAGAACATTCTTTCTTTTAAAGGAACAGCTCTGAAGTGGTACAGTGAGCTCCAGTCTTATCACCCAAGAAACAACTTGGCTATGGTATACATTCAAATGAACATCATAATCTGGGCAAGAGATTCTTTATCCACTTGGTCTTTCTTGTGTGGATGTCAAGCTAAACTTCTTTGAGTGATTAAAGTGGTTAAAATATCTTTTAGGAAGCTCTCCTGCACTTCAGGACCTGATGCAGCCCACCCAATGCTGTCTGCAAGCAGTAATTTTTGGCTGGTCTCATTATCTGTAGGGCATCCCTCCTTGGCCTGAATTCTGTGGGCTGGATCTCCATCACACTGGCAAATATTTGTGGTGAGCACACATCAACCTGCTTTATGACTAGCATGATACTGATGATGAGAGGGTTTTTGGACTCTCTATTGCTTTTATTCAATATTTCCAAAAATCCTGAATGATTTTGATATAGGAGTGGAAGACATCTTGTTGTAAATGAGCCCTTTGTCATAGAATTTTGCTTTATTGAGTCAAATATCAGTCTTTTTTCTCCCCTCAAAAAATGAGAGCTGTGAAAACCTAGAGTGAATTTCTATGTTTCATTCCATTGCTGACTTTATATGAACCTAAGGATGATGGGTAATCATGAGCAAGGGAGAAACAATGGCAGGTAAAATCAGTTTGTCCAACTCTTTGTGAATACATTTTGGACTTTTCTTTGAAAAGATACTGGAGGCGGTTGCCATTTCTTTCTCTAGCTCACTTGACAGATGAGGAAACTGAAGGTCAAGTGATTTGCCCAGGTCCCACAGCCAACAAGGGATGGAGGCCAGATTGGAACTCAAGAAGATGAGTCTTTTTGATTCCAAGCCCAGTGCTCTATGCACCATGGCACCACCTCGCTGTCACAGAGCCAGTTCAGAGCCACCTTGACAAGACATCCAACCAAGTGAAATCATACCAAAGGGGACTTAAGAATGAAAATGAAAAGACAAAAGAAAGATGGAAAAGATTTGCAGACTTTTATACCATACTTCTTAAATTACCAAGGACCATAGAGTCCTTACAGAGTTGGATTCTAACACCGCAGTCCCACTTACATTTATTTAGGAGGGAGGGAGGGAGAGAGAGAGGGTGAGAGAGAGAAGGGGAGGGGGAAATATCAAGGGAAAGAAGGTGGCAAGTAGGGAAGGAACCAAGGATATGCTTTCCAAAGTAGTTTTCATCTGTTATGTCAAATGGCAGGGTGGTGGGGTGGAGAGGGGGAGGAGGAATGTGGCACAACAGGTCTAGGAAAGTTAGTAGAGAAAGCACATTTGGGGACATTAAATTCTTAGTTAATGTCAAGAGGAACACAACCTTTAAAGGCTATTCTGAGGACGAGTCCTTACCTCACATCATACTGCATCAGTGCTGGACTAAGGTCAGGTGATTTAGGAATCATTATTCTAAAGGAAAGTGTTAACAAATAGTCTCTCCTATGCCAGGGCTTCATGCATGCTTGAATGCCCCAGTATATACCTGGTATTCTATATACTCTCTTGTGCCAACCCTATCCAAACTTGGAACCAGAAACAAACCAAACATTATCAAAGACCAGGGGCTCCTAGACAGTGCCCTGTTGCATTAAGGTTTTAGGAAAGCTCAAAGACCAATCAGACTCATTGTTACAGAAAGAAAATCAGTCCTTTAGCTGGAAGAACCAAAAGGTTGTGTGCTGATGCCCAGAGCCCAGGGTAAGCAGCTGAGGAAGTCCCAATAACTGATAGCCTTGGAAGGCTCTCCCATGTCTGCTCCTCCTCAGTTGTTCACGCCCTGAATGGGAGCTGTCTCACTGGTTCAAACAAGGGGAATGGAACAAGCATTTATATAGCAATCACCATGGCCTTCAGGGAGCTAAGCGTTCCACCAATATTTCATTTAATCCTAACAACAGTCCTGTGAGGCAAGTGCTATTGTTATTCCTGCTTTATAGTGGAGGAAATGAAGGGAAACAGAGGTTAGGTGACTTTCCTAGAGCTACCCAGTTACCAAGTGTCTGAGGTCACATTTGAGCTCAGGTCTTCATGATCCGAGGCCCTGTGCTGTATTCACTGGGCTGCCATCTGCCCCTATAATAGGCATGAGAGTTCAAGTTCCTGGGGAGCTTTAAAACCTTTATCCTCACCACTTTCATGTGAGGCCAAGGATGTAAGCAAGAATGTAATGCCCTCTGGATTATTAAGGGAAATGAGGCTCCAAGGTATAAATGCACTTGCCTTTAAGTGTCAGAGGTGGAATTGGATTACAGATCTTCCACAATCCATGTTCAGCAGTGGTATATCTACTATGCCACAATGTTTTGTTTCCCCTTCAGTGCAGCAGATTCTTAATTTTCATGGTATACTAAAAATCCTTTGGGGGAAGGGACAGGATAGAGAAGGAAGTCACACCTAGCCTGGAAGATTGCTTAAAAATTGTTCGATGAAAAGGAAGAAGGCTGGGACTTTCTTTTGCTGACAGATAAGGTGAGTCACCTTTCCTTCCCACCTCCACCCCCCAGGATCTAGACTCCACTGCTGTGCTATCTTAGACAACACAGAGACTAGGCACCGAAGACTGTCCATAGCAGATACGATCTCTCCAGGATGTCAAAGTCCGTTAAGACCTAGCTCAGTGGGCCAAGAAATCCTTGCAGTTTTCATCAGCATCAGTGCTCAGATAAAAGATGTCCTATCAATCTTAGCCCCCAACTTGAGCTCTACCAAGTGATTAAAGAGTCGGGGGCGGGGGGGGGGGGGGGTCCAGAGGATTATGCAATGACACAATTCAAGTCCTGCTTTTAACCCAGTCAACGGATGAAAAAAATGAACAGGCAGGATATTTATCACTCGCTATTTCCTTCCTCTCTCCCCATCACTACCCAGGACCTAGGAGAAGCTATTCCCATCTTATGGCTCCATGAATAATTCAGCAAGCCCCACTGCATGGAAGAGTAGATCACCCATTCTGCAGCTACATCTGTGTCTGCTCCAAAAGGCAGCCCAGAATGCCAAGCAGGCAGTGGGGAGAGTGCTGAGGCAAAGGGCATCTCACAGGCAGAGAGAAGAGAGACCAGTCCAGGGCAGATGGAGTCAAACACCGTGCCCTAATCACACAAAACCTAAGACCCACTTACTGCATTTTTACTCAGGGAAAGTAAGGGTAGATGAAGCTGGGGAGGAAGGGGAAAATGATACCCACAATCCCAGGGGATTCTGCAAGGACAAGCCCAGTCAGCCCAAGGCTTCACAAAACTGGAAAAACCTCATGTCTTGGCTGGGTATTCATGGAAGAGCAGAAAATGCCTACTGAGTTCCTGACACAGACCTCTCAGGAACTGGAGAAACATGAGTCAAAATCTTCCATCCCTCACATAGGAGGGATGGAAGAAACCAAACTTTGATCAGGAAATGTCATTCAGGGTGATAAGGTTGAAGAATTATAGGCAGCAGGGGCCCACAAGGCTGAAAGTTTCCAAGACAGATGTGATCTCCCAATCATAGTAAGAAGAAGATCCGTGAATATTCATGAGAAGTCTTAAAGTCATGGTTCATAGGATCATAGATCAAGGGCTAAGAAGGCCATCAAGTGCAACCCTTTAATTTTGCAGAGGAGGAAACTGAGGCTCAGTGAAATAAAACAACTTGCCCAATGTTATGCAGGGAGTAAAGAAGGAAGAGCTGGGATTTGCTTCTTGTTCATCTGCCTCAGTCTCCCTTGGAATAGATCACTAACCCTTCCCTCTTCTGCAGTGGTTGGTGGCAGATTCCTCCTCCCCCATAGGTAGTCTCAGAGCACACCACTGGTTTTCTCATTTGCCCCTACGCCTTCTGCACCTAACTCTGATGTATGTCACAGCTGTTCAGTTGTTGTTTTGCTTCTCATTTCTCAGTGAAGGAGAATCACCTTTGGAGTAGAAATGATGGGACACCAACATGTGACAAGGACCCATCACCCAATGTGAGGCCAGATAATACAAGAACACTCACTCTGTTTATTTTGATGGATTGAAGTTGCCTGGCCCAGATGAGGTTTATCTCTGGGCATGGCAAGAACTTGCAAACCAGCCTGCTGACTCACCATCAGTGACATATGAATGACCATGGGAAATAAGAGCTTCTACAGGGCTAGAGAAGGGCAAATGCTAGCTCATGGTGCAAAAAAATGGGACATAAAAGCGTCCGCACACTAAATGCCAGGGAGACTTTCTTTGATTTCTGGGAAAGCATATGGGCTGTGAGAACAAATACCAAAGAGATGGCTAGTGATTTAACGTAGGGGTACAAAGAGCTCTCATAGCTTCTTTAGAACAGGCCATGCTGGAAAAGAGTCTGATTCCCTCTTTTGATGAAGTCAAAGGTCAATAGTTTGGGGCAATGCCATAAATAGATTTTACCTGATTTCGGTAAAGCATTTGACAAAATATCTCAGGGCCTTTTTGTGGAAAAGATAGAGACATGTAGATGATTAACTTTTCTTTTATTTTTTTTTGGGAGGGGGGTTTTGGAGGGCAATTGGGGCTTAAGTGACTTGTCCAAAGTCATATGGCTAGTAAGTATGTCAAGTATCTGAGGCCAGATGTGATTAACTTTTTTTTTTTTGCTTTTTGGGGGGCAGTTGGGGTTAAGTGACTTGCCCAAGGTCACACGGCTAGTTTTTTTTTGTGTTAAGTGTCTGAGGCCGGATTTGAACTCAGGTACTCCTGACTCCAGGGCCGGTGCTCTATTCACTGCGCCACCTAGCCGCCCCTGTGATTAACTTTTTAAGACAGTTATGGGAGTGACTGAATGGCTGGACTCAAATGTTAAATTGGAAGCATGTATCCTACAGGATGCAGTAGAGACTGTGTTTGCTCCTTGTTGCTTTTTCTTTTTAATCAAAGGATTAGATAAAGACAAGGAGTGGTCATCAGATGTGCAGACAGCACAGAGTAGAGAGGAAGAGATTATGGGCTGAATGGCAGAGCCAGGAGCCAATAAGATCTTAACAAATTAGAATATAGAGCTGGAAGCTGAAATTCAATAGGCATAATTGGCAAATCTTACACTTCAGTTCAGAATAGTATCTTAATGAGTACAGGATTGGGATGGCAAGAATCTGTGCATTTGAAAAGAATCAGAAGGTTTTAGGGGGTTGCAAGCTCAGGCAATGTCAGCATGCTGATGTTGTGACTAAAACAGCTAATGGGGTCTTGGGGTATGGTAAGAAAAATGATGGATTCTAAGACCAAGAAAGGGAGAGTCTTACTGAACTCAGTCCTGCTCAGGCCAGATGGGGGCTACTGCCTTCATATCATGGCATCACAGTTTAAACAAATAGACCTGCTAAGATGATCTTAGGCTGGCTAGTCAGTCCACAAACAATTATCACATATTGATTATGTCCCAGACATATGCTAAGATCAGGAGATGGAAAAAAAGGGCAAACACTGTCATCTCTGCTTTTAAGGAACTCACATTGTAATGGGTACAGATGATAGGGTCTGCAGTTCATGCTGAACAAGGATGAATTCAAAGAATGTTCTATTTGAAGAGAAGCTCTGAGGAACATCACAGATGTGTTCACATATTCGAAGGGCTTTCTTGTGAAGGTGGGACTAGACCTGTTCTGTTTAACCCTAGCTGGCAATTCCAGGAGCATGTGATACAAGCTATGAAGGTAAAGATTTAGGCTTGATAATGGGGGAAAATGTTCATAATCAGAGCTGTCCAAAAGTGTAATGGCTTGCCTTGGGAAGTGGTCAGTTTCTACTGATTGGATGCATACAAAAAGAGGTTACATCACCAAGGGCCAGTTATGTGATCATGAGGATTATTTCCATAGATGGATTGGATCAGATAGTAATTGAAGTTGCTTTCAGTCTTGGAGTTCTCTAAATCTGTGAGTTATGTCTTAATGCCACCTTGCTCCATTCAGCAGAATTGATTGAAAAAATTCCTGGGGACTAATTTGTCATTTTTTACATCTTTGTCTTCTTGTTTATTTTGATATTTAAGACATATTTGTTGCATTGGGTTAAAATGAATTCCTTTTAGAATTGGAACTTTTGCAAACTAAAGATACATATATGACCTTTCTCAGGATTAGTCTACTTACCTACCAAATTGCCACTGTGAGAAGCATCTACCTTATGGCCATCATCTCCTCATTGGTGACTTCCTTCATGGGACCACCATTTTAGGAAGGAGCCTAGCCATGCCTCTCCTTACTGCCACCAGAACTCTTTCCAGAATCTTCTTCCTAACCTGCCACATCACTACCCATATCTTTCTAGTTCCTCTATATGCATTTCATTCTAGCAAATTAAACCTCAGAAATCAGCAGGAGCTGCAGATCAGGGCTTAATTTGCTGTTTTAATTGTGTAGATTTCAGAAAATAATGAAGACAATGTAAAGTATGAAGATTAAACCTGCATGTTGCAAGTACATTTTTGCTCTAGGGTCAGGTATGTGTTTGCTGGGACACCACTGACTTCCTGTATTGTCTCCCCTTCCTAGAAGTAACCTTGATGAGGGTATGGTCTGTCTTGTTTGCCTGCATCTGTATCCCTACCACTCAGCACAACACCTGACACACAATACATTTTTTAATAATAATAAACATGATCAGATGTTTGTTGTGCTCTGGAAACCTTAAAACAATATTCTGGTGCTCGCTCATGTTGATGCATGATTATATATGATTATATGATTAGAAATCATATGAAATAGACAATGATTATAAATCCCTCCTTCCTTCTTCCCTACCTAGAAAAGTGTGTCTGAGCAGTTAAGTCTTTGTAAATAAGGGCAAATGGAATGAATTAGGATGGACACAACAAAAACAGCTGATAGGAATCTGGAACAAAAGGTAAGTAAAAGGATGGTAAGGGAGTCTGTAGCTGTTGTCCATCCACTGTACCATAGCAGCCCGGAAAGATGAGCTCTACATCTCATACCCTTGCAGTTGGTCCTGGGAAAGTGGAAATAGCCATGGAATAGACCTAGCCTACTCTCTCATTTTATGTTTCTTTTGATGACTGATAGCTCTAATTCTACCACCATAGGGATGCATGGAGTAAATGTCCTTGAAGTGCCCAGGGGAGCAGATGACTCGTGTTCCCTTTGCTTAGATTGAAGCATGTACCAAAGGCTTTAGCTCCCCTTTATTTAACTCACTTTAAAACCACACAGCCCTTAACAGTCATAGGCCACATAGGGGTTGGAAAATTGTCTGTATACAGTTACCTTCTGGAAGCAAATACATTTGTTGTTTCATTTACTTAGGTGAATTAAAGGAAGGAACTCAGTGGGAGGGACCACGGTAGATGAGGCCATGTATGTCTCCTTGCATGAATGAATATATCTACAAGGTTTGCATATTTTCAAGAAGGTGAGTATAAGATCTTGGCTTCCTCCTTGAAATTTAGGAAAAACTCAAGCTTCGGACTCAGAGGACTTGGATCCAAGTCCAGCAAGTCCATTAATATCTCCATTGCCTCATTTCCCATACCCATGAAGGGGCTTTGACTAAATGATGTGTGATATCTCTTCCAATTCCTAATCTACTATTCTAGGTGAGGATCAGAGATAAAAAGTGATTGCCCAGGGTTAAATGGTTAATAAAATGTCAAAGCTGAGATTTGAACCCAGATTTACAGATTCCAACACCAATAAGATTTCAGTGCCACAAAGCCTCTTTACCATTATAGGCATTTCCATACCTTTGTTAAGCTTTTGTACTGAATAATTCTCAGATTCCTAATTTCTTGCTCAGAGTCAACTTAAAAATCAATAATTTAAACACTTTTTTTAAAAAAGAAAGACATTATGCAAAATGTTACTAACTGGAATGTCTATTCTTCTAAGGTCACTTTGCATCTAATACTACTGCAAAGTGATTGAATGAGCTTTAAACAGTGCAAAGAGATTTAATATATTATCTTTTCATTTACCAAAAGTAGACTGTATGCAGTGATCTATTGATTTCCTTTTTAATCATGAAAAATTGCTTTCCTTAGCACATAGCATATACATCACCCAGAATGAGAGTGAGGGCATGGGTGAAAAACCTAGAAGCTGGAAATACAGTCTTGGGGAGCATTCTCCAAACTCTATGGTGACAGCTCTATTTCTAAATTGCTATATTCAAGGAATGATATTTATTTTGGAAAAATGTATTGAGATGTAGCTACCCACATAGGAATACCATTTCAAAGAAGCCAAAAGCAATCAATTTGTAATGCTGTCCTAGGCTCAAAACCTTTAACGGAAGATAAAATTCAAAAGACTATCAGACAGGCACCATTTCGGAAAATGGTCCTCTAAGTCCTGATCTATGTCTGAGTACTAGGACAAACACAATAGTTAATTAGTGGAATGGCTATAAAATTTAAAATTGGAAATTTGGGGCAAGTCCATTGCTATTTGTTATTGGAATCTGAAGATCTTTCCTGCCCCTACACTCTTTGATAGGCTTAAGTGGCTCTGAGGAGCCTGTGGTGAGAGGCTTGTTTTTCAGGAATGCCCACACCTTGTTGCTTTGTGATTGGGCAGTGGGTCAAGAGGGCTGTGACATTCTCTGATCCAGGAGAAGGTTTTATATACATATACATATATGCATCCTGGTGTGAGTTTTGCTTTGGGGCTCACTTTGAGAAGAGTTGTGTGATTTAGACAGATGAGACTCTGGGAAGCCGTTGAACCCCCCCCCCCCACTTTGAAAAACCCAATTGTTGCTATTTTCCTCTCTGGTAAATGAATAGGTATGGATGTGTAATGGTCAGATGGTTGGAAGCCCATATGCTTATCTGTTTCTTTGTCTTCTTGTAACTTGTGTTTGTATTCTGTTTGCATTCTCTGAAGTTCAGGGTGCTGACTTCTTCCCCTGAACTAGGTAAATGATATACATTTGATTGATTAAAGTAAGATTGTTATTTTGAGTTGCTTTCCTTTAGAAACGCAGATCAAAGAACCTGTACTAGCAGCCACCCTGGGTATGCTACAATGCTTGCTGATACACTATTGAGTTAGTCCCTCAGGCAGGAAGTATTTATTAACTTTCTTTTCCACAAAGTGATTAGCAAGTTCTAATGACCACATCACAAAGAATGTCAATTAGGAGAACTGCAGCCAACTTCCATTTGGATTATCTATACTCCCAAATATTATAATGATATCCATTTACAGAGAAATGTAAACTAAATTTAAAAAGAAACCTGATCATTTAATGAGCTATCAAGACACACACACACACACAAACAATAGAGGTATTTCCTTGTAAATATGAGTATACTCTTCTTGCTGTCCTAACTTTCCATTTGGTATGATGATGAAAATGCAAAGACATACTGGACCCTATGTTGAAGGAATGAATGTGCTGGATAATTCAATGGCTTCTTCAAACACCAAGTGCATTAGCCTGTACTTCATGGCCAGAAATTTCCCTCCTCCATACTTTTGTCTTTTTGAGTCAGCATTCATAATCATCGTACTCTTTTCTCTTTGTTTCCTTCTCCATTAATGATTAGGCCCAACCTCCTAGTGAGATGAGACTGTTCCAACACAGTTCTATAAACTCCCCACACCCAAAGCCACCAATAACCTTTTGCAAGAAGAGATCTTCCTATTACACATCAAACACCACTTGAATAGTTATCAAGTAAGAGGGAGGAGGATGAGAATCTCAGAGAGGAACTTTATAACCTAGAGAGCATAGGAAACCTCAAGAGAAAGTACTGCCTCTAAGAAAAAAAAATTGGCTCTTAAATTGCCTCCTCTGCAATGGGAAAGGGTGTTCATCTACTTTTCTAGCTTTATCTAACATCATTGCCCTTTCTGAACTCTGCTTCAGGCAAACTAAATGACCAGCTCCATGCATTTGCACAGGTCATCCCCCACCCCAATGACTACTCCTAAAAAAATTATTTAACCTCAGTTGCGTAATCCAACCAGATGGGAAGCAGTGAAATATGTTCTACCTCCATCAAAGGGTTGTGTTAGGATTCTATGGGATTCTATAAGATCTCAGATGTGAAATCATTTTGCAAACATCTTTAAAGGTACTATCAAGTACTAATAATAAGGAGAATTATTGTTATTACTCTTGGGTCACATTTGCAGAGCACTTTTTGCACTATATTCCTGTGAAATGAGTTATACAGTTATTACCAGTAATGATGTCCAAGAATTATGATTACCATCATCATTAAAGTGCTCTTCCCTTCCACATGGTGATTGTTCTGATTATATTTTGTGCTCCATATTTTCCACAAATACCAAAATTCCCAACTCCCCCAAATCAGGGGCTAATATGATTTCACTCTTCCTCATTTTCCATGATTCTTCTAGGGAGTGTTCAATTGAACACAAAATGGAGAAAGAGCGAGGAGTATTATCCCAAAGCTAACAAGAAAAGTTTTTCAGAACTATCAATATCCATTAGGAAATAGTACTAGTACCTTCTAAAGGCTGAGAGGGATACTGGAAGGCAACCTGAATTGTGCAAAGGGTCCTAGATTTACACTTGGTAAAGGAAGCACAGAGGAAAGGGGGAGTTCTATTGATTCACTTTGGAACCCCTGACTCTATAAGAATGATCCACAGATTACTATGAATCGTGACCTCCAGGACACACACCCAGGAACATACACATGTGTAGCAGCCATACAAATGAGTTATTAGGACTAGTCAAGTTGGACTTGGGGACATAATCCACCCAAAGTCAGGGGGAGATCCTAAGTTTAAGTCTAGGTATTCAAATAAAGTTATAATGCAGACCTTATTCTGAAGGACCTTATCATTTCATGGAAAATGGACAGATGCTACAACAACTACAATATAAGGGACGGTGTGCTGAAGAAAAAGAGAAGTCAAACCCAACTGGTCTGAAGAATCCAAGAGACAAAAGCTTACATCTGTTGGTAAGTGAAGTGTGGTAGTATTATGGGACCTTGTGAATAGATGATAAGCCATTAAACTTGGGTGGGCTGCTCCTTATCCAAAAGTTATAAAATCCATTACTGGGCCCACATTCAAAATAGGACCTTCTATTATATCGAGTCAGCTTGCAAGAATTACTTACACCTCTCTGCCTCAGTTTCCTCATCCGCAAAAAGAAGGCATTGGACTTTTTGGCCCTTAAGCCCCCTTCTGCTCTAAATTTATGATCTTTGACCATTTATTCTTCTTCACATCATGATATGACTTTGATAAAAAGAATGGTTTAAAATGCTTCATATTTTAGATTAATTTCCAATTTAACAATATCACAACTGACTTATTCAGTGGGAAATATAACTGCCAGATAGTTTATGATGAGATTAAAAAAACACTCCAAAGAATGGTCCTATAAATAGACACACACATTCATAGTAGCATTTTTTATATCTTAACACTAGAAATAAATTGAGTAATGAATAAACTGTAGTATATGCATAAATAATCAAATGTCATTGTGCCATAGGAATCGACAAATATGGAATTCAGGGGAAAAAATGTCTTGACTGATGCACAGTACAAAATGCCAAACCAGACAATTGTATGATAACTAAGACTATTCATGAAAACAATACTAAAATGAAAATGAATGTCATCCAATTGCAATGATTAATCTTTGCCCTAGAGAAAAGATAAGAATATGTACCTTCCTCCTTCCCTGGAAGATATGGGGGGACTATGGATACAGAATGTAATATACACTGAAAAGACTTCTAAGTCTTGCTTAATTGCTTTTTTTTTCCACCACAGAGGAAGGCATACTGGGCAGGTATCTGGGGGGTGTACCTGGAAGTGAGAGTGCTAGAAAAGTAAAGAGTACAAAGAAAAATGAATTGATAAAATGAAGTGAAGGGGTTGGACTAAAAATAAATATTGATCAAGATGGCTTTGTAAAATGCAATCTATTTGTTACTTGACTTTTTTGGGAAACTTTATTATATTTCTGCTATAAAAATTCAGATGCATTGTTTTTGAATCCATGATGCTTTGTTTTTAAATGCTTTTGTCATTTTGCCAGGAGTATAGGACTTTTTTTTAACTTGGCAATCTAACACTCATTAGAAGTGAATCCAAGATACATTGGAAACAGATGCCACTCAATGTGTGTGTCCCTCCTATCGTTGTGATGCCTAACCAAATCACAATTGTTTCTCAGTTGGACCCTGAGCTGTTAATGTGTTGGTTTTATCTATCACTATCCAAATTTCTTCATTTTATTTGTCTGACTTTTTAAAAAATCATTTAAAAAAATCAAGTAAGTATAAAGAACATTGTTTTTTAGATGCAATCTGTTGGAACCAAGTGATGCTGCCTATCATGTCCTATTGGGTATATTATTCAATAACTTATTCTAGGCTAATAAAAAACTACATTTCTAATCATTTCAAACCAATGTGGTTCTCTGCATTGACTAATGAAACACTTCTCTGCATGCTAGAAACTTCTATCACATGCCCCCATAAAACTCCATAGACCATTTCAGAAAGCATGGAAAATGCATGCAGACTTTATTCACAGGGGCCATGACACTGAGTCACCCCTAAGCCAACCATAGAAGCTCAGTGAAGAAGATTTCAGATGTATGATTCTTGTGCCAAGAATGAATTAATCTCCCTTCCTCTAGTTACTGAAGTAGAAAACTAAGCAACCAGTAGTGAGTCCTTTTATATAAGGATTATCCTTTCTGTATAAATGTACAAGGTATGGAATTACATGTTATCCTATTTCTTCTCCCTTTGAAGTGTCTAATCCTCAGAGTAATTTGACAGGCAGCACTATAAAATTCCAATCTCATCGAGTAGTTCCAATAAGGACTGATGAAAACAGAAGAGTTGAACTCTGATAAACCATCCTCAAGAGGTACTTTTTAGGGAATCCCAAACACCATGGGATTTTATATTTCACAAGGAGTTTTGACCCAGGATGCTCTATAAGGAAACTGACAACCAAGGTATAACTCACTCTGCTGTTCTTGTAGCATGCCATTTTAAAAATTCTATTTATTTCAAGAACTTACAGTTCTCAGAGCATAAATTCATTTTGTTACTTAAGGAAGCAAGTTATAAAGCTACAGAACCACCAAATTCAGAGTTGGAAGGGACATTAGCAGCTAAATAATTCAATACTCAACAAAGAGTCACTCTCCTAATGGAACTGACAAGCCATTATCCAGATTTTGCTTAAAGACCCCTGAAGAGTAAGAGGCCCAACCTCTTGAAGTAGCTAGTTCCATTTTTGGACAGCTCAAAAATTTAGGATGCTGTTGGAATTTCCCTACACACACATTTAAGCCTAAATTTTCATCCTTGAATTTTCCATTCCAGTGCTCTTCATTCTTCTCTCTTGGGCTAAAGAGAACAAGCCTAATCTCTCTTACACGAGACTACCTTTGAAATCCTTAAACAAAACTATTCCTCACCTCCTAGCCTTCTCTTCTCAAGGTTGAATACTTACAGTAACTTAAACTAATTCTTATATGAAATAAACTCCAATTCCTTTACCATGCTAGTGGCTTTTTAAAACTGTGGCAGCCTGATCTAATGCCAATACATCCGGAGTTGTCTGACGAGGGCAGGAAACAATAGAACCATCATCACTCTGTTCTAGGATGCTCATTTTCTCTCACTGTAACCTGAGATCACAGAATACTAGTGGTTGCCTCATCCCAGTGCTGACTAATATGGAGCATACCATTCACTTCAAGACTCAGATCTTTTTCAAACAAGTCCAACTAACCATACCTCCCCCATCCTACACTTGTGGAATTGACTTTTTGGACCTAAGTATGAGATTTTACATTTCTATCTATTGAATTTATCTTATTTGCTTAAACTGAAATGATTTAGCTAGTTGTAATCTTTTTAGATTCTGCCTCTGTCCTGTATGGTGCTAGATATCCATCTCTGCTTTGTGCTAGCTGCACATGTGAAAAGCAACATAGATGTGTCCCTTTATCTAATCCAATGATAAAAATATTAAATAAATAGCAAAGGTCCCTTTATACAAACCTGCTATATTGTATGATAGGGCTCCTTTTAATTTGATGTTGAACCATTAACATCACATCTTGGAATATGGCCATTCCAAGCAATTCCAAACTCATCTCAATTATTATCATCTTGTTCCTTTCTCTCATTCCCCCTCTAGAATAGAATGAGTTGCTTTATTATTGGCTTTGCTAAACTCTAACTGTGCTCTTCATACTTCAATATTCCCCTTGATGGACCAATTCAGTAACCCTGTCTGAAAGGGCAATATTCTAAACACAAACTACAAAGGGCCAAGTACAAATTGAAAGGGGTCAGGTTGGCATTGGTCTAATTTGTGGTCCAGGTCTCCTTTTACCTTCTTGCCATCCCTCCACTATGAAATTACATACCTATTCAGACAGCTAGAATGTTTGGTATCTTGGCGCAAAAGTCAAGTATCCAGACAACACTTTCATCTGTACAACAGGAGCAGGAGGAGCAATCATATTGATCTGTAAGATAGACTATAGTTCTTACACTCTTAAGAATCTGTCATGGGGTAGGAGATGAGAAGAAAGGGGAGAATAAGTGCTTGGAATCAGGAAGAAAAGTGGAATGATGCCTGGGAAGACAGCAGGCGAAAGAGAAATGGAGAAGTTTGAATGGTGAAAAAAGATGTTGCCCGTATTTTCCATGATCCTAAACCATCCAACATGAGGAGATGTGGCAGCTGAGAAGCCTCTGGCACCTGGATGCTTTTTTCATAAGAATTCTCTCTCCACAAACATATGAACCCTCTCCACAAACATATGAACCATGCTGTGCACCACAACCCCAGAGGCACTCTGTTTAATGCCTCTCTGAAGGTCCAGAGAAAACCATGGACCAGTATGGGACACAAGATTAGGCTTCAGTTATAGAAGCTTTGAAAGGAAATTGACTAAAAACATCTTTTTCTTGCTGGACCATTACATAATGCCAACAGTAATAAGTCTACTTCTGTAGTGCTTCAAAGTTAAGAAAAATAAAGCACTTGCCTTGGAGTTGGGGTAGGTAAATAGGGGAAATGTGAAAATGGTACATAGCTTGTTATCCCCATTGCATAGATGAGGAAACTGATGGGCTAATTGATTTGGCTAGAGTTAGTTATAAAGTTTTGAGGTGGTGAAGCACATCAAATCAAGTCCCCCATGGATGGACATTTATAGGCACCAATTAGGAGAACTCTAACAATGTCCCAAAGAAAGAGCAGTCAGACACTGATTTACACGGAGCCCATCTGAACTGTTCTTCCACTGTCTTTTTGATGGAAGATGAAGAATATTTTTTGAAAGAAGCCCTTCATTATCACTTATCTAATGCTGTAATGTCCAGTGGCATCTCTCTACCTTAGCCAAGAAGTGGGATGATTAAAAAGTTCAAGAGTTAAAATTCCTGGGTAATTTAATAATTTTATTAATGAGGCCAGCAGGTTATTAATAAAAGGATGGTCATTTGGCCATATCTCTTAGATCAAAGACCCCTAATGGCAGTGGAGTCACAGTTTACATTCCCTTTAAAGAGGGGTTCCTGAGGGTGGCAATCAGTTCTGACTGGTTAACACAATGGGAGGTGGGCTCTCTTGGTGTATGTGACTTAGGTCACTTAGGTCACTTAAATTTTGGTCAAAGAGACATTAATTTCCATATCATTGGTCTTGATGATAGGGAGTAATGACCTTTCCCCAGGCCTGTCTGGGAAAACACAGTAAACCAAGAATCTACCCATTAACCCATACTTACAATTCGTTTTACTGTCTGATTAGATCTTGGTCTGGGATAAATCTTTAAGAAAGATTTCCCACACTGTTGAGATTCTGGATAAGGAAGTAGAAAAGGGGAAACACTTTGGTCCTAATATAATAATTAGTTATTAAATACTAGAGAGATCTATTCATTTCTCACAGAAGCCTCTGAATCGACTTCATCCAAAACCACATACTTCTCAGCCCATCTGAGCAATGAGATGGACCTGAGTGGCTAAAGCAAATCTACCATATTTTTTATTAGAGCAGAGATGGTTTCAACCTAGAAGACTTCACTGTTTCCATTCCCTTTGGTAAGTGCTCCCTTTTGTGATGTTCCAACCACTGGTCTTATTATAAGGGAAATACTTTGAAAGAAAGCACTGCCATCACTGTAGAACTGAAATCAATTAAGAAAACCCACTCGTATTTAGTGAAAGGTCTTTGAGGCCATATCTCTGACAAAAAAAAGCAGGATTCCTAAGGATATGTTTATGGATAGAATGAAAATGATTATTCCTACCCTCTTTTGAAGTAAAAAAAAAATTAGAATTCTTTCACTTTTTCAAATCCTCCCAAACGTACCTTTCCAAAAACAATTAGGAGGCTGCCTACACCAAGAGGGATAGTCTAGATGGACAATCATAGTCTTTCTTTGAAGCAGGGACTGGGGGCCCTTTCTGAGAGTCAGTGTGATTTCCTGGAAAAAAAACACAGGGCTGGTCCAAGTCTAAAGACCTAATTCCAAGCACTGCCTCCATCACTCATTAGCCATATGACTTCTGCATTTGGTACATTCCCTCAAGAGAATTAAAAGCTCCATAAAAGCAGAAACTATAGGGCTTTTTAACCTAGCTTTTTCCTCTAAGCATAAGCACAGGATCTTAGGAGCAGCAGGCTCCTAATAAATGTATGTTGGTTTGACTTGGATTAGATGTGAAGAAGTAACTTTTGAGTGGACATCAATTCCTCATTTATAAAACTGGGATAATAATCACAGCTCTATGAGCCTTAGATGATGGTTGTAAGTGTAGGAAAAGGGATAGAAGAGCCCTTTGGAACCTCAAGACAGGAACTTCAAAAGCACCTTTGCATCTAAACATCCTCAGCATGAAGTTCAAAGACTTAGAAAAACACGTGTGACAAATGACCTTTTGAAAGGAAAAAGTATCACTTTTTCAAAACTCAGACCAGGGAACTGTAAAAATGCTCTGAAGATCATTTTTAAATGATCCCAATAATTCACTCTATGCTGCTAGGGCAAGTGAGCAAAGGCCTGTGAGACTGAGCTCATGGATTCCCCTCACAGAAGTGGTGTCCCCATGTCCCATTCTTTGCCCCCAGCTCCAGTGAGTACAACCTGATGCATGAATGGAGTCTGAGGGACCCACTCTATGTGTAATCATATGTCCTTGGTATCAGAGCCCAAAGAAGGAGCAAAGCCAGAATAAGGGAATAAATCAAACCAGTTCCTATTTCTGGAACCTTCTAAGTTTCACAAAGAAATTTCATCATGACAATACCTAGAAGGAGAGAGTGCATTGGTTATGGTCTGTATTCTATAGATGAGTAACTAGAAACACTGGCATATAGTTACATAGCCAGGAAAAATAAGACCCAGGAGTGAAGTATGGCCTTCTATCTCTCATCTCAGGGCCTTTCCCAGTGTCAAAGTTAGAGTCAATTAGGTAGAAACATTGATTTAGCCCAGGTTGAGTGTGAAAACACACCTGTACCAAAAATGTTCCTATAAAAAGAGACCTGTAGGAAACCAGTGGAAGGGGCAGAACGAACATTTATGAAGCCTCTACTGCATGCCAGGGACTGCAGGAAGCAATTTACAAATATTATCTCAGCAGATCCTCACCACAACCCTGAGAGGTAGGTGTTATTATCACCATTTTACAATGGAGGAAACTGAGGCAGACAAAGATTAAGTGACTTGCCCAGAGTCCCAGAACTAGTAAAAATCCAAGGTCAAATTTGAACTCAGGTCTTCCTGACTCCAGTGTACCATGGCTCCACCTAGCTGCCTCGAAAGAAAGACCAGGATCCCCAAAGCTCTCATTCATTTATTCATTGATTTGAGGATTTCTAAGAACTCAGTATGCTCAGAGGTGAAGGCCCTTCATTCCAAGGAGCTTCTAACTTATGGGAGGTAGAAAATATCATGATGGGGGCAGCTAGGTGGCACAGTGAATAGAGCACCAGCCCTGGAGTCAGGAGGACCTGAATTCAAATCCGGCCTCAGACACTTAACACAAAAAAACTAGCTGTGTGACCTTGAGCAACTCACTTAACCCCAATTGCCCTCCAAAAAGCATATATATAAATCTATATATATGTATATGTATATGTATATACACATACATACATACATACATATATATGCACATACATACATATATATATATATACATATATATCATGATGGATAGGTGAGATAAATGTCAAGAATTGATGGAAGGAGAGATCCCTTTCATAGGAGTGGCACAGAGGACATAAGGAAGGGATTCAAAGAGAAGATGAAAACTGAAGGATGTCTCAAAGGAAGAGCAGAATGTCCAGAGAAAGAAAAAGAAAGGTGCAAGAGTATGGGAGATGTTTGAGAGAGCAGGGTATGCACAGGGACCAGGGAGGAAGCCCTAGTCCATGTGAAGCAGACATTTCTCCTAGGGTGGCATCCTAACTTCCTCACTCCAGCAAGCCTCTCCAACTCTGCTCATTACCCTGCCTTATCCCTATCCCACCCCCACAAGCTCCAAGACGTTTCAATACTTTCCATTCCAAAGGCAAGGAAGGGTGTCAAGGTCCTGACAGAGAAAGATATGAACAAGTCAAATGCTGCCTGACTGTTAGCAAAAGGAAAGGCCCACAATTATCTTCACTACATGGCCATTAGTGCAGGGGAGAAACATAGCCATTAGGGGACTGACCTCATGTGGAGAAATTGTCCCCAAAAGGGAAAAAAGGCCTAGTTCGATTCTGACACTCTGTTAGTATTCATGAGATCTGGATGTCTACACAGTCTAATATGCTGAAAGTATGATATTATAGGAGCTTGTGAAGGGGAACCATCTACCTTAGGGAGGTTGGCAAGTCTACCATGCATGAGGGTAAATTGAAAAGCTCTATTTTGCCTTCTGCTGTGAGAAAGCCAAGAGAAGCTTGCAATTTAGAGTGAGAAGCAGGAAAGGAGTAATTCCAATATTGATATAGTACAACACATCATCAGAGAACGTAGATTGGTCTGGGGGCTAACACAGCAGACACAATTACTGGGATTGTCTCTTTTCTCTTCTCTCCGTCTCCAGGATAAAGATGAATCAATTAGCCCCCGACACACAGTGACCTTGACAGCAATAGCTCTGAACAGAATATGCTGAGGCAGAGAGAAAAAGGAATGAGAGGGGAGAGAAGAAGAGTTCTGCATTCCACTGCCAGCTGCTTTTGTGAGCAATCGTTCACTCCCAACCATGATGCCTGTGACTCGCTTCTCGCCAAAAATATCTCAGTTGAAAGAATATACACCTCTCCTTGATGTAAATAAACAAAGCTTTCTCAAGATGAGAAGAGAGAAGGCAACGAAATGCAGAAAGGGCAGGCTCCTCTTTGCCTTTGATGATGTTCTCAACAGTGAGTAAATAAACATTAACAAGAGCAAGGATTGACTAGCACCTACTTCCTGTAAAGAAAGCTGGCCCAGCACTGTGCCACCAAGCCCCATCTCCCATGGAGCAATGGAACTGCTTTGGGACCAGCTAACTTTTAGAGACACAATAAAAAGGGGGTAAAGGAACTGCTCATACTGCGAGTATCCTGTTGAGGAAGATGACTGTCATCAGTTCCTTCACCTGGGGAATCTAAGGAACTATTCTGTGGGGCTTGGATTTTTTTTAAAATAAAGTTTCAGATCCAGTGATACCTTCCACACCAAGCTTTTCTCTCTCCCTCCCTCCCTCCCTCTCTCTCCCTCTCTCTCTCTCTCTCTCTCTCTCTCTCTCTCTCTCTCTCTCTCTCTCTCTCTCTCTCACACACACACACACACACACACACACACACACACACACCGCAAGCTATTAGTAAATTTTACTATAAGGTCACCATGTATTTACTTTGGGGATATAAATGCAAATGTGCATATCTGTGTGTATGTATATATGTATATGTACATATATGTACATATAAATGTGTGTGACTATATATGTGTGTGTGCATGCGTGTGTGTGTGTGTAAGTATATATTTATGAGTATAAATTCATCCCCCAGAAAAATGGGAGCTCCTTGGGGCAGGGACTCTTCCATTTCCTTACTTTTGCTTCACCACCACTTATCAGAGAACCTAACACACAGTAGGTACATAATAATGCTTGATGAGTAAAGGGAATAAATACTTTCCCAGCAATCACTTTCAGGCTCTTTCCCAAATTTTAAAACAGGATGACATAACCTTGTACTGGTCCAGCTCGGGACCCAGGTATCCTTCTAGGGAGCCTGAAATCTTCTGAATGAATGAGAATAGGATCATAATCCATCCCCAATCCTGGAAAAAAGGCATTAAAACTATATGGGAAGTATAATAATTCATAACACTTAATGGGAGGAATTTGCCTTCAATCAAAACATCCTTATCTTTTATTATGACCTTTTGCCATGGTATTAGCCAATAAACCGTGCATTTTTTAAAATCCCCAGATCTCAGTAGAGCATATTTCAGAGGGTCCTTCCAAGGAGCACATTTTTGCTTTCTCGTCCATACACCACCCTAGCCTAGGCAGAAAGGTGCCCTATCTTTTCATTGAAGCATCATATTTCATATGAGACAAAGGAGTAACCTTGCCGCCCATGCGGAACTGTGCCTGCCTCGGGATCTGCACACTCTGTACCCTTGTTCCAGGCAAGCCTGTCGCATCTGGTGGCCAGGTGGGAGAGGCCGAGGATGTCGTGATGTCTGTCAGCCCTTTAATGGTACTCTGGGGATCTGAGGGAGATACAAAGTAGTGTCTGCGGAAAAGGACTTGCTTTCCGGATGGTACCTGGAAAACAAGCCTTTCAGTAGGTTTGTCTCTCACTGGAATGGATGTTGGTAAAGCAAGTGTAAAGGAGACTTCAAAACAATCCAACTAAGTTCTTCTGTGCTGGTGCAGCTCTATCTCACACTGAACAAAATCCTCAGAGTATGTGTGTGGGGAGGGGCAGAGTCTTTTTTTTTCCTCCCTGACATTTGGGAGGGGGGAGGGAAGGTCTTCATAATTACACTTCCCTTTCTTCCTGAAAGGGAAAAAAAAACCAACTCTAAGGGAATATGTAAGTACCAGATTTAGGAGAAGATTCAATGATTTTCTCATTTTTCTTTGCTAAATATACCTATCAATCCCAAAGAAGGGTGGAGTTCAGAGAAAGAAATAAAAGATAAGAGATACATTCAGAAGATTGCTGGAAACTTCTTTTCATGCACAAGTTTAGAACCTAGTGACTTCACAGGATTTCATCCTTGTCTACCTTTCCTCTGTTGCAAATAGGCCTACTCAGCAGCTGGACAGCGGCATTCTGCCTGTTCTATGTCCAGAGCCTCAGCTCCTTTCAGAGCCTGTTACACTGGGCTTGGGGCAATCAAGATATAGGCTAAAAAGACACATCTTCAAAAAATAAACTAAAATAAAATAAATTTTTAAAAACTAGATATCCTGCAAATGCACTGGGCCCAAATGGCTGTCAAGGCAGCTCCTTAAACACTCAATTACACAAGACCGGCCTAACTGGAGAAATCACCAACAGACTTATGCAGTATACTGAGTATTTAACAAAAGCACATCCTAAGAAGGGCTGCCAAAGTACAGGTGGACACAGCGAGGAGCCTTAGGCACTGGATAGACCAAGGAGCTTGGAGTTAACAAGATGAATCAGCAAGCAGAACCAAGAGGGCAACAGAGGTGATCCTTGCTGAGATGGGGGTGGGGGTGGCAGAGGCTGAATGAGAAGGACAGTGAGGGTAGGGGGACTGTTGGCCAGGAAATGGGTGCCAGAGAGGTGAGTAGGAGGTGGAGGAAATCAGCACCAGGGAAAAAGAAATCAAACGATGCCTGTTCAAGTCCAACTCAGCAACACAGGGCATCCTGTCTGGGACACAAAAGGAGCCCAGCTATCCCATAACTCAGGGAAGTCTTGCCTTCTCATATTAGGTATGTTTCATGCCCCAGAAGAGGTGCTTAGAGAGCCTCTCCCAGCAAGGTAGGATTTCTGGCTACAGAGGGCTGCTGCTACCGCTGCTTCACAAAAGCCCTCCCAACATTGTTTCATACAATGTTCTTCATTTTTTTCTCAAGAGTTTACAAAATGCTCCCACTAACTCTTCAGCAACAACAACCTAGGCATCTTTGTCCACATGGAAATGCAATTTAAAATGTAGAAGAAACAGGGAGCTAACTATTTGCCTTGAAGATATAATTTCTGTTTCCTTCCTTCCAGCATCCTCTCTCTCTCTCTCTCTCTCTCTCTCTCTCTCTCTCTCTCTCTCTCTCTCTCTCTCTCTCTCTCTCTCTCTCTTTTTCTCTTTCTCTCTCTCTCTCCCTCTCTCCTCTCCCCCCCTTCATTTTGATTTCTTACTTACAAACTTTTGTAGCACTTTGGAGATTCGTTTCAGTGGTTGGTGGCTGTGATGCTGTCATGGGTGCTCTCCCCTCAGAGTCCTGGGTAGGTGGAGAGAAGGAGGGTGCAGCAGAAGGCAGTAGAGAGAAGGATAATGAGGGGTTCTGTGGGGATGGTGGTGCCAAAGGATCAGAGGGCACTTGGGAGCTGCCACCGTGCACTGTAACACCCTGGACTTGGCCCTTGGCTTCCCGGTGGGCCCCAGGGAAAGAAGGTGAGGGGTAAGCCTCTGAGGGGTCCCAGGCAGTGGAGGCAGCAGTAGAATCCACAGCAATAATAGGGTCTTGGCCTATTCTTCCTGGGTCAAGGTGAGTAGGGGTGTCATACTCAAATATTTTGTCCACGAACACCCACTTGAGGCCAGCGATGCAGAGGCAGAGGCTAACCAAGCAGGCCAAGATGGGCACAATGCAGATCTTCTCAGAGTTGAGGCAGCCCCGCAGGCGCTCAGCCTCCAGGCAGACACAGCAGGGGATGGCCAGGCCCACAATGGCCCCTTCTCCCCTATCACCAGCCCGGGCCCCTGGCATTGCCTCAGATGTGGGGAGCCCATCCAGAGATGGATCTGGACTCAGCTCTGAGGAGGGGCTGGGACAACTCTCTGCAGCTCCCTCCGACATGTCTGAAGCTCCCGTCTCTACAGGCTCACTTCCAAGAGGCCTGGACTCTCACCACCAGGCAGGGCCCCCCCCAACAAAATGAGACAGCATCTCAGAGGGGAAAATCAATAGGTTGTCTTTGGCCAAGACCATGATCCAAATCAGGAAGAATTGAGGAGAAAATCAGGGGGGAAAGTAGAAAAGCAAAAAACTCTTCCTGACAACTAGGAAAGGAAAGTGAGTAAGCAATTATCCAGTGCCTGCTCCTGGACCACTTTTCTAGTTTCTGTCAATACCTCTGAGCATCCTGGCTCTGCTCTGAAGCCGGGTA
The DNA here is from genome assembly GCA_028646575.1 of Pseudocheirus occidentalis. Taxonomy (NCBI): domain Eukaryota; kingdom Metazoa; phylum Chordata; class Mammalia; order Diprotodontia; family Pseudocheiridae; genus Pseudocheirus; species Pseudocheirus occidentalis. The sequence continues at coordinate 4,045,814 of CM053601.1, forward strand.
AAGATGAAATCAGAGGAAAAAAGAGAAAGCAAAGCCAAACGCCAGCCAGGCGCAGTTCAATTAAGTAAACCAGTAGCCCAGTGCGAAAGACGGGGCTCTCACCTGGACCATCGGAGGCTGGGGTCTGCTTAGTGGACGGAAACAACTGGCTTTCAGGAAGAGCGAAAGGCAAAGCCCTGAGAGCAGGAGCGGCCGCGGGGGCAGGAGAGGCGGCAGCGGCAAAGGCAGAGGCAGCGGCGGCGGCGGCGGCGAGGGGAGCGGCAGCACAGGCAGCGGTAACAGCATCCTGGTCTGGTTCAGCAGCGGCGGCAGCGGACAGCGGCTGCAAGGGGCTGAATCATTAGCGAGCAGCAGGTGCCGGCTCTCCGCGCATCCCTGCAAACAGCGGCATAGCAGGGCTAGGCTAGAGGAGGAGGGCTGGGGCCAGGAGGGCTGGGTGCCTCCCTGCCCCGCCCCCCACCCGCCGCGCACACACTCCTCTTTGTCCTTCTGGAGGGAGGCACGAGTACACAGGCACTTTCTGTCTCTCCGGCTCCTTCCTTCTTCACAGTCCCCTTCTCCTGGTCCTCTACACTCTGTCCCCTTCTATCTGTTCCCTCCTCCCCTCTCTCCCATGCACCACTTCTTCATATCTCTCTCTCTCTCTCTCTCTCTCTCTCTCTCTCTCTCTCTCTCTCTCTCTCTCTCTCTCTCTCTCTCTCTCTCTCTCTCTCTCTCT
>CM053601.1:4046631-4059626 GCA_028646575.1 Pseudocheirus occidentalis
GTTCTGCTCAGTCTCCATCCCTCCCTCCACTCCCCTCTCTCCTTTTAACTCTCCTTCTTTCCCTCTAGTACCCCTTTTCCAAGCTCCCACCCCAACCTTGCTTTCCCTCAGTCATATTTGTTCTTTTCCTTTGAGCCAAGGTTAGGTCAGAAAAAGGCAGCGATCAATGTCCTCCATCTAACAAAGCTCGGTTGGGAGGGGATGTAGGTGGTTCCTCATGGGCTGAACCAAAGGCTTAGCAAAGTCTGATATTTGATCCATCCCTAGAGAGGAAAGCTTTGCAGTAGCAACTTCTCTCTGCCTCCTGCCTGCAGATTCCACTCCTTCCTAGCACTCTAATAAGGTTCATTCAGGGAGAACACTAGTTTTACTTGACTTTTGCCTGACTGTTAGAGAAATTCTGCTATGGACAGTCCTACATTCATACTATTATGAAGATGAATAGTTTAAAAGCCCCTTTAAATTTTTTTTCACAGTTTTTGAAGTAAAATGCTTTTATGGAGGACAAGTAGTCTCCCCAGAGTGCCTCAGTCTAGTTCCCTGAAACGGCCCCATCCCTTTGAGTCCTCACTACTAACCTCCTCCTCCAGAATGACCTCACTTTAATAATAGGCAGGAAGTAAGTCAATGTGGTTGAGAGCTAACACTATGGATTCGTGCCCTGTAATATTCCAAAGGAGTCTTTGGATTTCTCAGGTTTGTATACTATCTATTACTATCACCAAGCACCTATAATAAGAAATGAATTCCACATATATTTGAATAAGATCATGGAGCTGCCAGTCTTACCCCTTCCTTCTTTCCTTCTTTTCCTTCCTTCCTGCCTTTTCTTCTCTCTCTTTCTACCTATCTATATATCTGTATCTATATCTATCTATCCATCTCTCTCTCTCTCTCTCTCTCTCTCTCTCTCTCTCTCTCTCTATCTATCTATCTATCTATCTATCTTTCCAAAGTAGCAGCTGTCTCAGCACTCAAAGGGACAAAAAGTCTGAGATCTCAGAGAAGAGAGAGTAGCAGCAAGAGCAGTGGAGAAACTGTCACAAGTAGCTTAAACCCTTAATCCACAGCCTCCAGGACACCTCACTAAATTCCTAGGTATTATTTAATCTATCTCTGTCAATAGGAGTCTAAAGCAACAACAACAACAACCTTCCCCAGTTCCCACTATTTTAGCATTGAAAGCTTCCTGATAGCACCAATTTTTCCTTTGAAAATTGACATCCATACGGTGAAGTACAACTGTTTCTGTGCTCTGTACATCTTGAGAACTCTTAAATATTTAAAAAATTCTAAACAGGAACAAACTCATTCTGATGCCATTTTTCAAAATGCATTTATTCTACAATTACAAATGATTCAAAATATGCTGATCGTCAAGTTATGATTATAGTCCTGTAACTTTAAACATGTCAGAGTCAATTGGCCTGACTGAACCAAAGCTCCAACAGACAAAGATAACTATGCTTAGATACCCTCCCCCCACCCAAATCCTGCAGCAGAAAGCTGAGAACATCCCAAAGATATTTGTTTCCTTATTTTATTTAAATTTCGAACATCTCCTGATGAATGAGTATTCCAAGGATCTGTACTTTTTGGCAGGTAAGTTAAAGTCCTCCACTGATGAAGAGCATAATCTGTTAGTGAGTCAGTGGTTGAGTCAGTCAACCCTAAATAATTGTTCAACACTCAGAAAACTTGAGTAATTGACCTAGCTAGTGCACTCAGGGGCAGAATTTGAGCTCATGTGTTTCTGATGCCAAACCAGACAATCTCTTAACTAAACCAAGCTGAAGCCAGTTAGATGGCACAGTTTATAGAGCTCAGGACCTAGGGTTGGGGTGACAAGTTCAAATTTTGGCTCAAACATTTACTAGCTATATGACCCTGGGCAAGTCATTGAACCTCTATCTGCCTCAGTTTCTTCAACAGTCATATGGGTATCATAATAGTACCTCCCAAGGCTGTTGTAAGGGTCAAAATGAGATAATGTTTGTAAAGTGCTTCACACAGTACCCAGCACACCATAGGTGTTTTATAAATGCTGCCTATTAGTATGATTATTAAATAGCTATAAATTTAGTATTCAGGGACGTGAGTACATGTTGCTGATACATTTAATAAAGAATAGGAAAAGTCATGTGCCTCAAAATGTGCCAATTCCTTTAGAGCTTTTGAACTCGGTGTAGAAGGCTTAGAACCACTGAAGAGTTACAATACAATATTAATCACAACTTGTCCTTGACCATTATTGACATTGTTCAGTCACGTCCAGCTCTCGATGACCATATTTGGGGTTTTCTTGGCAAAGATGCTAGAGTGGTTTGCCATGTTCTTTTCCAGCTTGTTTCTTTTTGGAGGGTGATTGGGGTTAAGTGACTTGCTCAAAGTCACACGGCTAGTAAGTGTATCAAGTGTCTGAGACCAGATTTGAACTCAGGTCCTCCTGACTCCAGGGCCGGAGCTTTATTCACTGTGCCAACTAGCCACCCCTCAGCTTGTTTTACAGGTGAGAAAACTGAGGCAAATAAGGTTAAGTGATTTGCCCAGTGTCACACAACTAATAAGTGTCTGAGGCTGGATTTGCACTCCAGTCTCCCTTCCAGGCCCAGAACTCTATCTATTGTGCTACCTTGATTCTCTCTAGAGAGGAGTCATACCAAAGAGCTGCTGCTTGGGATAAACAAGGTTAGAATCTACCTAGGAGGTAACATGCACAGGATGGCAACAAGGAGCTGTTTATATATCACTTTTGATAAATGAACATTCTTTTTTCTTCATTGATATTTTTGTTTTTGCAAAATATTTGTCTACCACTAGCTGCACTGTTTGGATCCAACTGCACCATCATCTTCCCTCTCTCCCTTTGGCAGGAAAAGCTCATCGCTAAGAGACACTCCTCTCTCACCTGTAGCCCTCAGTAGGGGCTAAGCCCCACTAATTGAAGAGCTAGAGGAAGAGGGAGCAAAAACTCCCTCCCAAAGCTCCCAATTAAAGAGGGCTCCCAAATTAAAGCAGCTCTTCATTTTAATGAAGAAACACTGTTTAGATCAGACTCCACCAGCACCCACTAGCATCCCTCCAGCATCCCCCAACACCCACCAGGATCCACTGGCACACACTAGCACCCACCGGCACCCACCAGCATCACGCCATTAAGTTGGGTACTCCCTTTTTTTGTTCCTTCCTTTTCCCAACATCAGGGCCTTTTCCAATGAGTCCCATTTTCTTATTATGTGGCTAAAACCAGCCTCAGACACTCATTAGCTTTTTGACCTTGGAGAAGTCACTTAACCTCTGTCTGTCTCAGTTTCCACAACTATAAAAAGGGGATAATACAAGAGCTACTTCACAGGGTCATTGTAAGGATTAAATGAAACTATTTGGTAAATACTTAGCACAGTACCTGGAATATAGCAGGCACTATATAATTGCTGCCTATTGCTGTCATCATCATCATCATAAAGGGAGGAAATTCACATTTTCTCAATGTCAGGAAATTTGACTATTCATAGGATAGAGTTCTTTATTTTGTAATAAATCAAGTTGTATCAACTGACAAATGAATGACCAGAAAGAAGGGCCATTCATGCACAAGAAGGGAGGAATACAGGATGGAGAACCTTTGTGTAGCCCTGGCATCCATGAAATATTAAAGGAACCACAGGAAAACCGCCAACAGACCAGAGATGCTCCGTAGGAGATTAAGGAAAGTCCATGAACAAATACTGCAGAGGCTGATGGGATATGGATGGGCTAAGATCTACACCAGGGTAGAGATGATCCCCTTCTAGAAGGTCACAGAGTCATCCAAACCATCCAAAGTCACAGCACAATGAATTTCAGGAAAGACTGAAACCCAAGGAAGGAGTCAAGTGAGCATCTCCCAAGGTGTGCTATGTGCTAGGGAAATGAGCATGACAGCAGACAGTACCTGGGCTCCAAGCTCTCCCAGCATACCTGGGAAGGCCACATTCACACATAACAACAAATCCAAAATAAGAAAATTCAAACATATATTCAATAGGGCATTTTTTTTTCTGGGTATGAGGAGGGGTATACACAAGTGAAAGTTTGGGGGAGGGGCAGAGTAGGGTCCACATGATGTATCCATGCATTCTTTTTGTCATCCAAGGGGACCCACTGCTCCTTGAAGGCAATGCTGCACCTTCTACAAGTCCATTGATCTTTGTATCTTCCAGTACTTGGGGCATTGTTGACCATAAGGTGCTAGTCAGCATTCTTGACTCTAGGTGAAGATGTCTTCTTGAGCACAAAAGGAAGAGGAAAAAAAAAAGGAAGCAAGAGGGGCCAAGACAGGACAGGACTCAGGGCTTCTAGGACCAGAAGCTCAATGTTAGCAAATGGGGGGAAAAAAGGCAAGATTAGGCTGCTCCAGTAGCACTGAAGTAAAGACAGGGGCAGTCTTCTCACCCTCCACCTAGGCCACATCTCTAGAAGTGGGATCAGTTTTCTGTCCCATTTTAAAGAAGGGATGAGTTGGAGCATGTTCAGGAGTCAGCCACAGTGGGGAGAGGATTGCAAACTGTGCTGTTAGATGATGGATTGGACAAGTCTGAAGTTTTCAGACTAGAGAAGAAAAGACCTGGAGGGAGACTCATGAGAGGGGAGTGCAAAGCTTCTCAAGTGAGAGACTGAGTTTCTTTTGTTTTTTTCTCAAGAGGTTAGTACTAGGGACAATAGGTAGATATTTTAAGAAATGATATTACAGCTCATTACTGAGGGGAATTGTTCAGTTCTTTCAGTCATGTCCAAATCATGACCCCATTTGGGGTTTTCTTGGCAAAGATACTGGAGTGCTTTAGCATTTCTTTCTCCTGCTCATTCTGCAGATAAGGAACTGAGGCAAATGGGATTAAGTTACCCAGGCTCACTCACATAGCTAGTGAATGTTTAAGGTCACATTTGAACTCAGGACTGTGTCTTGCTGACTCCAGATTAGGCAGTACCCACTGCACCACCTACCTGCCCCTCCAGAAAGGAAGGGGCAGAATCAAAAAACAAAAGAACAACAACAAAAAAACAAAAGCAAAGCCAACTGCCTAACGGCTCCCATCCTCCCAAATAGAAAAAGCCTCTTTAGGAAGCAGAGAAGCTCCTGTCCCTGCATGTCGTTAGCAGAAGCATTTTATCTGTGATGCCACAGACAGGACTGATGCTGTAGGCAGGTGCTAACAAAGACCTCTGAGGCCCCTTCCATCTCAGGCAGGCTATGATTCTTGCTGATCTCCTAACTGATCAATTCAAGGAATGGTATGTTTTGAGATTCTTTCACTAAAGTCATGTACTGTGCGAGTTCCCTTATGCACAATAATTGCTGACTAGAATGAAAATGTCCCTCAGGGAACCCTTGGCACGACTTTGCTGGACCCCTTTCTTTCTCCCCCCAAAAATACAACTGAATATTAAAGGGCAGAGAATCAGAGAGACAGAGGTATAGTGGAAAGAGAATTGGCTCTGGGGTCTGAGGACCTGGGGTTACATCCTGCCTCTGACATTTAGTACCTATGTGACCTTGGCCAAGTCAATTGACATCCTTGGGCCTCGGTTTTCTCATGTGTAAAATGCGGAAGTTGGTCCAAACAGCCTCTGATTCTAGAATCATTTTGCCTTCTTGGCCATGTCTCAATCTGGGCAGTTTCCATTTTGCTTAAAGGAATTCTCTGTGAGAGTCTGTATCCAATGTGAAGTGAGTGGATGTTTTTGACTTTCCTCCTCCAACACGGTGATCAATGCTGTCTGGAACATTGTACTCTTCATGAGACCTTTGCTCATTTATACACAAGATCCTGGAAGGGGTGTGAGAGCAGTAGATTTGCTGGGTGTCTATGTAAATGTCTCTAACTTGGGGTTTCCAATGTTGAGGAGTTATCTATCTGACTGAGGTGGTAGAAGGAGGCAGAGGATTATATCTCATTTGGGACCTCTTCACCCTTCTCTTAGCCTATGTATTATCAAGGAAGACAAGGCAACTTGCCAGACCCATAGGATGTTAGAGCAGGAGGTCACTTTAGAGATCACAGATTACATTTTCAACATGAGAGGTCCCTATATTTTACATAGGGAAACTGAGTCATAGATGTGACTTGCTCAAAGTTAAATACATGACATTAGGAGGCCCAATTGGAAGCTATCTGAAAGGCAACTTATTCCAACCCCTTCATTGTACAAAAGATACTGAAGCACCAAGAAGGGAATGACTCATCCAGTGTCACAAAGAAAGAAGTGACAGAGTCAGAACTTTACCCATACTCCTCTCCTCCTTTCCAGTCCACAGGGGGAGAGAGCAGGGTAGGGGAAGGCCAAGGAGGGGGGGGTCTGATTTTTATCATCAGGAATTTGAAAAAATAACATGCTCAGACTCATCTGCTCCCCTCTGGAAGGCAAGATCCTGTGTGCATGCTCACATGAGTGTGTATGTGTGTACATCATGCATTTGTGGGTTTATAGGTATTGTGTGTGAGCAGTGCATACCTTTGTGTGCAGATGTGTGCTCATTTATACAGTTATCAATCACTCAATTATATATGATCAATATGCATGTGTGTGCATGTGCATGCATGTGTGCGTGTGTGTGTGTGAGAAAGAGGGAGAGAGAGGGAGGGAGAGAGAGAAAGAGAGAGAGAGAGAGAGAGAGAGAGAGAGAGAGAGAGAGAGGGACGGAGGGAGAGAGAGGGAAAGAGAGAGAGAGGGAGGGAGAGAGAGAGAGAGAGAGAGGGAGAGAGAGAGGGGGGAAGGGAGAGAGAGAGAGAGAGAGAGAGAGAGAGAGAGAGAGAGAGAGAGAGAGAGACTGCTAGGTCTCACCATTTCATATCTTTAGTTTGAGAAGGCAGATACCAGTCAATGTACTCATTTGTACTTCTGTTTGATCACTGGTAGAGAAATCAAGGTTTAGTTAAAAAAATCAATAATCTTGATCAAGATAAAAGGCTAAAGCCTTCTGGGGAAGAGTGGGGTAGATTTCAAAGGCAAAGTGCCTTGAACATTTCAAAGCCACATGTAATTATTAGGTGTGAGCATGATTACAATTACTAACCCATATTGCCAGTCACCTCCAAGCTCACAAGACAGGAACATGCCCCAGCAGGTCATAGATTCAGGACAGCCACAAAGGAGAAAGGGACCCTTTGGGGTCAGGATTGCAGAGTCCAGGGATTACCACAGCAAATACTTTTGAATCTTCTTACAATGTTAATGCAAAAGATAGAATGTTACCTTGTTCCAGGAAGCTTCCTCTCTAAGAAGTGGCGACATTGCTGTAGCAAACATTTGTTACAGCATGTACTGAGTGCCTGCTGTATACAGGTCTCTATACTAAGTGCTGATGGAGATTAAAAGTTTACACATGTCTCCAATGGAGATAAATCTTGTAGGGGGAATGACAGTGATGCGGATAACTACTGTATTCAGCTTTTCATGAAAAGTACACTAAAGGGGGTGCAAAGCAAAATGCTTGAGAAAGTTGCTGGGGGCTGGGAGGGGGAGGTTCCTGAAGGAAGGAGCATAGAATCTTGCATTTACATGACAATTCCTCTGGTGCATACAAAAGTGAACAAGAATAAAGATACTAGAACAGGGTTCTATTTGATAACTATTTGTGAACAAGTCAGGGTTTCATGGATTGTGCCTTATATATTAGATAAATTCTTAATCTTGCAAATGAATTGGGAGCTAACTTGAAGAAAAGCAAAACAATAGGCATGTGTGTGTGTGTGTGTGTGTGTGTGTGTGTATTAAGCACAAAATTGGGATACAAATTGCTCAGGTTCAATGCTATGTGGATGGTATTCTTGAATTGTGGGTGTGGGTGTTTCCTCCTTGTGATTTCTTGGTCCTATTCCCAATAACAAGAACACTCTGTGGGTCTCTCTGGATTTAGAACAATTACCTTGTCTTTGCCAGAGTGAAAGGTGACACAGCAATTTGTCTTTGGCAGTGTCATAATTAATTAAGAGAATTCTGAAGCTGCAATGAGGCTGTCATCCGTTAACGTCTGAAGACTTTTGAAGCAAAGATGAAGATCGTAAAGCTGGGTTTTAAGACATTTTCATTTCAAAATTTTTGTTCAAAAACCAAAAAGGAACAAGTGTAGAGTAACTCTGCCCCCTCATACAGAGCCTGAAATTCAGTCACCTCATTCAACAACACTTCCACAAGGTCCCCAAGAAACAGACCCAAAGGAAAGGGCTCTGGGGAGCTGGGCCACTAGCACCTCGCCCCCCAGGAAGATAACAGATCCACTTGGAACCTGAAGCTGCCACTGAGTGGCCTGCTCTCAAGCAAGAGCATACTGTTCTGTGCATTCTAGTCTTATCTGCTGTTCTACAATCAGAGGTACGATGTCCTCCAAACATGTGACATTATAATGCAACTTTCAAAAATTCCTCTCTTTCCTCCTCCACACCTTTATTTGCATTTGAAAAGAGAGCAACTAGATTCAATTCCTGGGCTCAACTGCTTATCAGTAGTGTGACCCTGGGCAAGTCCCTTAGCCCTTTCTGCCTCAGTTTCCTCATCTGTAAAATGAGCTGGAAAAGGCAATGGCAAATCATTCCAGTATCTCTCTCACAAAAACTCCAAATGAGATCATGAAGCTTTGGACACACCTGAATCGAAGCAGCAGGAACTCTTACTAACTGCATGATCCTTCCTCTAGCTGGATCTTAGTTTTCTTCCCCATAGAAAATGATCCTTTTGGGTCAGATGAGCTCCAAACCCATTCTCACTAGTTCAGATATTCTTGAATGCCTCCCCAGAGCTCTTTCCCCTCTGGGACATGCCCTTATTAGCCACGGTATAATCTGTGAATCACAGTGAGGTCTGACTAGTGCAAATGAAATCCCCTGAAGTGATAGTATATTTCCACTGGGCCAGAGATAAAGACTGTATTTTATCTAACTATAATTTCAAATAGTGTGGCTTCAAATACATGGAACTACTTCAGGGGATTCACTATTCATACAGACAGGGCCTGGCCACTGAAGAATGGGTGAAGGACAGAGCACATCTCAGAAAGTCAGGCTGGACACAATCCCACTATGCCAATTAAATGCAAACAAAGCTCAACTGCCTATCACTTTAAAACAGGAGCACTATCTCCTGCTGCCTTTATAATCACAGATGAAAGGAACAATTGAAGCAGAAACCCACTTGACCGTAGTAGATGGGGATGGGCACAAGAAATATGAGCTAGAATCAAAAAGATCTAGCAACCAATTGATAGGTCATGGAAAAAGAGAAGAGGTAAGGATGAACCTGGGTGCCCAGCAGTAGGAAACACAAGCAATTTGTTCTGGAGAGAGAGAATGCTCTTTTTAACCTTTGACTTTTGGTGTAATTGAGAAGTTAAACATGCAACTGGGAAATAAGATATATAGGCAACGGGGTATAGAAACCCATCCTGCTCTACAAGAAAGTAAGGGGAAAGAGGAAAAGGGGTGGGGGGGCATAGGGGCGGATATAAGAGAGGGAAGACTGGGGAAGGCCTGCCATCTTGGGGTGGAGGGTAAGGGAGAGATGGGGAGAAAATTTGGAACTCAAAATCTTGTGGAAATGAACGTCGAAAACTAAAAATAAATAAATATTGAAAAAAATGAAAAAGAAAAGTTGTGTTTGGGGGGTATTTTTATATATTGCATCAAGAATAATGATTCCCACAATGTGACCTCATTACTTGATGATAGTGGGGACTGGACACCTGAAAAATCTCAGCCACTACATGATAGTTCTATAGGTCTCTTCCTCAACTCTAACCCTAAATGTCTAGGGCCTCTACATGTGACATTTTGTTTCCTTAGCCAACTTTCAAACCTGACACCCTTCCATGACTGGCCAACTGGTTGGATTTCCAAATAATACGAATGGTCAAAAAATGTGGAAGACCTTTTGAATAATGAATTCATTGGTACATAAGACAGAAAACCATTCTTCAATGAATTAGAGGTCAAAGGACTTAAACATTCTCAAATGAGAAATCACAAACTATTAAGAACTATCTGAATGATTGTTCCAAATTATTCACAATGAGAGGTTAATGTTTCACCTTAACACCAACAAGTAGGCAAAGATGGAGAAAAGACAGAAATTCCCGAGGGGCTGTGGAAAACAGATAGATTATTGGTACATGACATGGCACATGACATGGCCCAATTATTGTGGAAAGTAACACGTAAACCTTCAAACTAACCACAATATCTTCTGCTGACAACAATGGAAGTAAAAGGTTCAAAGAAGGAAGAACAGCCCCATAAGGTGGGAAAGAGCCATTACAGCATTCTGTGGTAAGAATGAGCTAGAAACAAAGTAGAGCCTATGGCTTGAACAATGGCTCAATTGTGATGCCTGAAGGGAGTGCAGTGATAACTCCAGCAATGAGAAATGATGACTGTGAAGACCTAGAGATGCATGGGAAGCTTTATATGTACAGTTACAAAAGAAGGAACAGAAAGAACATGACATACACACTTCATACACAACTACAGCAGCATTAACAGGAGCAACAACCACCACACCGACACACACACATCCTGAGTATTTATAAGGGAAGAATGGAGAAAAGGAACTTGGCAACTTTCATTGCAGGGTCAGAGTCTATGAGTAGAGGATATTGCCTTCACTGTCAGGCATGGTAAATATGTTGGTTATCATCTGAACTGCATTATCTCTCTTTCTAAACATTGTTATATCAAACAGTGACTTGATGGGTAGGGAAGAATGAAGGGATTCTTTCAGAAATGAATGTTATAAAAACAAAGACCTCAATAGGAAGGGAATCCTTGATGAAGAGGATCTTAAATTGTGTTTATATTTAGAGCTATTCCATCTACCTAGTGGATTTATCTATCTACTTTGTCTCTTGTCTATACCTATCTATCTATCTATCTATCTATCTATCTATCTATCTATCTATCATTGATCTATCCATCCATCCATCCATCTATCATCTATCTATCTGTCTATCTATCTATCTATCTACCTATCATTGATCTATCCATCCATCCATCCATCCATCATCTATCTATCTATCTATCTATCTATCTATCTATCTATCTATTCACCCATCCATCTATCTATCATTCCAATCTGTCTGTCTCTTCCAAGTCAGGATACCAGCCTCATTCTTCTGGACTAAATGGAAATAAAGCTTGGATTGCTTCTGACCTCCTGATCCTGGGAACACTCTGCAAACAGACACAAATCCCCGGAAGTAAAGCCTGTAATTTGATGAGTGAGCTTTTTTTTTCCTGCTGTATTTCTCAAACATTGACCAGCCATCCAGTCACACAGCCACAGAGATTTTATAAAGGTATTACATATTTATGATCCAGCACAAAGGCCCTCTAAAAGCATCTGTGTTTAACTAAATCATGTCACTGACAGCGAGAGAAGCCTGCAGGGTAATTTAGGCTCCTAGGGAAAGTGTGTTTACACATCACTTGTGATCCAGTGGCTTTCAAACAGTCACAGCCCATTCCTTCTCCCACCTCAGCCCCCCCTTCCCCATCCCCTCAGAAAGGAAGGGCAAATATGAAATGCTTTGAACATCTCTATCAGGAAATAGGAACATTTGGGAGTCACAAAGATTTCCCACAAGGCCCTGTATTATTGTCATTGCTGGCACATGAACTGAATTGGGGTGATTCCTCTCATAGGATCATAGATTTGAAGCCAGAAGGGACCTTATAAGTCATCTAGTCCAGACCCCATATATTACAGATAGGGAAACTGAGGCAGAGAGAGGAAATAACTTGTGTAAGGTCACAAAGGTAGCAGAACCAGGCTTCAAGGCCAGGGCCAGGCACCAAATCCACTATCCCACAGTTTTAGTTTACCTGGTTTTTCACCTTGTTCATCCCTAACCTTCTTTTAAAGCAGGGGCACTTAGCCTTTTTGGCTCTGGCTGTGTGTGTGTCATATATTCCCTTGGCAGACTGATGAAGCCTATGGACTCTTTAAAATATGCTGATGAGTACAAAGCTTACAAAGGAAACCATTTTTATTTAAATAAACACATTTTCCCCCATTCAAATTCACAGACCTCTGGGAAGTCTGTGCATCAAGCTGATCACCCTGGTTCTACTGGAAGACCTAACAGTACCAACCATCCCACCCTAATTCCTTGCTCAAACTCCCAAAAGAGAACAAAAGATAATTGAAGACAGGGGCATGGATAAAAGAGGGCCAAACTCCTATCTATTCCTATCCTTAACAGAGAGTGAAACGAAAAAATGTGATAGAAAGAAGGTTTGCAAGGCCATTTCGAGCTGCCCTAGTCAGAGGCCAGCCTCTGTGGTTTTCTTTGAGAGTAGCCTTAATGTTCTGAGACTTCCTATTTACACAGCTATGAGAAGAAATAGCTGCTCCTGGACAAAGGCTGCTCAGATATGCCTCTGTGCCCCTCCACAAGCTGGGGCTTTTCAAAAGCAACCAAACATTCCAAGTCAGTATCAGACAGCCATGAGATTGGAAAGGGCCCTAGAGCCAATGGGCTTTTCCTGGGATGGTGGTGGCTTATTTTTTCCCTTTTATCAAAACATAAATAGTTTGGGTTGCGTCTCACATTGGATGTGGGATGATGTACTTATCTGTCTGTTTGTGTTTGTTTGTTGGGGTTAGTATGAGGATGACTGAAAAATCATTTTGACACTTGCAGGATCTGCGATTCTCTCAGTGATAGCATTCTATCCACCGACAAAGATTGGGACCTGGCCACACCCCAGTGAGTCTCATGTTCCTGGCTTACCATAGTTAGAATACATTAGGGGGTCAGGTCTAGGAACCTAAATAGTGTTTTTATCAATTACAAAAGAAAGAGGAAGGAAGGGAGGGAGAGAGGGAGGGAGAGAGGAATGAAGGAAGGAAGGAAGGAAGGAAGGAAGGAAGGAAGGAAGGAAGGAAGGAAGGAAGGAAGGAAGGAAGGAAGGAAGGAAGGAAGGAAGGAAGGAAGGAAGGAAGGAAGGAAGGAAGGAAGGAAG
>CM053601.1:4059726-4128344 GCA_028646575.1 Pseudocheirus occidentalis
CCTGAGTTCAAATCTGGCTTTAGACACTTGCTATTTGTCTGACCCACAGCAAGTCACTTAACCCTGTTTGCTTCAGTTTCTTGTCTGTAAAATGAGCTGAAGACATGGCAACACCCTCCAGCATCTTTGCCAAGAACATTCCAAAAGGGCTCACAAAGAGTCAGACTGAACCAAAACTGAAGAGTATTTCTCAACTCAACCTGATCCCTTCCAGGTGGAGCCAGTTGTAGAGGACTCATCTACAGGCTTACCAATTGCCCTCTCTGCTCCTCATGCCCTTTTCCCTCATCAATGAGACTGCTCCATGAGAAGTACCCAGGAATTCACTGAGCTGCTGAGCCAAAGCAATTCTCTTCAAATTTAATAAACAACCATTAAAGAAATGAGCAGCCCATGTATTTGAACTGGGACTTATTGACTTCCAAGGTCTCTTTCCAGAATTAGAGGCATGATTCTGGGATCTTATGAAATCCCAACTTTCAGCTGTTCATGTTTCCCAAAGCAGCTTTAGAAGGCAATAATTTCACTTTATGCTGCTTCTCCCACACTCAAAGTCAATCTATAATGTTTTAAATTCAATTCCAATGACAATGACAACCAATCAAGCATTAATTAAGCCTCTATGTCATGCCACTCAATGGGCTAGGTGCTTGGAATACCAAGAGAACAAGATAGCCTGCCCTCAGGAGCTTACATTCATGCTACGTGGCCTCACTCTGGCCATCTTCATAATTCATCACCTGGAGATGAAACCCCAAGGTTTGGGGTTTGGTTTTTCTTTTTTCTTGGCATTTTCACTTGTGAACAACACAGAGGCAATGTACCATGACAGGGGGATGACTAGCATTGGCAAGTGTCTTCCACTATTGAGCCCCTAGGATTTAACTAGAGGAGTACTAGGGGAAGAAATCTGGTTTTGGAGTCAGAGATGCTGCTCTGAATCCTGCCTCTGCTTTTTTCCTCCCGGGGGATACTTATTCTCACTAGGCCTTGGTCTCCTTAGTCACTGACAACTCTAAAACCCTCACACTGGATTAGCTGATTCTCCAATCTGCTACTCCAGACAGATTCTACTCCAGACAGATTCTACTCCAGACAGATTCTACTCCAGACAGACTCTACTCCAGACAGATGATTCTACTCCAGACAGATTCTACTCCAGACAGATTCTACTCCAGACAGATTCTACTCCAGACAGATTCTACTCCAGACAGACAGATTCTACTCCAGACAGATTCTACTCCAGACAGATTCTACTCCAGACAGATGCTACTCCAGACAGATTCTACTCCAGAATTTTGGAGTATTTTAATAAAAACGTCATCCACTAGATCTGTTTCCTAACTGAGAGGGGTGAGAAGAGCAAGCAGGGCCTAGCAAAAACACAAGCCCAGCAAGGGAATATCTGCTATCCTTTTTCAATTTTTCATCCAGAGCTAGCTGAAGGATAGTGTCACCCTAGCCTTTGGAAATTCCGCACATTTCCAGCAAATTAAAAAGATTTGACTGCAAGGAATTGAACAGGTCCCCAAATCAAGCCAATACCGCAATGCTCATTGGTTTTCTGCCCAACTGGCTTTTTAATTTAAAATCTGCAATGGAAGCCTCTTCCAGAGCTTTCTTGCTCCAAGGACTCATAAAGGCTTGGGAGTGCAGGATGCCAGAGGGGCTTCCCAGAGTCAAAAGGATATGAGGCAATATGAAGTCACGTGCTGTTTGTGACTGACAACATTTCTACCAGGGTGACAGTGCAGACAAAAAAGGATTAGCTATGGCCATCAGGAAATGCTGCCAGCTGCAGGTCTTGAAAATGAATGCTTCAGTATCTGAGATCCATACCCCTTCCCCTGACCCACCTACACACACCGGAGAAGCCAGTTGGAAAAATGTTTTCTTCTGATAAGGCTTTGTTTAGACTAGTGATAGAAGAACCCCAAGCCTCTAGTGCCTGCCAGGGCCACACCGAGGCAAAAGCCCTTTGGAGGTTTTGGATAACTGTAGGCAGAAAAATAGAGAGCATCTGTTTCTCATCTTAGCTACTATTCATCCCCAGCTCTTCAATATAAGTGGGAGAGCACTGCTTTAACTATTGATTTCAATTAGATAAGTGTACCTACTATGCGCCAGACACCAGTGATACAACAGTTCTTGTTGGGGCTGGTGTGTGTGTGTGTGTGAAATAACATCACAAAACTATTCAGCAAGATCAAAGGACTAACAAAGGAATGATCAGAACAGGCTTTCCAAAAATGGTGGCCCTAGGGCTGAACTTTGCAGCTACAGATTTGGAGAGCTTATCCCAAGGAGGAAAGGCATTCCAGGCATGAGGAAAACCTTGCGGCAACACAGGAGAGAGGGTCTTGTCCAGGAAATGGCTAGCAGGACACTTTGGCAAGGCATCTGACCTCTTAACACCTTATTTCTTCCTTTGTAAAATGTGAGGATAAGAATTAATGCTTAATTCTGGCCTTTATAAAATGCCTTTAAAGTTTGCAAAGTGTTCCTATATTCAAAGTCTCACTTGATCCTCCCAACATGCTCTCATTATCTCCATTTCACAGATGGGTAAACTGAGGCAGATAGTGAGGAAGTGATTTTCTGTATCTAAGGCAGGATTTGCACTCAGCTCTTCCTGACCCAAGTCCAGTATTGAGCTTCCTAACTCACAAGACCCCTAAGACTTATTTCAGCTCTAAATTCCAGACCTTGTACAAAGATTTTGATGTGCCAAAATTCATGCCCAGGGCTTCCTCCCTCTCACCCCAGCCCTGACTTCAGCCCCACCTGGGCGAAGATACTCCCAAAGTGCTCTGGAGTTGTGTTCTCCCCTTCCTGGACTTGGTCTGTGCCAGCACACCCCTGCTCTATACCCACAGAGAATGAAAGCAGCATGGCCCAGCTCTGTTATGTAGAACCCCTGTGACCTTTGGCACATCACTCTCATTATACACAAAACCCTTGATTCACAACTGCTCAATCTCATCAGCTCCCATCCAGTGAATTCTTTTAGAGCTCAGTTTTGTCTCTAATGTATTATCACTCTCTTGGGGCTTTGTGTCTTCTGTATATTTGCCATTGGTGAATGCCTTTAAATGACTGAGAAAAATATCAAGCACAAGTTGTCAAGAGTGAACTGTGGAAAGAAAGGTGATTATGAATCAGGAGACTTGGGTTCAGATCAGCTGCCACTTCCAGCCTGTCTGATCCTGGGCAAATGACTCAACATCTCTGGGTCTCTTTAAAAAAAAGAGGATGCCTTAGATGGCCCCCAGGTCCCTCCCCTTTGTGGAGCTAGGATCTCATGATTCAGTCTACTGGAATTTGGTCAGCAGAAAAAAACAAACTCACCAGCCTAAAGGAGGAAGAGGTCACTGCTTCCTGTTGGACAATTCAGATCGTGTTTGCTTTTCTCCATTCTGGTAGTGGCTTTTCTTTTCTATCCTAAGCTTCTGTACTACCTCAAAGTGGTTCTACAGTCTCATCTGTTCACTCTTTCCAGGCCCTAGCATATAGTTCATCAAAGCCTGGGGACACCAACTCCCAGAAAAAGCTATCTACTCTCATCACCACCACAAGTCCTCCCCAAACTCACTTCTTAGTCTTTGGGAACATGATTTTTCATTACTCAACTGCTGCTGTTCTCTTCATCACTGAGCCTTATCTTCTCAGGCTCTCAAGAGATCCTGACAGCACTGGCCACCCTCTTCCCCTAGATATTCTTTCTTCTGGATTTCTGTGAGTCTGCTCATTCTGGGGACTCCTTCCTGCCCTCCATTCCTGTAGCACCATGCATTCAGTAGCACATAATAGGCTGCATCCTGGAGATCTGTCCTGGCTCCCTCTTCTCTCTGGGGGCAGGGCATGTTTCATTTTGACCTTTTATTCTTAATACCCCATGCCCAAATTTAAAAAATGCCTATCAATAGATTGATTAGGATATGCCAGGTGCTTGGTACTGTGGATAGCACCCTGAACATCCTGCCTCTTCTACTTAACTGGGTTTTTAACCAGGGGCAAGTGCTTTATTTCTATGTGCCTCAATTTCTTCACCTATAAAATGGTGATGATCACAGCATTGTTACAAGGTTCAAGTGCTTTGCAAACCACATGGGCTAAAGAAATTTCCATTCTGCTTATTTCTGCTCTTATTACTAATTTCTAAGAGTGGCTAGTCTCATTCCTCTAATCTTCTGGCTAAACTTGGACTCCAAGTCCCTGGGAACCCATCTTGTACTAGCCTTGCCACTCAACAAGGTCATCCTCTTTCATGCTGAAATGAAAGCCTGGGTCTCCCTGTATTACTTCCAAAATGGTGGCCACATGAAGGGGAGCATTTCCCCTAGGAAGATCTATTATTTCTATGTCAGTTCTTATCCTCAGATTCAAAATCCTGCTCCAAGAGAAAAGCAACTGATGGCAACTAGTCAAATCAATAATCAACTAATCAGAACTAACCTCCCTTTCTTTTCTTGGATCACAGCTTTTCCTTCTGTCAGCTAGTTCTGATGAAAATGCCAAACGTTATGTACAAATATATTTCTCAGTTTAAAATGTTTAAAACCACCTGAAGTCTCTATTTGTCAAATGTATTTTAAGGCTGTCATTTTTCAAATATCTAGGGACAAAGAGGTCTTTGACTCAGATGAAACCCTGCCCATCCCTGTCTCCTCCTTTTTAATGGATTTCTTTCTTATATAATGAATCAATGAGCCCAGAAGCTTAATATCACTATGACAGAATTGAACTTAAAAAGATATTGCTAAAATATTTCTAATTGGTGGCATGGTGGATACAATGTTGGACCTAGAGTTAGGAAGACTGAAGCTGAAATCCTGCTTTAGGCACTTCCCAGTTATATGATATTGGGCAAGTCACTTACCCTCCTTCAACCTCAGTTTCCTCAGCTGTAAAATGGAGGCAGTAAGAGCTCACAGAGCTGTTGTGCAGATTAAGTGAGACAACATAAATATTCTAAGTGTTGATTTTATTGCAATAATATTTGCAATAATAATAGGAACTACTATGATTAGAATTATCTATTTGGAGCCCAGAGACATTAGAAATTGCATAGCCCAATTCTTATTTTACAAACCGTTGAGGCAAGATGTGGTGCTTAAAGCCCCAGAGTTGGGATTTCTGCCCACATGACCAAGTCCAAATTCAGCCTTTTTCCCACTGTATCCTTCAGCTTTATTTGAATATTGCTTGCCAAAGTACTGTTGCCTCTCTATTACCTTCTCTGAAGCTCAAAAGTTAAATTCTGCCTCCACTGGGAATGCTCAGCATGCCCTTGGACATTGAGAAGCTCTGGGAAACACCAGGGCTGAAGTCTGTCTATCAACACACACTTTTCCTTATAAGCAGAAACTGATTTTGGATGACAGAACTGCCTGGAGGGCTTGGCTCCTTCAAGAATCATTATAGATGCATTTCATTTTTCTGTCTAAAGTTTAGACAAATGTGGAGGGAGAATATGGACAGAGATCATGTGAACTCCAGAGAGACACAAAACTGGATAAATGGTCACAATAGAGTGAGATTTTCCATACTGGTGCTTCCAAGGAGCTTGCTGTTAAGGTCATTGGTAATGTTCAGATTGAACCAAATGGGAATTTTAAGGCAAAAGAGTAGTTTTGGACAATTATCTGTCTCATGGCAATCTCAGGTTGCTACCAAGATTAAGATATTTCTAGATAGATTGGTGTACCAACTGATAGATGGATAGATGAATGGATGGACAGATAGGTACTGGAGGCAATCAGAGTTAAGTGACATGCCCAGGATCACACAGCTAGTAAGTGTTTGAGGTCAGATTTGAACTCAGGTCCTCCTGACTCCAGAGTCAGTGTCCTATCCATTGTACCACCTAGGTGACCCCAAAGAGGTTTCTTTAAAAAAAAAATTCCATTCACTTAAACAAATACTTATTAAGGAAGATGTAAAGCCAGGCGCTAAGGTTTATTTCATTCAAATGCAAAGTCCCAACTTTTCCTCCAGACCCAATCCAAACATCAAAAGTATCCTCATAAAGTTTGTGTATTTCACATAAAAGTGAAACCCCCAAATCAGGGATGAAGACTACCTGCAGAGAGTCTCATCCCCAGCCATGCCCTCCAAAAAGAGGAAATGGCACCAGAAGTTTCAGGACTACTGTAGCTTCAGAAAGCCAGATCTCTCCATTGCTGATGTGGACACAGTAACTGTACCACCCACCCTGTCCATCTCTGACACACTGATTGAAAGCGTGCCAAATGCATTACAAGATAAAAGAGAATTGAGTCCTGCCAAATAGAGGATCTAAGTTAAAAACTCCATCCTAGACTTTGGTTCTCTCACTCTTCCCTCTTCAGATACTTATGGAAACTTGGCTCCAGCAGGAAGACCCTGCTGTCTGGCCACTTGACAATGTTATGGGTGTCTTCTTCCTTGATCCTCATACACTATACCAGGAGGAAGTGCAGTCAAATTCATTTTATTTCCCACAAATACTCTCAGATCTTCTATTCACTGCCTATACTAAGTTATCTAAGTCACCTGATCTCAAACACAGCCCTCTTTGTCTTGTCTCTTATATGTTGGTCCAAGTACCTGTGAAGGTTTGATCTGGAGAAAAGGAGTCTTGGAAGGGAAAAGAGAGCTGTATTTAAGTGTCTGAAGAGCTAATAAATCTTGTTTGGCACAAGAGGGCAGACCCAGGAGGAATGGGCACAGAGGGCAGAGTCCAACTTGGTCTTGATATCAGAGAAAATAACAAACCAACAAAACCTCTCCCTAAAACTCAAGTTGTTCAAAAGTAGAATGGACAGAATTGAGAGGTTGTGGATTTCTTCCAACGGGCAGTGGATAGATGACCCAGGGTATGGAGTCAGAAAGACCTGAGTTCAAATCCAGCCTGTACCAACTCTGTGACCCTGGGCAATTCATTTCACACTGTTTGCCTCAGTTTGCTCATCTGTCAAATGAACTGGGGAAGGAGATGGCAAACCATTCCAGTGTCTTTGCCAAGAAAGCTCTAAATGGGATCGTGAAGGGACAGATGATTAAAAAATGACTAACTGGTTTCCTTCTCCTCAAACCTCTTCAAGTTTAGGATGAATAACTACTACTCCCTGGTTTAATTATAGTGAATGGGAATATAAGAAATATATGAAACATGAATATTTCATATGAATATGTGAAATATGAATATTTCATATGAACATATGAAAGGGAATCCTTTTATAGGTGAGTTGATAGCTGGTAATAGATAGCTGGAGTCTCCTCAAATTCCATGATTCTTTGACCCTAGTATTCCTTTTTCTGACACTCTTACTATCTAGGTTGGTATCCTCTCTATTCTAGCTGAACCAGCCTCCTAGCTATTCCCTGACTCTTGGGCTGCCTCCAACACCTGGAATGCACTCCTTTACCTCTGCCTCTTAGAATCTCTATCTTCATTCAAAGGTCAGATCAAGTGTCAAAACATGTAAGAAAGCAGCGTGGGCTGATGGATTTGGAATTGGGGACATCCAGATCTAATCAACACTTCTAATCCATATCTCCAGTGTAACTATGGCCAATAAGTCACACAAACTTTTCTAACCTGGTTTCTAATCTAGAAAATGGAGACAATGATACCTTCAGTACTAACCTCATAGACTCAATGCACATTAATGTAAAGTGATTCAGAAGCTTTGGACAACTACATACACCAATCTGAATGCTAAAACTCTCTGGAATGCCCTTCACAATCAATGGTTTATTTGTGCATCCTTAAATGGCCATCAAATGGAATCTCTAAAGATTGGAGACTAACATCCTTGTCTTCCTAATGCCTAGAATCAATGCTTGTACAAAATGGGTGGTTAATATGTGTTTGTTTGAGTGAAAGGAAATATTTACAAAGAAACAGCTTGGTATTGGCCACAGTTCTGAGATCACAGTGGCTACAGAACACTGAAATGGGAAGAAAGAGGGATCTTAGTGCTGTAGAAAGGAAGTGGAAGCAGAGAACCTGTCTGTGAATCTTAGTCTGGCTACTCCCTGTGTGTGTGTGTGTGTGTGTGTGTGTGTGTGTGTGTGTGTGTGTGTGAGAGAGAGAGAGAGAGAGAGAGTGGTGTATGTGTGTGTGTGTGTGTGAGAGAGAGAGTGTGTGTGTATGTGTGTGTGTGTGTGTGTGTGTGTGTGTAAAGCCTTAAACAAGAAGGTTAATCTTTCTGGGCCTCAGTTGCCTTTTCTGTAAAATGATAGTATTTTATAAGAGGATCTCTATAGTCAAACACGTCTAATTAATCATACTAGTGTTGCAAAACTTCCCTTTTAATTTGTGATTTGTTTTCATTTGGCATAGGAAAATCATGTCATGATAAGGCTTCCCAGAGTCTAAGAACTGGGTCAACAGAACTGATAGCAGGATGAAATACCAAGCCCATGGTATTAGTAACAGGAGATAATGCTAGCCTACTATACCCAGCCATCATCCGCCCTTCACAGTATATGCCAAGTTGATTTCTTTGGTGACTCAGTAAAAGATCATTATGCTTGTCCTTGGGTTTTTGGAGGTGGGGAAAGGAAACCTTTAGACATGAACAACAGATAACCATTTGCTCCTATGCCCAGTATTGTTATAACACTACAGATCAATGGCTGGCATGCCAACAGCCTCAAACAGGACTGGAAGTCATGCCAGAAGGGCTCTACTTTCTATTTAAGCCCTGCCAGTTCCTCCTGACTTACTGAGCCTCAGGCAGAAGCAAGGACAGCAGGAGACAGATGTGGTTTTCCTTTTTACAAACAAAATGAAAACAGACCAAATAGGTCAATGGAGAGAACAATGAGACTATTCAAGGCAGGAATCATGTGTACTTCTCCAAATAGCTAACCTTCTTACCAAAGGAAATTTCAGCCAAAAGTTGGAGGAGTTAGTGTTAAGAAGGAACCATTGAGGTCAGCTAGACTAACCCACACATTTCATAGAGGACAACATCAAAGTCTAGGGAGGGGAAAGGAATGGATTTCCTAAGATCACACAAGTGGCCAAGTACCATAGCCGGTGATTGAACCCAGATCTCTAGAATTGGTACTCCTTTCACTATCAAATAATATAAGTTTATTTAGTGCCAGAAAAACACACAACACTTATATTTCAAAGCAGAGATGGTGTGTTCAAGCCTATCTTTTCTTCAGTTCACTGAGCTTTCCATTTTTTTTTAGCTGAAACACTCAGGAGACCCTCCACTCACATTCCCAAAGACATTCCTAGTTGTCCAAACAATGACATTTGTTTCTATCTTTCTCTACTCAGCTCACTAAGCTAGCAAAAATCCCCACAAGAAGATCAAAGAGCAGAGTTCTTCTGTGAGGCAGGCCAGATAGAAAAGATGGAAGTAATCATCTCCAATATCTTTTTCATGTAACAAGAATAGACATTTCATCCATGTATTTCAGAGCAATTCCAACTGCCTCTCATACTCATCAATTAATGCAACCTCATTGACAATGCAGTGTCAACAAACAGGACCCTGCCCCAGGGAGAAGTTTCAGCACCACAGATCAGGACAGCACCCATCAGGTCAAAACTCTCAGAATATTTTGCAATAGTTATATCGAGTGTAAAAATCTTACAAAGCAACCTTTCTCTCAGGATCTTGGATAACTTCCTTCTGCCCTTGCACAATAAATCCATTGGCTTTCCAAAATGAACATTAACTTTCCTTTTGCATCCCTGGTTCTCCCGTGGGAGCATACAGAGTTGCAGCTGTGTTGATTTTTTAAAGGTATTTTACTGCAAGGGAGATGAACAGCTTTTAGACCTTAATGCTCTTTACCTGCACAGTAAACACATTTTTAAAAGGTCTCCATATGCCCTTATGTGACCCAAATCCTTCTGCTGGCTTATCTCACTGTCACACAGTTTCTCATTTGTACATATAAAGTCATTCTCTTGCACACATAGCCTATTCATCCTAAATTACACACAGCATGCTCATTTTGAGGCTTTCAAAAAAATTTCTTACAGATGACTTTGGGAAGGTCTAAATAATTCTTGTCTTTTGCAGCATTAGTCAGGCCAAACTAAAAAGAGACTATGAAGACATAAAACAGTAATATTCCAGTGTATGAACCAAAAGAAAACATAACGAACTTATCAAAAAAGAACAAGACTACAGGGGTCATTTTTTAAATGAATTTCCTTTGGAGAGTCACATAAGTTTCATTTGGCTCTACATCTTCCTCAGTCATAAAGAATACTATCTGACAGGACTGACTTTTCACCCTTCATAGACATCCATGCCCACAGTGCATGGGAGTATGCAGAAAAGACTTGGCCAGAATGAGCACAGATAGCTGTGAGGAAACCAGGAATGAACTGAAAGGAAAACTCCCTCATCCACTGGACTACTGAGGCATTCACATGTTTATTCACAACAATTTATTTGTCATTCATTTCACTGAATACAGATCAACCATTTTAGGAATGTGTTCTATGTACAAGAGTGGTCTTTTTTTAAGGCTCATCACATAAAATGTCTTTATTTAAAATTTTCATGGCAATAATCACCAAAAGTATACCAAAGTATACAGGATGTTGGATGTTGGTTTTTGAGTATGTTTTCCATATATATTTATATGTATACACACACACACACACACACTTTCTTGTAGGTAAGCAGTCATTGAATTCTTGATCAAATAGAGAAGAAATTTATTCACAATTATCTGTTTCCCTTGGTAACTGAATTTCAAAAGAATAGAACCAAAATCCCATAATTCAGAGTATTCTTCATTTTAATAATTAATATTTCCTTAAATGGGGGCAGTTAGTGAATAGAGCACCAGCCCTGGAGCCAGGAGGACCTGAGTTCAAATCCAGCCTCAAAAACTTAACACAAAAACTAACCGTGTGACCTTGGGCAAGTCACTTAACCCCAACTGCCCTCCAAAAAAAAAAAAGCAAAAAAAAAATATTTCCTTAACTGTGCTAACCTCCAGAATGATTTCCAGGATGATAACCTCCAGGCAGGAGTATACATTGTAGTATCAAAGGATGATGGAATTTCTTGACTCCTTATAATCAGCCTCCCAGAGCCCAGGAGTTAGAAGGAACTTTGGAATTCATGCAGTCTAACATACTAGAAAAGGAGTGCCTGCCCACCATGCCAGAATTCACAGATAAGATCTTCAGGAAGGGAAACTCAATACTTTTTAAGGTAGCCTCTTTCTAGTTGGTAGGGATTTTTTTTCTTTTTTTCTGACACAAAACCTAAATTTGCTATTTTGCAGCTTTTACCCATTCCTCCAAAAACTGACTCTGGGGCAAAGCAGAACAAGACTAAATCCTCTTCCACCTAAATGAGGTCCAACTACTTGAACAAAATTATTGATATCCCTTATGGTCTTCCCTTCTCTAGGTTGGATGTTACAGTTCCTTCAACCACTCATTATAATACAACAGGGTAACAGTCCAGTGACCCAGGGCCCTTCAGCAACCTGGTAACGTTTCTCTTGAATCTCTTCATCTTATCAATATTCTTCCCAAAACTGAATACAATACTCCAATGACTAATAGCCAACTACATGATAAAGGTGGAGTGCAGAGGAACTTCTCTATTCCTGGAGGCTTTGCCTTCTTAATGAAGTCCAAGCTTGATTTTTTTTCCAGCAGCCACATCACACTGATGCCTCATGTTGAGTTTACAGGCCACTAAACTTGCCAGATATTTTTTTAAGGCAAACAAGTGTCTAATCACGCCATTTCTATCCTATACCTGTGATATTGATTTTTTCAACCCAAGTGTACAACGTTACAATTATTCCAATTGAATTTAATGCCATTGATTTCTCTTTTGGGATACTGACCCTGCTAGTTAGCATGTTAGCTCTCCCTTCCAGGCAGGTGTCATCTGTCAATTTGATTAGTATATCACCTTTAAGAAGAATGAAACTATCCAAGTGGTTTCCCAGGCAGGATCAAATATGTGTAAAGATTAACAAGAGATTTAAAAACAACCCTTTCCATAAGCTTGGTTTTCTTTAAGGAAGACAATGCCAAGGATTCAGAAAAGGATAAAGTCAGCAGTTCAAGTCTGACGTACTAACTCTATCTACATTCTCACTCCCCAAGGGATATGATACTGCTCCAGAAGGTCTTAAGCTTTAGAGATGAAGTGAAAACCTAGAGAAACTTGGTGACTTGGGGACACACAGTTCAAAGATGAAGAGGATCTTAGAGATTGTCTGGTGCCACTTAATTCTTCAAATGAGGACCAATGCTCACTCTATATATGGCAGGTAGGAGAAGTAGAGCCATTTAGAAGCAGGTCTTTGGACTCCAGCTCCGTCCTTGATATCAGACCATTATAGCAATCAGTCCTTGATATCATTTTTTACAACAATCCTGCAAAATTGAGAATTATGCACATTTTACAAAAGAGGAAACTGAGTTTCAGAAGGCTTACATGGGTTGCCAATGTTCATAGAGCTAAGAAAGTAATGGAGGTAGGATTTAGAGTCAGGTCTCTGAGCTAAAAGTGGGAAGCTCTTTCAACTACATGAGACCAAGACAAACATTTTGAAGTGGCTCATCTGGGAATATGAGGAACATGAGAAACAGAAGGCCCATGAAGGTGGACAGAGAACCTTAGCACTCTTAAGTAGGTTGCTCATTCTGAAAAAGAAAAATAAATTATACACATCCTATACAGATGTCCACACAAATACAGAGAAAAGAGAGAAGCTCTGAGACAGCCATTGAATTTTTAGTATTTCTAGTGAATGAACTGATGCTGTCTACCAACAGTTTCTTGATGACATTCAGCACCAATCACACCAACAACACCCAAGGTCTAAGAGTAACCACTCTGTCATCCAGTCTGTAGCTCTCTTCCCAAGGAATCAGAAGACAAAATTGCACATATTGGGTGATTTTCTTTTTAAATTGTTCTTATTGCTATAGGACACCTGGTGATTTCTTTGCCTTTCTACATGCAAGTTGGAGTCCTCTGACCCTCCCTCTCTCCATAACATGTTCATAGAAATATTCAAGACCCAATTTTCATCCATTTGGAATACAAGCAGCTCCCCAAAGTGAGCTATTTGCTCACTATTTGCCACTGACAAAAAAAAAAGAAATAGAAATATCTTTCCATCTCAGAATTATTTAGGAAAATAATTCCCATGCATCTTGCCCACCAGTAATGTGGGTAATAGAGGTTGCAGCTATCAATGTCATAAAGCAAGTGTAGATCCAAGCCATGCTGATGATCCAGTAAGACCTGGTCTGGAAGGGACCAACATCATTAATTAGGATCCAATTGGCTTGCTCTTCCCGAGTGGAATCCAAACAATGGTTCCACAGATACACCCGATGTTTCTTTAGGTTGCTTTTGCTGGGTTCCAAGACCAAAAGGAGACTGTCAATTGCACTTAGAAAGCTATCTAGATCAGTCCCTTTATAATGCTTCTTCAACAAGATGCAGGAGCAATTGAACATAGAAATAAAGGTTTCAGGAAACTCAAGAACACCAAGCACTGTGGTAAGGACTGCCTATATGAAGAAAAAAATAAATTAAACCTGCTCCAAAATCCAGGAAAGTAGGTCTTGCAGAAAATAGATCAATACCAGCATTTTACACAATATACAACACCATAAGTTCCAAAAGGATAAATAACCTAAGTAACTTTTTAATAAATATAGATCAAATCACTTTTTCAAATTAAGGAGACAAGAAGGAGGTATTTTGTACATGGATACTTAAGGGAAAATTTCTAATTCTGAGTCTAGAAATGCCTCTACTCTACTACACTGCCTCTCTAATCTAATTGGTGATTGGACAGCATCAATTTTAAATAAAGTTTGGCTGAGATAAGGTTGGAAAAATCAGAGCAAATTTCCAGAGGCTAGTGGAATTTTAAAGGGAAGAAATAGGTTAGCTATCCTTTTCCCAAGTTAACTACTCTGCTAAAAACAAATCAAGCTCACTACAAAATCCTATTGAGATGACTTTGTTAAACCTTTTCAGGATTGAATATTAGGAAATACAAAATCTAGCTTGCATGTTTATTCCTTATTACAAAGTCAAAAGATAAATAGAGGACACTGATGAAGATTTCAGTATTCAAAATTCAATTCAGTTCAGAAACATTAAACAATTGCTATGAAAAAAAAAGAAATCTGTGCTAAGCACTAAGGATGAAATTTTTTTTTAATGCCTGTTCTTAGAGGCCTTCCATTCTATGGGAGGGATAAACCATATAAAAATGAAATATATGTTAAGTTCTATACACACATGGAAAGAGAGGTGGGAGAGGAAGAAGGCAGTAGCACAGGGGAAATTCAGGAAGGTCTTGTGTAGAAGATGGAGAGATTCAAAAGCAGAGGTATGAAAAGAAATTAAAGCTGACAATTTCAGATTAAAGACACACTTTTAAATTGAAAGTATGAAAAATTCTGAGTTTCACTTTAAATTTTCCTTAAACCCAGGACCTTTCTCCTCCACCACCCCAAGAAGCTTCAAGGATTGGTATGTAAGTGAAGAACAAAAAAAAATGTTTTTGCATAATCCCCAGAGGAAATCACCCTCCCGTGTTTTAAATATTGAAATGTAGACATTTCAGACATATCCATGCTACTGGGGTGAAAGAGAGGAGTCAGATTTCGCACAATGAATAGAGTAAGAGATCCATTTCAGGTCTCTGCAGCTAGGACAAAACAAGAAAAAGTACTATTCCCCCTCCATAATGGCTCAGATGTACTTAAGGACAATGTACATCATTCCTGCTAATGAAGAAAGGATGAGCACCAGTTTCAGGAGACTAAATCACTTTATTCAGTAAATTCTGCAGGGCAATTTCACAGCAGCCAAGGTACCAAAGAAAAAGCCTATGATTTGTTTTCAAATATTAAGCACTTTGCAAAACCAAACAAAAACAACCAATGGAAGGTTATCATGATCCAAATGGACTCTAATTCACAGACACTGAGTAGGAAATCTGCACAAAGCCACCACACAAAACATCAACTACCAGAGAACATTCAGATTATGTCATGTCACCTTGGAAGGGTTCACAGGACCCAGATAACAGAGCAAAGAAGGAGGCAGAGACAATGTCTCTATTGCAGTAAATTCAGCCAATGATTCCAGAGAACCTACATCTATGTAGATATGGGACCCAACACAAGAATGGTCAAAATAATCCTCTGGCCTAACCACTACGCTCATATCACACAGCCACAGCTCCAGTACTGCTACCTTGGAAGAAGGACTAGGGCCAGATACTTTCCAAATCAGCAGAAAATTGGACTAAACAAGATATGCTATAATAAGCTCCAAACGATGCTTAAATGATCCTGATAGATCAACACACGCACACACACACACACACACACACACACACACACATGTTTTTTAGTTGTTCTCAGTCAGGTCTGACTCTTTGTGACTCCATTTGGGGTTTTCTTGGCAAAGATGTTGGAATGATTTGCCGTTTTCTTCTCCAACTCATTTTAGACATGAGGGAACCAATGCCAACAGGGTTTAAGTGACATACTTGCCCAGGGTCACACAGCTAGTGAAATGTATGAGGTCATATTTGAACTCAGGTCTTCCTTATTCCAGGCCCAGCCCTCTCTCCACTGTGCCATTAGTTGCCCCGTAGACAAATAGATAAATACATATAGGTATAAGTATAGCAAAATGATACATACACATCTATACATATGAATAGAGATGTTCTAAAATATAGAGATAAATACTAAATCTATATCCTAAATAAGCAAAAATATGTAATATCATTAAAATATAAAGATACATTTAAAAATCAGATATTGAAATGCAATTTGTTTTTCGTCTGCTCAACAATTTGTCTTGTGGGAAAAAATTCAAAATATTTATGTGGATTTGTTTTTCTGGTCTCATCTGCTTCTTCCTTTTTTCCCTTTTTCTGAAAAGTACTGCTATGTAATTTTTTTTTAATCTGCCATCTAAGTCTGCTATCTAAACTACACAGGGAGTTTGGGCATAGTGGACAGAGTGCTGTCTGGAGTCAGGAAGGCATGAGTTCAAATCTGGCCTTAGATGCTTACTGGCTTTTTGAGCCTGGGAAAATTACTTGACCCTCCTTGCCTCAGGCTCCTCAACTCCAAAGTAAGAATAATGGTAACGCCTATTTTGCAGGGTTGTTGTGAGGACCAAAGAGATGCCAGTTCTATAGCACTTAGCACGGTGCCTAGAACATTCTAAGCACTACAGAAATGTTAGTTGTCTCTGTTGTTGGTGGTGGGAATTATCTCATATGTGGTCAAAGATATGCAGTTTCCAAATGAAGAGATGTAAACATATAAATAATGTCAAGAGATCTCAAATCATTCACAAGTGCAAATTAAAAAAACTGAGATTTCACCTCAATATCCATTAAATTGACAAAGATGATAAAAGACCATAGTCAGCATTGGATTGCTGAGGGAAGACAGGGCCTTAATTCACTAATGGTGGAGCTGTAAATCAGTCCAACCATAATAGAAAACAATTGGGAATTACATGAGAAAAGTCACTAAACCACTTACATTCTTTGACCAAGGAAGCCTCCACTCCTGGGCAGATGGTCTAAACAGGTCAAAAGCAGAGGAATAACTAACTGTATATACTAAAATTCTCATGGTTTTATAATAGTAAAAAAAAAATGGAAGAAACACAGCCATCAATCAATTGGAAAAATTCTGAATGTAATGGAATACTCTTGGATCATGAGAAATGCTGAATATGAGGAATTCAGGACCTATGAGATGACTTCTGGGAGCTCAAGCTGAGTGAGGTAAGCAGAGTCAGGAGACCAATATGGAGTTATTACCAAAATGTAAATGAAAATAATCCTAAAAGGCAGTCAAATTCAGATCAATTCCAATGCCCAATCTTGATCCTGCAAGATGGGGGTAGGGGTTGTGAGATGTATTTCCCTTGTCTTGGGAGAGAGGAAGGGACTACATGTGCAGAATCACTGACATGATCCCATTACCATCATTATCTGTTCCATACCTGTTCCTCTTTTCTCTTCTCAGTGCTGAAGTCACCACTGGTCTGCTCACAGCAGCCAATGCACAACATTCCATCCCCCATCTTGATGGGTTTTTTTTAATTCTTCCTCAGACTTGGAATGCCCTACCTTCTCCACTCTTAGCAGGTTGCCTAGAATACTGAAAAGGTAAGTGACTTGCCCAAGGTCACACAGCCTGCACATGTCTGAGGTAAGACCTGAACCCATGTTTCCTTGGAGCCAAGGCCAATTCTCTATTACATCACATTGATTTTCCACTCCTTAATGGAGTTTTCAGTAAATGAGTCTCTTTTTTTTGTATACCTAATGCATGTGTGTATACACATCCATAATATAAGAAAACACTTACCCATGTGTGTACACATATATGTATGCAAAAGAAAAAACATACTAATTTGTTGTACTTTTCTCATATTTTGTTGATTGTGAAAAGGGACTAATTATATCTAATTATACTAAGTTTATGAAACTAAGCAAAGTTTCCAGATTTAAATAACCACCTGAAAATTGATAGGAGCTGTAATTACAGAAGTCTTTCCCAGAGGTCTTGTAGATTGCCCCTACACTTCCTCTTCATCTGTACCACACCAGCCCTATGTTGTTCATACTCATATTCCTCAAAAGCATCCAGCAGTCTTTGCTAGCCCTTCCTAATTTCTTCACTTGCACGGCACCTAACAAAGAGGAAAGATTCATCTCACAGTAACAGTACCCTTACAAGACAGATTCCACATTATAAGGAGGAAAAATAATCAGCAATAGTGGCTAGGAACTTGCCTCTAACACATTTCCAAATTAGTTGCTATCTATCAAATTTTAATTATGAGCATCAATATATGATTTGTCCATCCCGTATACAGCACATTGTAGAAAAATGGTAGAGTTATCAAGTCATGGAGACATCTGCATAGCACATCTCAGGCAGAGTTAAGACTTTTAAAGAAGTTGAAATCCAAGTCATTCAAGTCAATCAATATTTATTACATGCCAACTATGTGTCTGGAATCAAGCCAAGTACTGGTCCTGACATGCTATTTGATCATTCACACAAGGACATTTTTCAGAGGTTAAGCAATGAGCCCAGTCCTGAAGGCCACTGGTCTAGTCTATCAACCATACAAATGAGGTACGCATTCAATTATATTCACACATTTTCAGTAGAAGGGACTGCAGAAGGAAATATAATTCTGGAACAGACCATCTCCACTATTTCCAAAATACTTCAAGTTCTCTGGTGAAATATGGCATTAGAACTGGCATTAGCACCAGGCTGAAGATGTAGATGAACTTTAAAAGTCCTTGAAAGTCATGACAAAACGATGGTAAAGGCCAGTTAATGAAGCAGTTGAGTACTTACAGGAAGACGTATTGATCCCTTCTGTTGACATTGATATTCTAGTGGGGTACTCTATAAAACAGAAAAAGGCAATGAGGAATTATGGGACCAGACCAAGCAAAACTCTCCTTTTGCAAATGTGCCATGCTCACAGAGACCCCAGGAAAAGAAACCAGGAAAGGAAAAAAGTTGAAAAAAAAAACCATCCATGATTTAATGACTCCACAGTCAATGGAAGGTCAATAAAAATAGTGCTTAGGTTGAAGTCCATAAGGGAAAGTATATGCAGCTTAGACATAAAAGAGGCATCAGCAGAGATGGAGAGGCAGGTCCCTAACTCTCAGCTGGACCTTAAGATCTATGAAAACTTCAGTTTCCATCACAGAGAAGCTCTGCGCTCCGCACTAAACAAGATGTAGAGTCGATCAACATAAGCAGGGAGGCATGAGCAATTTCTTTGACTGTGCAAATGGTCAGGATTGATAAAGCTCTAAGAAAAAATGTGGAGAGAACTGGGTAAAAGGGCACACTTGACTCTGCCATCTTGGATCTACCCACTGGGATAGATAAAGCCCTGATTAGATCCAATAACCTTAGCCTCCTTGCTGTTTCTTGTATGAGACAAGATTTTTTCTCTTGACTCTTCATATTTCTTAGAAGGATTTTGTTTGTTTTGTTTTCAAATGGAGGGAAACAAACAGTGAGAGAATCTTTTTTATTTGAGAAAAATAAATAAATCTAAAGAAAAAAAATAAAACCAAAGAGTCAGACTATGTAGATGGTCTCTGAGGTCACTTCTAGCCCTAAGCATTTAATCACAAATCTGGAATAACAATAATAACAAGGAAATTGGAAAGAGTTGAAGGATTGGGAAGGGAAGGAGATAGCTTGAATCGAATGACTTCTAGTAGGGAATGTGAGAGAAATGAAAACAGTTCCCAGACATAATATCCGATCCATGGGAAATGGCTCCAGGTGGGGATTTGTTGGCTACCAGGGTTATATCCAAAGCTGGTAGAAGTTCTTCCTTTTCCCTTCATTCCATAACTCTGCATAATTAGGTCATTCATATTAATAGGCAGGAGAACAACAACAACAAAAAAATCAACAGACATTCTCTGTCAGACTCTCTTTTCATTTATTGGTATATTTTATTCTTACAACACATTTGTTCTCCTACTTTTGCTTTCCCCAACCCTATACTGAAGATGAACTCTTTTAACAAACAGTACAAAAGGGGGCAGGGGAAGCAGTTTGGAAAAAATAGCCAAAAATTCATCCAGACTGACGGCATGAGCAATGGATCATCACCGCCTCTACAAGGAAGGGACATGCCTGTGTTCTCTCATTTCTTCTCTGGAGGCCAATATATCTGTATACTAATGTAGAGGCTGTTTCTGGTTTTGGTTGCTTGTTGTTCTTTCCATTCATATTTTTGTGGTACAACATGTATTTCATTTTCCTGGTTCTTATTTCACTCTAAATAATTTCATAGAAGTTGTCCTATGATTCTCTGAATTTTTCATATGCCCTGTTTCTTGCAGCACATTAACATTCCATTATTTCTCATATATTGAATTAGTTTGGCCTAAATCAATGGTGAGGAAACCTGCAGCCTCCAGGCCAGACTAGATTCAATCAAAGGGCCATATTTGAGGACCTAGAGGATGACATGTGGCCTTGAAGCTGGCTTAAATGATGGGCAACTATTCCAGTTCTTCCTGCTATCATAAAAAGGTATATATGGGACATTATTAGTCGTTGGGTTTTTTGTTTGTTTGTTTGTTTTTGCCTTTCTGTGGTATACGCCTAGCAGGAGAATCTCTGGGTCAAAGAATAGGCATATTTTATTAATTTTCATTGTATTAACTATTCTGTTCTATTGATCTACAAATTTACTTTTTTCCTCAAACTAATACCAAATACATAAATACATATGTTTCACAGCATAGTTTGAAATTTGAAAATGCCATCCCCACTTAATTTCTACTCCCCTCCATCCAGTATTATCTTTGAGATTTTTGAGCTTTTCTTTGTCCAAAAACATTCTGAAATTATTTTTTAACTCTAAAAAGTAGTTCAATAGTTCAGCTGACAGCACTAAGTCTGTAAATTAATTTACATCAGATTAGCAATTTCATTATATTGTTGTGATCAAGATATGAATAGTGAGTATGCTTTTGATTATTTAAGTTCTTATTAAATTTCTTCAGTGTTTTGTAATTGTATTTATGAGTCGTGTGCATTTGAAGATTGACTTTCGATTTTGAGGCACCTTACCTTTTTATTAATTCTGTATACATTTTGGTATTGCAATAAATAAACATTGATGGTTCTATGCCTTTATTTTATATTTGGATACTTTATGAAGCTATTAATTGTCCCAGTTAATCTCTTTGCTGATTCTCTGGGGTTTTTCTAACTAAATCATCTTATTATTAGTTAACAGAAATCTCCTCTTTGCCTATGTTTATATATTTAATTTCTTTCCCTTGTCTTATTGCTATCTCTGGCATTTTTAGAATTATGTTCTATATTTATGGTAAAAGCTTCTAGTTTACTTCAAACAAAGTTAGCTTTGGTTTAAGATACATAATTTTAACATATTAAAAATTACTCTTTTGCCCTGTGATTGGTAGGTTTTAGATTTTTGCTTTTTAGCATAAATGAATGTTGTGTTTTCTCAAAAGCTTTTTATCTGAATTTACTCATATAATTGCTTAGGCTGGTGTCTTGTTTTAATATGATCATGTTACTTTTTTCCCTATTGATGAATCATCCTTGTATTTCATATAATTTCATCATGTACATGATACTCCAGTATTTACACTAGTCCTTGGTTAATATTTCATTTCAAGTTTTTGAAATAATATTCCATAATGATATTGGTCTTTTGTTCTCTTTCTCTGCTTTATCTTTCCCTGGTTTAGGCAATAGAACTCATTTGTCTCACAGAAGGAGATGAATAAGGTATTTTGCTACCTTTATCAACTGACACATCAAATCAAAATTTGTATTTATTGTATCTGATATTGAAATGATCTTATTTCTATCAACTTAGGGGATAATTTGCATGACTAGAATCAATAACTTTTTAAACATTTGGTATATTTAACATTAAATTTCTAAAGAAAAGCAAATATTTTTCTTCAATAGGACACATATCCTCTAGTTTCTCTCCCTCTCCTCTCCACATCTATTCAATTTCCCATTTTGTTATACCCTTTAAAAAATGTTAATTTACTTAGCAAGGGTTAGGAGTCCAAGTTCAAATAAAGTGTTCCACTTTGGCTATATTTTCAGCCTTTTATGTCTTCTTTTTTAATCGCTTGATAATCTCCACTATGGTCTTTCTTTTAACCTTTAGGTGAATCATTATCTTTAAAAAATAATCTAGACTTGAGAATTGATTTTCTTAGTCTTTTTTACCCGAATGAGTTTAATTCCTTGTGCTTCTGATGATTGAAGATGTTTTAAAGTGGAATAGTCACTGTACTTCTCTCCTTTTTTTCATGAACACTCAAATGCCACTCTTTTGCCACACACCCATTTTTTTGGTCATTGATCAGCTGTGTAGCATATATTGTTTTAAATTGTAGCTTGAGCTCCTTTGCTTTTAAAAATGTACTATTCTCTCCTGAGATTTCTTTGGAACGAAAAATAATCTTAAGTGATTTCAATTGTCTTTCTTCACATTTAAATATATGACTAAAAATGTGTTTAGCATTAAAATTACTAAATGAAAATACTCCATACCTTGGAGTTTGCAGAATTTTCTCTTTTTCTGGTGGAGATCTGTAGATTCTTTCTGTCATTGCTTTGTTGTCCTTGTTAAGAAGTACTGGATAGAAGTTTGGGTTTGGTTTGTTTGTTTGGGTTTTTTTGCATTATTTCCTGAATTATATAATTCAGATAAAAAATAAACAACAATTTATTGAGGCAGCTAAGTGGTGCAGTGAATAGAGCACCAATCCTAGAGTCAGGAGGGCCTGAGTTCAAATCCGACCTCAGACTCTTAACATTTACTAACCATGTGGTCTTGGGCAAGTCATTTAACCCCAATTGCCCTGCCTTCCCACCTCCAAAAAAGCAAAATAAATTTATTGTGTTCTCCTATGATTATTAAGTTTTCTCCATATACTTTGTCTCCAAGGTTGATCATTTTGGTAGATGTAGAATTCGTGTGTCTCCTTAACAGTGAGTGTTGTTTCTTATTTCTCTTTTGTCATTGTATTATTCTATTGTATTTTTCTTTGCATTCTAAAAGTTATTTTCTCTCTCACCACTTCCACTTTTTTAGAAGAAATTTGCTATCATGTAGGTGTGTGTACATACACACTCATGTATTACACATATACATGTATGAGTATATGTCTGTATAACGTGTGTATATGTATATGTGTGCATTTGTGTGTATATGTGTGTATTCACACACATCCATACACACACATTTACTGTGCTGTGTTTGCTTGCTTTTGTTTCTCCATTAAGAACTCTGATTTCTATCCTAAATTCGCTCCTAATTTCTTCTGAAAGTTCTCATTTGAACTATTCTAGGGTTTCTTGATATTATTCCATGATTTCTGTTAAGTCCACAACATTCTCCCACTCACTAGGTAATATTGGTTCATTTACTCCATGTTAAAATATTTGCATGATGTACTTTTATTTCTTTTGGAGACTGTGGCGATTTGGTTTGGGGGTTTTTAATCTTATTTTATCTGTTAGTAAAGTACATGTTAATTCAGGATTTTCTTTTCCTTGACTGTGATCTTTCAGCTTTTCACATGGATTCTCTATCACTTGACTTTGGGAATCTTCCTCCTCCTCTGGTGCCTAAAGTTTCCATAGCTGCACAGACTTCGTGAGGCTAGAATACTGAGTCACTCCAGCCTCCTTGCAGTAGGGGACATGGAGAAAAAAACAATGTAATCTGTTTCCCTGAGAAAATTCTAGGGAGAGAGTAATGAACCCAGCTATGCTTCCAGTCTCCCTTCCCTTAGACCTAAAGCTTTTTCACCTGTGACCAACGGCTTCAAGCACATCCTTCCTAGTGTACTTCTGGTTCTTCTTCTTCTACTCTCAGTCCGTTCTGCATTTCTTTGCTGTGGCTGTGTAGAATCAGGTCCATGTCTTCTTAGAATTGAATATTTCAGGTGGAGTTACTGCCATGAGGGATCCTTGTAATCAAATTCCAAGTCCTCAGCCTTTGGGCTTACTTTGCCCACTCTTCTGGGTGGGTAGAAATCAGATGGCATTGGGACACCAAATGAGAACTCTAAGAACTAGTTCTCAAACCATAATTCATGAGGATCATCCTAAAGTATGACTTCAGTCTTCTTAACTTGTGGAATCAGCTATAATTAGTATATCTGGCCCACAATTCCCTGCTTTTGGAGTTTTTGAGATGGAGACATCTACCGATGGCAACACTGTTGGTGATCATATGTTCTCAAGTGTGTAGTTCAAATCCTGGACAATAGGTCAGATGCTGTCCTGTGAACCATGTCCTAAATCATAATTACCAAATTTGCTATCCAAAAGTTGGGCCAGATCCTAGTAGCCTGGTCTCTAAGATATTGCTACAAAGGCATGAGAGTTGTGGATTCCAATAATATCTACAAAGATCCTGCTATTCAAATATGTTTGAACATAAAGTCCTGTCCTGGAAAGGAGACAGAGGGGCAAATGGCCACAACATTAAAACTATTTATGGAAATCCTCCTACTCCTCAGACCTGTTTCAGAATGCAGGTTTTGACTAGAAACATCAGCAGCTGTGGTCACTCTTCCCCAAATTGAAGCCCAAGTGGGAGCCAGCAGGCAGAGCATGCTTGAGGATGTTAGTAGACAAGGAAAAGGAAAAGGAGGGGCAGCTCTGAAGGCAGAAGAGCTTCTGTTTAGTAGAGGTACAATCAGCAAGCAGACTGGTCAAGCCAGGGCATAAAGCTTGATGACTGACTTTACTTACCGGATGGCATGCTTGCCCTTTCGGTAGATGCTGGCATGCTAGTTACAGTCTCTGCAAAACACAAAGGTCAACAAGATGTTATGCCACACTATCAAATGCCAGTCCCAGTCAGACTGGTGCAGAACAGCAATGTGAGGGAAAAGAAAGAAGGTCCTTCCAAGAAGGGAGAACCCCGTACTTGAACTTCATAGAGTGAGACATGCAAATAGGTCCATGGTTCTAGTTGGTTTCTTCCTTCTTGGACAGCAAACATGAGCTGAGTTAAGTCAAGATTACTGGGAAGAACAAATAATTTCTATCTGTTCAACAAGAGCATACAAGTGGCCCAGATGTGGCCTGCTCCTTGAGAAGGAATGTGTCAATGTCACCATTGAACTAGCCAAGAGAGGTGGCAAAAATGCTGCCAGCAGAATTTCTCATCACAGACAGTGGAAGAATTGCAGCTTCTCAAGGAAGAAAGCCATTTCCAAGTCAGGATCATTGGAAAGTAAATAAGTTTCTGGCAGTATAAGCTCATAGACTTTTTCTCCCTTATCTGTAGTATCAAATTCCAGTGATGAGTAAAATCAAAACGTTTGTTCAGGTGATCATGAGTCCATCTATGCAATACTGAGTTAAGTACTCTTGGAAACCACAGGAGTCTGAAAAACCTGATCTTGCCTTCTTGTCTCTGCCAGGATGCTGCTGGGAGCAATGTCACTAGGGGTCTAACTAGTACTAAATCCAAATATCCTGGAAAGAGTTTCTCTTTATGTCAGAACCAAATCTCTGTCTTTCCAGTTACATAAATTTATCTAAAGGTCCAGAAACCACCTGGCAGTGAGGAAAATAGACCCAAACTGCAGCATCTATGGTCAGATGACCAAACAGCTATCTGGGATAGCTGAGACATACCATTAACAAATATTCCTGCAGTCACAAAATCAGAAGAATTAGTGCCCAAGGCTCCTTATAGCTCGATGTTTTCTAATACGACAACAATTTTCATTTGCAAATGATGGTCTAAGTAAGTCAAGTATGCACCTAGCCAAGGATAGCTTCTTGTGTGGGTTTTTTCTAACCATCTAGAAATTCCCACAGTAGTAATTAACTTAAACATGGACATGTCTGAAATTATGTCATCTCTAGGTTTTCTATCATAATAAATGACACTGTATAAATTAGTGATGGGGGGGGGGACTTAAAGATAATCTTGTCTGAACCCTTTTTTATGAGGAAACTTTAGCACAGAAGGTCTTAGTGTCTTGCTAAGGCCGCATAAGAGCAGAGCTGGATTGCCAATTCAGATATTGAGATTCCAGAGCTACTATGTCTGCTGCACTCTGCTGCATCCAGCAGGCTAGATGGTTCAGTTCTGAGGAACATACAGTCTTTTAAGGGATAGCTCCTCTATTCATCCAGCAGCTGAAAAGAGCTAGAATGAGCCTTTTGGCTTATACCATGAGAGGAGAAATGGTACCATTTCCTCATTTCAAATTGAATAGGTACACAATATTCCAAATTCAGAATTAAGATCTCATTGTGAATATAATAGAGACTAGAAATATTTTTTTTTTGGCAAGACAATTCTGGTTCTTTGGGCCCAGAAGTAAATGTAAATACATACATCTCAAGTGTCAATGCCACCAACAATGTAAGTGTTGGCAGCACATTCTTCCTCAAGAATTTAATGAATCCACGAAAGCAGACCTAAGATGTCCAGGCCATAACCAATGAAAACAAGAACAGTAGAATGGAAGTTCATTGTTGTAAAAGTGTTTGGGGCTCCCTCACATAGCAAAGACTAAGATCTTCTACCTTCAGAGCTGGGACAATCTAAGATGGTATTTCTGAAGAATGTTCAAATAATTTTCTTTTTTCTCTTGAACTTTAAAAACTAAGCACAGACAATAAACAGGTAGCAAAAGAGAACAGAGGCTTCTTTGTAAAAAAAAAATTCAGATTTCAAGCCAAGTATCTAAGTGTCCCTTTGGAAGAGAAGGCCCTCCCACTGTCCATCCATCAAAGACATGGCAGACATTGAGCTGAGGCTAATATAAGCTCTGAGAATATAGCATGAGGATCCTACTCAGGTAGACAATAAATGTTCTGTTGTTGTTTTTGTCATTCAATAAATGGATGAATGAATACAGCAACTCTATCAGAAGTACAAAGAGAGGGCACACACATTCATGAAATGCCTACTATGTGCCAGACACTGTGGGAAGTACTTTACCCATGTGATTCTCACAACAGCCTTGGGAGGTAGGTGCCATTATCACCCCCCATTTTACCACTGAGAACACTGAGGCAGACAGAGGTTGTAACTTGCCCACTGTTGCTCAGCTACGATGTCTCTGAGACTGGATTTAAACTC
This sequence comes from Pseudocheirus occidentalis, assembly GCA_028646575.1. Lineage (NCBI taxonomy): Eukaryota > Metazoa > Chordata > Mammalia > Diprotodontia > Pseudocheiridae > Pseudocheirus > Pseudocheirus occidentalis. The sequence goes on from CM053601.1 coordinate 4,086,420, forward strand.
AAGTCTTCCTGACTCCAGGCAAAGGGCACATTCGTTTCACCACCTAACTTTCAACACAAACATTGAGACAAAAAGCCTATTATCATCCTCAGTCTAAGGCAATTATTGACCCAAGAGGAGGCAATTACAGAGCAATTAGGAACAAAGAATTTCTTTAAACTAACCCTCACAAAAGACCAAAATAACAGATCTATGATCTCATGAATGCATATATTCCCTTCAATAATGCATTTATGCATTGTCATGCCCAGCCATCCTAGGTAAGTTATTCTCTTAAATCACCAAAGGAGGTCCACCCAACACACTTGTGGACCACCTCATTTTCCCCTTGGCATTATGAAGATAGCAGGGGAACCCATAGGTTGGCCATCCCTTTGATCTCCTTGGTATGAAACTGTTCCTCCTCCTCACCTCCATGCCCTTGATAATACATATCTTTGATGCATCCTTCACATGACTTTTCCAGTATAAATCCTATTTTACAAAGTGCTGCCATCTGTGCACACCATCCATGCCCATTCTCCATTATTCTTTAGGAGATCCTCACTGTGGATACTATAGCATTTCAGGAGTATCAGCAGAAGGATGTATTTCTTTCTCTCTCTCTTTTTTTTTTTTTTTGCTTTTTGGAGGGGGGAAGGTAGGGCAATTGGGGTTAAGTGACTTGCCCAAGGTCACATGGCTAGTTTTTGTGTTAAGTGTCTCAGGGCAGATTTGAAATCAGGTCCTCCTGACTTCAGGGCTGGTGTTGTTCACTGTGCCACCTAGCCTCCCAGGATGTATTTCTTAATATCCCAAAGATACTCAACAAAAAAAGCACTTCTTACTTCCTCTAAAGCATAAATGCACACCCAATCCTGATCACTTGTGTGACAAAGATGAGATTTCTAGCCACAGACAGGAGAATTACATTTCAAGCTCATAGTTCCAAAGCAAGGCCTCCAGGCAAATTCTGTCCATAACACTTCTTGGGAAAATGCAACCTCAGAAATGATCATCACCAGCCATGACTTGCAATTTTCTTGGTTCCAAAACAATTTTGCTAATGAGAAAATCTCATCTTGCTAATAAAGTCCTGCAGCAGAAAGTCTGTTTGAATACTATACCAATTGTCATTCCTTTTAGCAAATACATCTATCATGCCAAAAGCAAAATTGCAAATCACTAAATCCAAGTCCCACTTACAAGAATAAGCAAAATGTATTTATGAACCCAGGCTTCTTGATTTTTTTCTGTCAGCAACACACTGTTCCCTGAGGAATTTGGAAAATGAAATGTGTTCATATGTGCTGGGTGGCCCTTTCATTAAGCTGAATTAATGAGAACCACCACCAGCATCTGCCTGCAGCTAAGTGACTTATGCTGAGAACACCAAGGAAAGGAAGGGAAGGGACCTGTGAGTGTTTGCAGCATTTTGATAATATTTTACAAATTGGCCTGGAGTCTGGAAAAATGCTCCAGTTTGGGCACAAACCTTTAATGAAATTTATGAAATTTCTAATGATCACAGGCAAGCAGCTTTTTTTCTGAAGATTCTATCATGAGTGCTACATGCTAAAATTAACAAGTTTTACATGATGTACGTACACCTAAGTCTCTAAAATTGTTCTTAAAATGTACAAGAATGATTGGGACTCTCTGTAGTTCCTGAAAACAAAGGATGCCATGATTCTGGGGCCAACAACTTAGGAAAGTTGTCATTTATTTTTAATTAATAACCCCCTTTCTTAAAAATTAACAAGCACCAAATCCAATGTGCCTGTCTGCAAAGTCAACCAGAAAAAGTCAACTGAACAAAGCTCTGTTACATACAGCTTTCTTTTTCCTTTAAGCAAGTAATCAGTTCCAACAGTTATTTTCAAAGCCGTACTGCTTGTCTCTGTTTCCTTTTGTGTAATTTTTATATGATTGAGGATCCCACTTTCTTCCTGTTTGATTATTTTCAGGAACCCTAACATTATCTTTCCCTTCCACCTCACTTCTTCCCCACTCCCAGTGGATACAGAGACAATTCCCACTTTGGCCACATCCAAAAGTGTTTCATTCCACGCTTTGAGTCTATCACCTCTCTCCATAAGGTGGAGAGCAGAGTTCATCCCCAGGCCTCTGGAGATGTGGTTGGGAGACGCATGCTTCAACATCTTGCAAATTCTTATAGAAACTTGCTGTTGTATCCTTTATGCTCCATGTTCTGCTCATTCCATTCTATCATTTCGTACAAATCATCCCAAGTTTCTCTGAAACCAGTTAGGATGAGTCTTTTCAAAAGGGACACAGAACATAGCACCATATAGCTCTTAAGCACCGGAACCTCTGAAATCCATCTCTGGTTTCAGAATGAAGACACAGCTATTCATCCAAGGGGTTTTAGGAAACCTATTGACAAACAAGCCTGTAAATATTCTGGGGATAAGGATTTGAAAGGACATCAACTCTTCTTATTACAGTCTTGTTTCTCTGTCTCTCTGGACATGCTTCCTGTAGAACATAAGACCATTTGTTTTCCATGATTAATGGCAGACCCATGACAGACACACCCAAACCACAGCAGTTATAATTACATTCTCAATTCAGTCAGTATTGGGAAGGTCAGTCTGTTATGAAGATAAACTGAATCCATAGCTCTGATACAGAGATTAATTCAATCTTATGCAAATTGAATTCCCAGGGATGATGGAATAAATCAATCATTCACTAGCAATTATTAAATGCCTACTAAATGGCAAGTACCACAATGAATTCTGGGGATAAAAAATCTTTGCCCTCTTGGAGCTTACACTCTATCAGGAGAAATGGTATATATGTGTATATATATATGTAAGCAACTGCAAATGTGCGCAGACACACACACACATACACATACACACACAAATAAGCACGCCCAATACAAAAAAGGGAAGTGCAGGAAACTATTGTTTGGAAGAGGAGAAGGAGGAGGAGGAGGATAAAACTCATGTAAGGAGTGGTCCTTGGGTTGAGAACTGGAGGAAGACTGGAAATCTAAAATGCACAAGTGAGTAGGGAACACATTCCAGACATGGTGTACTATCTGTGCAAAGGCATGGAGAGGAGAGACGAAATAGAAATATGTGGAGCAATTAGGATGGTGTGGCTATACTCAAGAATTCATGAAAGGGACCAGTATAAAGTAAAGTCTGGACAGGTCAGCTTGAAAGGAATTTTATGTTATCCAAGTAGTGAGAAGGAACTCCTGGGGTATTATGAGCAGGGAACAAATGTAGTCAGATCTCGTCTTTAGGCCCCTTAACTTGGCAAGTGTATGGAGGATATACTGGATCAAGGAGAAATCTGACAAAAATACACAATTGGGGAGGCAACTGAGATAACCCAGGTGAGAGTCAATGAGAGCATGAGATAGGGCTGAGGCCATGTGAGTGGAGACCGCAAGAGGCATGGTGAGATGTTTTAGATGAAGAATTGACAAGACTTGGCAACTGATGGTACGTCTGCCAGGAGGGAAGCATGAGGAAGAACAAGGAGTCAAGGATGACACCTAGCCTGTGAACCCAGAAGGTTGGAAAGGGAAGGTTAGTTAACAGCTCCTTGACTTGAAATTCATGATAATTCCATCAACAAAAAGCAGAGAACTCATTTCCTCCTGAAGTTGCAATAAAGAAGAAAATCAGGCATAATCTGATGTATATCAGAGATTTGAAAAGATGGCATCTCAACACTCTCTAGAGGAAAGATATGGAAAACATCATAAATTAAAATTCAAAAGAAGTCAGGAGTGGAAGGAGTAAAACCTTCAAGATTAAGATTCTGATGACAAAGAGGGAAGAAATTCCAATTAGGAGGGAAAATAATTGTTTTCTAAAGAAATTGATAATGGTACTCAAGGAGTTCTTTGGACAATTTAAATTTTTTTAAAGAAAGTCAAGCAAGGTTGCTTAATAATGGATAATATAAGCATGTCTAGTCAGTCCTATAAAAATTTCAGGCTTTTTAAAAAATTATAATTTAGAATTAAAAAATAAAAACAATGTCAGGTTGACCAAATCTCAAAATGAGCTACAGCAGGAAAGGGAAGCTAAGGTAACCCAAAGTTGAGTTGTTGCTGTTGTAAAATCTATATTGAGGGGGGCAGCTAGGTAGTGCAATGAGTAGAGCACTGGCCCTGGAGTCAGGAGAACCTGAGTTCAAATCTGGCCTCAGACACTTGACACACAAACTAGCCATGTGACTTTGGGCAAGTCACTTAACCCCAACTGCCCTCCAAAAAAGAAAAAAAAAAAAGAAAAGAAAATCTATATTGAGGGAGAGAGATGAATCAAAAAAGATATAAAACCTTTGTGTGGTTGAGTAAGACAATAAAGTAGAAAGTAGAAGGGAAGGCTGCTTTGACCTCATTTTGGTTCTATTTTTTGTGCCAGGGCAAATGATCTTTGTTCAAGATGTGAGTGAACACAAATGGCCAACTAGGAGGTGCTACCCTTGCTTACCAAGGAAATAAGAGAATCCTGAGCTATCTGTAATGAATTCAATCCATCTGGCCCAGAGGAACTATATCCTTGTGTGCTCAAATAATTGGAAAATGTGAATGATGAGATTCTGTCCTTTAAAATTGAAAGACTGTGAACAAATAGGGGAGATCCCAAAAGAGGGAGAAGGGAAACTGTTGTTTCCCATCTGCCCTTGACCCTGCATACCCCTCTCTTGCATATACTCCTTTAAAAAAAAGAAAGAGAAGAAAAGAAAGATCTGGAACCTATAGGTCATTTACTTAGATTCCTAGGAAAGTTTTAGAATTGATCTTTAAATGGGTGGTTGGTAAATATTTAGAAATGTGCCTACAAAAAGCTAACATGGCTTCAGTGAGAACAGGTCATGCCACACTAACCTTACTATCTTTTTGTATAGGGTTACTAACCTGGTAGATTAGGGAAAGGTTTTTAGACCTAGTTTACCTAGAATTTGGGGATAGTTTTGAGAAAGTACCTCATTCTATTTTTATGGAGAAGATGAAACAATATAGGATAGATAGGAACAGAACTAGAAAAATTCTGGACTATTCAAATGGCAAGTCTCAAAAAGGAGTCATTAAAGGTTCAATATCAATCTGGCAGGAGGTCTCCAGGATAGTGCTCAAGGGAATCTGTGATTGACTCTGTGCTATTTAACACTGTTTATCAATGCCTTGGATAAAGACAGGGAGAATATGCTCAGTAAATTTACAGATGACACACCATTAGGAGGGATAGCTAACACAGAGGATGACAGTCAGGACTGAACCCATTTCAACAGACTACAGCATTGGGTTGAAAATAAGAGAATGAAATTTGTTGGAGAAAAATGCAAAGTATTATGTAGGTCCAAGAATTAAACTTTACAAGGATAAGAGGGAGGGACATTGTTAGATGGTAGATTGTCTGAAAAAAAGATCTGGGAATTTTAACAGACTGCAAGCTCTAGAAGAGTCTGAAGCATGATAAAGTAGATTGAAATCCTAAATTGCCCTAAGAGAATGAAAGTTTCCAGGAATAAGGAGATTGTCATCCCTCTAGTCTGCTCTCACTGGGCTACATCTGGGGGACCATGTCTAGTTGAGTGACACTTATAAGGAGGCAACTGATTGAAGCAGGGCAATATGAATAATGAAGGGACTTGAAGCTATGTCAATAAGTGTCAGTTGAAGGAATAGAGGGTGCTTAGTATAGAGAAGACTCAGAGCAAGTAAGACAGCTGAATTCAAGTACTTGAAGGATTACAAGGTGGAAAAGTACTAGACTTGTTCTGTTTCTTGTGGTGTCCTTGAAACTTGCCATGGCTTCCACTGCTGAACATGGCATCATCAGAGGGCAAGATCAGGAACAATGGTTGGGAACTGTGAGGAGGTAAGCTTCCACTAGAAGTCAGGGAAAATGCCTTGCCCATTATAGCCATCTCAAAGTGGAATGGGCACCCTGAGTGTGGAGTTCCTTTTCCTTAGAGATCTTCAAGAAGGGACTTAGTGGCTTTCTTATAGGGGAGATTTTTTCAGCTAAGAGTTTGACAAGATTATTACTGAGATCCCATTAAAATCTTAAATTCTATCACTCTGAGTTTCTCTCATACCATAATGCTCAACAGAAAGAGACACATGAAAATCAAACAGCTGCTGTCTTTGGCCTGCCCAGCTGTTTCCATGGGATCCATCCCACAGCAGTATGGCCAATGGATTCTTCCTCTGGCAAAATGTAAGCTCCTTGAGGGGAGGAACTGGTTTAGCTTTGTCTTCCTATCCTCAGCTTCTAGCACAGTCCTACACCTCTAGCAGGGGATTAATAAATCCATCTTTGGTGCAAAGTTTTTCTTTTTCTTCTTTTTTTCAATTGAGTGTTCAGTGGGTAGGAAGGAGAGAAGAAATGCTTGCAAATTTTTCAAAATAAAATAAATGAAGGAAATATAAAGCATAATTATTCCTAAAGCTGTGCAGACCATGTCTACATGTCTTACTTGTGGCACATTTCAGAAAATGGGAACCGTTCAGTCCAAACTTACTATAAATGTAAAGACTGTGCACAAACATGTGCACACATGAATATGTGGTAACACATTTTTGTGCATATATACGAACGCATATGTGTACACACAAACACACATGCACAGGTGCATGCACTATGCGTCAGGCTCTGTTGCCTCATGATTCTTACAGAACAGGAGCACAGCCATGTCGATCAAGGCCTTACAATCATTGCATTTGGAAAGCTTCTCAGCAGACCTCTGTTCCACACAGAGGAAAGAGAGAACGCCACCTCCATGGCTTACCGTTTGACTCCACGATGGTGATGTTGGCGTAGGCGCTGTCATTGCCTAGTTTGCTGATCACTTTGCACACATACTCCCCGGAGTCAGCCAGTGTAGCTTTACTGATGCGGAGTTCGGATTTCCTGGGGACCAAGGTGCACATAAGTATGATGGATTGCACAGAGAGCTCATTTATTAGCCTGAATCTTGTTATCTGGGACACATGGGAGATCCCTCCCTGTCTGTCCCTTCCTCCTCTTCTTTCTTTCATTCTTTACTCTCTCTGTTTCTCTTTTTGTCTCTATCTCTCTCTGTCTCTCTGTCTCTCCCTTTTTCCCTCCCCCCACCTTCCCTCCCTTCCTTTAAGACTACTTGCCACTAACATCTGAAAAGATCGAAAGTGATTCTTTTAACTTTTCAAAGAACAACACTAAATGCAATGAGCAGGAGGAGAGATTATTAGAGCTAAAAGTGCCTTGAAAATGATCTAGTCAGGCCCCATCATTTGACAGATGCAGAAACTAAAGGGAAGTGACTCCATAAGGTCACACAGATGACAGAGCTGGGATCTTCCAACTCCAAACCCCACCATAAAATACCAGGAATATTTGTTTGCATAGAGTGAAATTAGTCCAACCATGGGGCCATTAAAGAAATATTTATCTCTCCTTAAAAGCCTTATGGCTAGAAATAGACAATGACATAAGGCACTCCATGCAATGAAATAAACTTTCAGTATCAAAAACAAAGTCAATTATTGTTACTATTATTATATGATAACACCTCACAACTTAATGTTAGCACAGCCTTTGACATCCATGACCTCATTAGAGGCCCAATACAACCTGCCCATTTTAAAAATGAATAAACTAAGAATGAAAGAAGTTAAAGGTCTTGCCCAGAGTCTCAGGACAGATAAATAGCAGAGGCGGGATTCAAACTCAGGTCTTTCTAACTCTAGGCTCACTGTACCAGGCAGCTCTTCACCAATGAACCCCAGAGTGTTGCTGATACCCATCCAGTCAGCAAGAGCCCAGCATGCATGTGCTTCCCCCCATATTTGAGGTGAGCAGACTTTCATCTCCAATGCTCCTAGTCACTGGATAGCTCAGAGAGAAGCCTACCAGATACAACTAAAAACCCCTTCTATTCATTTTTCTTTTCTTTTTCTTTTTAAAAAAAGGTTTGAGTTGTAGGGATCAACAGAAGAAATTCTTTCCAAGTTTTCTCACTGAGCAGAATAATCCTGCTAATAGTTAGCATTTATATATAGTGCTTCAGAGTTTATAAAATGTTTGACAGATCTGATCTATTTTTGTTCTCACAACAAGCTGGGGAGGCAAACTTGCCCAGGGTCACACAGCTAGTAGGAGCTTGAGGCTGTTTTAGAATTCAGGTCTTCCCACCCCCAAAGCCTCTACTGTACCACCAGCTGTTCAAGTACAGCATTTACTATGAATGAAGATGAGTTTCAGTGACGAGACAAGAGTCCTGTCTTCCATTCTGTGTTGTGTGACATGTTAATTTATGCCAAGGGTATATATGTGTATGGGCAGGTATGTTTATTCTATAAGATCACAGATTAAGAGGTGAAAGGGTAGTCTACCTTGCTTTACTGATGAGAAAACAGAGAGGCCTGAGTGGCAACACTATGAAGCACTTGTCCTGGGGCTGCTGATTAGGGAGTGAACTCAGGACCTCCTGTCTCGAAGTTCTGGGCTCAAACCACTATGCCTTGACCGAAGCCATTTTACGCAGGAGCTTGGTGCCTTCCTCCTCTTCCTGACCACATCTTCCCATGATGCATACAACATACTCACCCAGGCTTTTTTTGTATCTTGACGTTCTGTGGTTTGTTTTTCCGACTTAATTCACTCCCATTTTTGAACCACTTGAACTTGAGAGAGGAATACTCTGAGCTGGTCTCACACCGAAGCACCAGCTTTGAGCCAGCAGCTGACTCCTGGCTCCTCATTTCTTTCAATCGGGGAGGGGCAGCTAAAAAAGAAGACACAGATGCAAAACCATCAGCATCACCATCAGCATCACCTTCACCATCACTATCACCATCATGATCACCATCACCATCTCCAGACACATGGAAAAGGGAAATGTTTTGATGAGCTGATTTACTTAAACATAGCTTTTCCACTTTGCTGAAATATAAGGCAAATTAGGACCTGAAATCTGAAATCTGAGCCTAAAAAGTACAAGGACAACTCAGTGCGTTGGTCTTCCCCAAGGGTTCTCTGATTTAGGTTCCCATACTAATGTTGTAATGCTACCAGCAATCAAGCAAATCCAAGGTCAATTTCTGATGTGACCAAAGACTGAATCCCTGAGTACACATAGCTTGCTAGGTGGCACAGTGAATAGAGTGCCAGGGTTGAAGTCAGGAAGACAACCTCAGATACTTAGTAGCTGTATGACCCTGGGCAAGTCACTTAACTGTGTTTGCCTCAGTTTCCTCATCTGTAAAAATGAACTGGAGAAGGAAACAGCAAACCACTTTAATGTCTTTGCCAAGAAAACTCCAAATGGGGTCATGAAGAGTCAGACAGGACTGAAACAACTTAACAACAATCTATGTTCGAGCAAATTAGAAATGATGTGGTCATGCAAAGGTCGATGGAGTGATGTGGGAACAGAGCAAGGAAGCTATGGAATATTGTCAGTAAAGAATCGGGTGGTGAAGACAGAATCAGAGAGAATGATGTCAAGGAAAAACGGTGAGCCAGTCATGTAGGAAAAGCAAGGGATAGCAAAGTGGGGGCCTGCTGGTGATTTCAGGAGATCTGGAGGAAAACAGGCAGCACACTGGGTGGGGCCCCTGGACAGGAGTTGAACTGGAAGGGGACAGAGGCAAGGATCTACACCCAAAGCTGGGGACAGTAATCTTTCCCCACACGCCTACTCAGTTTTCCTAATTAAATGTTTCCTTCAGTTTCTGCTGAATCCTAGCCCCCCTCCTAGGATCAGTGATAACACTGTAACCTCACAAAACCCCTCTGATGGGGACTGTACTGTTCTCTCCATTTTCCAAGAAACCATTAAAGTTCAAAGACTTTCAGTGCCTTATGCTGTGATATACAACCAGTGACTAGAGAATCAGACCTGGAAAATCATAACTCCAACTCTTCTCAACTCCATCAAGCCAACACCATCCTCGTCTAGACATCAGTGAGTAATACTGAGCCCAACGAGAATTCACAGATATGAAGATCGCTGTTCTTCAATATAGAATCAGCACTACATCCCACCAAAGCTGCACTCTGACACAAGTCTGGCCTGCCCTGCTTCTCACAAAGGGCACACATGCCTTTATCAGCAAATGACTTCTACCCCATTGATGACCTCCAGACTCTTGGACAAATGCTAGCTTTACTTGGGCTGAAAATGCTTCCATCTTCTCAAAATGAAGAGCATTGCAAGTGCTGTGCACACAGTAAACACTTACTAAATGCTTATGGACTGACTGTGAAACTTGTCTTTAATTTGCTTTCAAATAGGTGCCATCTCACATCAAAGGGGATCTGATCAGGGGTTGGTTAGGAGCAGTCAGTAATAAACTCTCTTTGGAGATCAATAGAATTAATGCAACTTTTCACATGCATTTTCACTTCCTCATCTATACCAAGGGATGTGTAGACACCTCCCTCACCCAGCTTCTCACTAAACAAGCATCTTAAGAGGAAAGGAAGGCTGCAATGGCTCCATGCTGGGCATCTGATCTCCTTTCAAAACTGAAAAGAAACCTAGCTGAAGCCTCTGTGGGAGATGGCCAAGGATCCCAGAGGTGCATGTGTAATCATGGTTAGGTCACATGGCCAGGCCAGGAAAGCAAATAACACCTCAGTCATCCTAGGGTGTTTGGGGGATTTGCTTTTCTCTATGACTGTTTAGCAGAAGGGTCACAAGATACTAACGAATAATGGTGGAAATCCTTGGAAGCCTAGGATTCCTGTCTTCAGACATTATTTTTGAGAAATCTTAGCATTCTCTCTCATTCTCTCGTAATCTCTCACTGTCTCCTTTTATGTGGTTACAGCATGAAGACAAGGGATATGCTCAATGAGGTTTTAAAAATATTGATAAATTAGGAAATCTCACTGAACTAGCATCCTCCCTGACTTCAGTCACTTAAAATCCAACAGAGGGGGAGATTACAGGGGAAGCAAACAAGCATGATAGGAGATAGAAGGTAAAAATGTAGGAGAGAGATAGATGATGAATGAGCTACAGGTGAATCTGGCATGGGCCGGTTCATTTGCAGCAGGGGGGAAACAGCACTCAAGAGCATTGACAGAGTAAGTACAGCTATAGTGAGCACAGCGATCCCAAGCAAAGGGAAAGATAGCCCTGCCTTCAAAGACCTTGGAGCCTGAAGGAGTAGTCCAGCGTCATGGCAATACTGGGAGGAAAATCTGTATTCTATTTGTCGGCATGAATCATTTATGATCTGCTTATGGCTACCCTCCATAGATAGTCATGTGTAGATTTCTAATTATTTTTCCCATTACCAAATATTCTTTTTTTCCCCTGCCTTACCACCTCCCCCATAGGTGAAAAAAAAAAACAAAAATGACATTTTTTAAACAAATGAGCGGTCAAGCAAAACAAATTTCCATCTTGGCCATGGCCAAGTATGTGCATCATTTCACATATTAAATATTTAGAAGAACATATATTTTCACATTAAACCACAGAACAGAATAAATACATGCTTGTTAATGTGGTATTTGAAGGAACCTCTCAAGTCACAAGTTAAATGGGATGCCTTGGAACACCAAAGGCTGTAGCTATAGAGCTGGAAAGAACTTCTGAGGCCAAGGAGTTCAACAGCCTTGTTTAACAGGTGAGAAGCTGAGGACCTGAGAGTGTAGGTGATATGCCCAGGGTCAATTGGGCGAGAAGTGGCAGAGCCAGGATTCAAAATCATAATCTTTGACTCCAGCCTGCCTGGAGAACCTCCCCCTCCTGGCAGGAGGCAGGTCCCTCAAGCTGGAGATCTTCAAGAAAAGAAAAGATGAATTTGTCATAATCAGGGTTCCTTTCACATATTGGGCTGGAAAGATGGTGCTGAGGTCTCTGCCAACTCTCTAATTCTGGGATTCTGTCTCCCTGGGGGCCCATCATTTCAACTGTATTTTGCGGTCACAGAAGCCAAAAATTTGGCCACTCGTATTTACAGGGTAATTTCGAATATTTCTGTTCAAAAAGAATGTTGAAGAAGTGAGGGCAAGAGCTGTCCAATTTGAAGTCTTTGGTTCAAATTCCAACTTTGTGCCATCTTGGACACTTAAAATCTCGAAGTGTCAGTTTACTAAACTGCAAAATTTGGCAGTTGGACTAAATGACCTTTAAGATCCCTTTCCCTTCTAGAGCAATGACTATGAGGCCAAGAATGATCAAAAACAATCACCCCAATCTTTAGATGCTCCAGATCTCCACTATTCTAGGCTTTCTGAAACTGAATTCATTAATACTTCATTTGCTTCCATATGACCTTTTGATTTAAAATAATTCAAAGAAGTAGCACTACATCATGCTAAGCACAAAAACAAACAAACAAAACACAAAAAAAGGTCTAAAATGTAGGCTAGACTCTGAAAATGGGGCTGATGGGGTTCAGGATCTGAGAACCCCCAGGAATCTTCCCACTTGAGGAGGTGTTTGCCTGAGACCATAAGTCTTGCATTATCACTAGGCCCAAATCTTTTGTCACTCTTAATCTAGCCTAGCCCTCCACAGTTGGCCATCTCCAGGTAGCCTTCAGCTATTTACCACCCTTAATCCCACTCCTGGAGTCTGACCTCAGTCCCATAAAGATCCTCCTTAGACTCCTGTCAGTCTAGACCACTCCTAGATCCCTCCTACAGTCTTTCTATATATAAGATCCATCTTACCTCCATGAAGGCACTGAGATTCCATCTGTGCTAGATTGTTCTGGCCCATTTGTCAATACAAGTGTTACAAATATGGAGGTTCCATAAGAATCTACCCATAATGGTGAATTTTTAATAAATTTTGTTTTACTTTGGCTGAGAGAAGGCTTGAGTCAAATTCACTTGGCAGGGTGCAGCATGTTGATATTTTGGGATCTTGAGCACCTCTAAATCCCCAAACCTCAACAGGGCCAGAGAGAGGAACAAGCACTTATTATGCCCCACCTGTATGCTACGAGGCTTGACTTTGCTAGGTGTTTGACAATGACAAGTATCATACTTGGTCTTCACAACAACCCTATGAAATAGGTGCTATTAGTATATTCCTCCTTTTTCAGTTGAGAAAACTGAGGCAGAAAATGATGAGGTGGCTTAAAGAACAGTGGACTTTCCCCTTCACTGGGATGTCTCCCTTGGGGTCCACAGTGAGCAGGAATCCCCGAGAGGCAGGCTTACTCAGACAAACAGAATGCTACCCAAACTCTTGACTTCAAGAAACAAGTTCACACTATTCTTTCTTTGTTCTCCATATAACAATCATCACAGGGTCTTGAAGAGTAATATCATTATTAAAATAACATAATGTATTATATATAATCTTGCATATTGTAATTATTTTACATGTAATATATTCTATTCAGAGTGTATCTTAATTATACATAATATACTATGCAACATATAATGTATATGGGGCAGCTAGGTGTCACAGGGGATAGAGTACCTACCCTGGAGTCAGGGAAGACTTATGTTCAAGTAGAAATCTGGCCTCAGATATTTACTAGCTGAGTGACCCTGAGCAAGTCGCTTCAGCCTGTTTGCCTCAGTTCCCTCATAAAATGAGCTGGAGAAGGAAATGGCAAACTGACCCAGTATTTCTGCCAAGAACATCCCCAATGGGGTCACAGAAGAGTCAGATATGACTGATGTTGAGTGTGTCTGTATATGTGTGTGTATACATACATACACACAGAAAGAGGTAATATATGTACATGATGGCTACAGATTAAAGCTTATAAGGTGCTTTACATATATTTGACATGGGTTAAGGTCCCTAAGGTGCTTTACATATATGTGGCTGTCACATTTCTAGTCTATCTTCTCCCCTTTGGGGGGTGGGGGTGGTTTAGGAAGACAGCTGTCCAAATGCTCCCTGGCTCCCAGTGGGTGACTTGGAAAGAGCAAAAGGAATTCCTGCCTTCCCGGATGATTGGAGCTTGAGGCTCCATCCTCTCTTTGCATTCAGCAGGGAAGAATGCATGATACAATAACTGACAATAGGGTGGTATTTTTTAATTTGCTAAGGCTTTCCAAATATCATCTCATTTTCTCTCAAGACTTCAAAGGGAGGTCAGTGCTATTATTGTCTTTCTTTCATAGATGAGGTCAACTAGGTGGGGAAGGCTTTACCAGACTTGCCAGATGCCCTCTGCTGTATTTAGCCACTTAAGTGTGGATGGCTAGATTTGAGCTTAGGACCTCCCTATTCCAAGTCCAAGACTCTCTCTGCTAGTAATTGCTTAGATGTCTGATGCCCTGAAGGACACTGAGAAGCCCCTTCAGATTCATAGACTGTTGGGGCAGGAAGGGGTTTTAGAGGCCATCTAGGAAAACCTCTTCAATATACAGAGGCCCAGAGAGAGAGAATACACTGACCTAGTACTTTGGAATAATCTATGGGAAAGGAAGTCTTGGCCCCTCAACCCCATGGACTCCTGGGTGGAGGTGTTCAGTTGCCCTGGGGGTTAATTTCCTAGCAGTTTGGGACCAAGGTTGGGGAGGAAGGGTGTATTGGAGAGAAAGCTACATTGGGGTCTGGGAAGCCACCAAACAGAGCCCTCTGCCCAGGGTACCTCCCTGTCTCCTGGAAGCATCCTCTATGATATGCAAAGAGACAAAGAAAGGTAAGGTGGAAATCAAGAGACTGAGGTTATGAACCAACTCTGGAGAGTAACTCACAAAGGGAGGTTGCCCAAATCAGCCCAAATCTTTGAAATTTTCAATTAGGTCATTGAAAAAGGGGGGATTAAATGTTTTGTTCTCTGCACTGACTCACTGGGAGTGGAAGAAACAGAGGGGGATTTAGATAAAATTAGGAAAAACAAAAAGATAAGAATATAAATGTATATTAAGAAAGAAAATGGGGGGGCTGGAGAATGATCTCTGGGGGCATCATCCAGTCCAAAGCCGCTCTGCAGATCTTCACTGCACCAGGGTCCCCAGCTTCATGGCATCTGTCCAACATTCTGCCTGCTGGTCAGTGATTATCAGAGCTTAAAAAAAGAATTCAACTTTTCTGTCAATCAGTGTAAAATCATTTAAGTGTCCAGTAGGTGGGAGACCCAGTGATCATCTGTAGAGATAGCCTTTCCTCCCCAAGGAATGAGAAGGTTCCCAGGTTCCAAGACAGCCAGAAGGGCTTACGAGAGCCCAGAGCCTCAGTGTAGTCTACGGCATAACAGTGTTTTTATAAAGGAACTAGGCTGGCTCTACCTCAGGCTAAATCAATCTCACCAAACATAAGAAGATAGGGAGTGAGGTGTTGGGAGGCCCTCCCTCTTCCCCTCTGGGCAGGGAAAAGGGAGGTTCCCGAGTATCCCATTCATAAACCTGTTTATACCAACTCCCTCAGATGACAGAAACCTAATTTGGGAAGTGGAACAAGCTTTTGATTTGGAGTCAGGGAAGCTGAATTCCAATACTGCCTCTGCTATGGACTAGTCACCTAATTTCTCTAGGGTTCAGTGTCTGTATTTGTAAACTAAGGAGGCTGGGCCAGTTAATGAGCATTTCTAAAGCACCTTCGCCATGCACCAGACACAGTGCTCAACTGTGGGGGTACAAATACAAGTCAAGAACACGACAAGGCAGCTGGAAGAGCTGTTTAAATCTGAAGCATCATCCTTAACCTAGCCAGGCACCAGGAGAGTTAGCCTGGGCAACGACTGACTGGAACATGGGGGTGGTGAGGCAAAGGATGGTAACAGAACTCAGTATTTGCAGGTTGTCACGTAAAAAGGGGATTTATGTCCCCCCTGCCTGGCCACAAGTACCAGAACCAGTAACAACTGAGCAAAAGTTTCAGTGGAAGACAAAATTTACCAGAAGCTATTTGGTGCTTTGGGGTCAGGAAGAGTGCTTTCACTTGTGGCCCCTGGGCAAGCCCAGCTGTACAAATGGGGATGAAAATCTCACCCTTTTTTAGGAGGACTACCATTACAGATTAAAACCTGGAAGCAACTATCAAGGAAATAGAGAGGCCCAGATGAGGCCCCCCAAATGCATCATATTAATGTCCTTTCCCACTGTGACTCATCTAACCCTAATTCCCTTTTAGCTGGAATGAACCTCAGCCGCCTTGGTCAGGCACTGGGGATAACAGAGAAAATACATCCCTATCGTCAAAGCTCCACAATCCATTTCTCTCTTGACAGACCCTATCAATGAGTGCTCTCTGTGGTCCCACATTTCTTGAACACAATTCTAGTGCTGTCCCCACTGATGCACCCCTCAACCCAATTTCATGATGCTCTAAGAGTCCTGGAGTGGCGGTGAGGATTTCCATAACACAATTGCCTAATACATGACTGTGCTGGGGCTTATAAAGTTAACCAGACTGAATCTTTCTTCACCTTCAACAACTTGGTCATTTGGAGATGAGCAAAAGCAGACTCTGAAAGCCAGAAACACAAAGTATATGGGCTCAGCTAGGTTCTGTGAATTTTACAATTCTCTTGAAAATGATTGTGATAACAAGCGACTTGAAGGAAGCCTTCCTATCCAAACCAGTCCTGGAAGGTTTGGTCTATTTGAAACAGACAGGAGTGAGAGCCTGAAGTGCCTGGGCCCTATAAGAAATCCTGAATTCCCCATCAGCCCGTGACCAAGCACCAAGTCCAGCACACATGATTTTTATGTTGAATGTAACTTATGCACTGAGGAGAACGGAAACATCTGGACAGGATTAGAAGTTCTCTGCTCGCCAGGGGCATTGGACAAATCCCTTCAGGCTAAGTCTCACCCTTGACCTGCCAAACATGATTACGGCAGGCCAGTCACTTCCCCAGGCTCCACAGCTGCTCTCCTCCCCCTCTCGCCTAATAAACATCTCATCCCATCCCATCCCAACCATGATCCTGCCCAGAGTCAGAAAGAGCACATGTGGCCACAGCCCTGGGGGAAAGGGGAGGAGGGAAGAGGAGAAAGAAAAGGATACTAAATAGAAATCTGAAAGCAAAGGGGTGTGGCCTACCAGCTTCCCCAGAGATGGTGTGAGGTTGGTTCAAGGCTTCCCTTCCAGCGCAAGTAAACCGGCCCCTTTGGGGAGCAGTAGGGAAGTACGTTCTGTAGGGAGGAGCCCTGGGTTGGGATCAAATCTTGGCTCTGTTTCTTCCTATTTAGAGGTGGCACCATTGTCAAGTTGCTGTTTTCTTGTGCCTCAGTGTCCCTTTCTATAAAATGAAGGGCCACAGTATAGCAGGAGAGAGGTCAAATTTGGGGTTAAGATGAGAAGCTGGGATAGGAATGAGGTGGCTTTGAAGGTCCCTAGTAGCTAGCTCTCAAGCCTAGCTCCTAGTATGACTTTATAAATTCATGGAGGCCTAGTAGCATGCCACCAACATTACACAATGGCTTTTAGAATACCACCAGTGAAGCATGCCAGGGGCACTTGATATGGCAGGAAAGGTACCAGTTCTGAGAATAATGGGTCTGGAGGGATGCAGGCCTGAAGGGAACAAAAAGTGAGAAAAGCAAAGGAGGGAGGAATAGGACATTGCTCCTGGGACCCAGAAGGTTCTCTGGTGCTTCCCATGCCCTCTCTATCCCTTCCCCAAATGGTCTGCAGCCACCCTTCCCTTCTTTGGCTACAATCAAGAAACTCACAGAATCTCCTACACAGTAGATATGATGAATTGGGCAAGGCTTATAGGGCCACTGGAAGGAGAGGTTCTTTATAAACCCTACAAATAGGGACTATCATTATAATGATGGTTTTCTGTTGGGATTTTGGGTGGACATGGTCCTAGGTCAAGTTCCCGTTCTACTATTTACACAGTACACACATGAAAAAGCTTTCAATCTAAAACTTATCATATTATAATCATCATTTTTTTGTTGCTGAGTTGTTTCAATCATATCTAATTCTCCATGACCTCATTTTGGGGTTTCCTTGGCTAAAATACTAGAATTGTTTGCCATTTCCTTCTCCAGCTCATTTTACAGATGAGGAAACTTAGGGAAGCAAGGTCCACTTGTCCATGGTCATATAACTAGTAAGCATCTGTGGCCAGATTTGAACTCAGAAAGATGTCTTCCTGATTACAAGACCAGTGTTCTATCTACCATGCAAACTAGGTGCCCTCATTATATAATTACCATTGTTATATGCATATACTCTCTGATATCTATGTATATGGAAGTCTGTTGATGCATAGTTTTGCTTTCTTTTTCTAAGTCTTTATGTTTTACAAGCTCTTCATTCTGTGTAGTTTGGATGTTGAATATTCAGAATGGCAACATCTATTGAAAACATAGTTCCAAATTTTATGATACAATGTCATTTCTGGATGTTTTTAAGTAACACTTTTGACAATGGTGGTGTTCTTGTTTCACTACAGTTTATTTATTCTGTGCCCCAAAATTATCAGGGGCTGGCCTTTGTCATATGTGAATTTGATAACTGTTTATGAAGGTTAGACAGCTTCTGGTTTACATTTGATCAGATTATTAAGTAGGCATTCATTGGTTGTAATCTCCAATGATATGCTACATAGTGTCTACTATGTCCTTCAACAATGTGTATCAATCAATAAGCCTGGGTTGATTAGGGTGCACTTTGTGCACTTTCTGGTGGTGATGAACTGGTCTTAATAGCAATATCATAGATCCCTCCATTTCTGGAACCAAGTCAGTATGACTCAGTCATTTGGTCAAGTATTTTGTTGACTGAGTTCATGTGGTTTTTGCCCACGGAGGACCTTTTGCTTCCCCTGTTGGATCTTAGCCATTTCATAGGCTATCTCTGAAGGCAAACCAGTATGCGCGGCATTGGAGAAATCCTGGGGTATGTACTTACTGCTCTCTGAAATTGTGTCTGTTTGTTCCATAGGCATTTCATTTTCATGTAATCAAAGTCATCTACTTTTATCTTTTACAATTGCTTCTATCCTTCAGTTGGTGAAGGATCAATTATCTGCTACTCATAGCAATGAGAGGTATATGATCTGCTTCTCTTCTAATTTTTATGTGATCTTTAATATTAAGGTCAGATATTTCTGAAAGTGTGTGATGTGTTTAAAATGTTCCCTGAAAATATCTATCAATCATTTTGTGCCTTTTTGTTAAAGAATTGTTCATCTTTCCATAGCTCTCTTGCAATAATGGACTCTGTATTTCATTAATATTGTTTTGTTCAGTTCTGTTTTTTCTGAGGGGGACCACTGTTTTATAGTAACCATTGCTGTCTATTTTATTGTTCCATATGTTGAGGCTAAAACTGATATTTAGAAGCTATGAATCATGCTGAAAGTGTTCTTTCCATTGGTCTTTGACTCCAGGATGACACAAGGGCAACATACATAGCCTCAGTTTTCTCTCTGATAGACTTATGATTGATGTGTTTGCCTGGAGAAGACCAAGGTATTTCCAAGTATCATCTCTATCCATTGCTCCAATGTGACCTCTGGATTCAAGCCCCAAACACTCAGTCTCTCTTGTTTGTGTTCATTTTATATTTGTTAATTCCCAGAGGCTTTTTTTTTTAATCAGAAAAGGCTTCTGTGAGATAAAATGATTGGTTTTGTTTCTCAATCAAGCCTTATTATTTGCCATCATCCAGAGGCATTGAGCAACTAGTACAATATTGGGAGCTAAGCCCTACTTCTTTTACTTGGAAATTGTGCCTATAGAGGTTCTATTGAGGAAGGAGGACAATGGGTTTGGAACTGAGCCGAATAATAATGCACATAAAAGGGATGCACTGGAAATGCTGCATTCTATACCAATTGGTTCTGACATTGTGTTTGTGGCATGGTTGACTTTTCCAGTATTTGAAGCGTGTGGGCGTCCAATACTCTACTTTTCTCCTTATATCCAGGCCTTTCCTAGATTTGTCATACATGACTAAGCCCTTGTCATACTACTATTGCTGCTGTGGTTAACTCTACTATCTAATTCTCATCTTTTTCAATAGGATTCAGATGGAAACAATCTGAAGCTAAGCCACTTCCTGGTTAATGTTCTGGATGGATAAAATGAATGATTTTTGTCACTGAATAAGGGTGATGAAATATACATGCATAATACACATGCATATACAAATGTGCATGTAAATACATGTATGCATGTATACATGTATGTACATGGGCACGCGTACACACACACCATCATCATCATCATCATCCTAGCCAAAGAGAGTATAGTCCTGTCTTAAGTAAAAGAGAAGCTTCTTGAGGGCAGAGGCTATTTTAGAAAACTGTCTTTGTATGGTGTCTTGGCACTTGGCTTGGTTCCTTGCATGGAGTAGGTGCTTAAGTGATTGCTGGATTGGATTGTGTCTATAAACTTGATAAACATAGCCAGACACCAAAGAGAGAAGAAACTCTGCCTATCACATATTTAAACAAGAAAAAAAAAGTGTGTGTGTATGGGTGTGTATTCATTCATTCAATTATTTCTTTTTTGAACTGGTTCAACCCAGCAAATTGGAATGCTAAGAACCTCAGTCCAGACTTGTTTTGTATCCCTGAGTTACCTGGTGTTTCCAGATCATTCCTTGGTGAAAAGGACCATGGGAATTCCAATGACTAAGTGTTTAGGGACCGCTGATTTTCTGGCAAGGTATTGCCAGTCACATGGCCATGTCACATCATCATTCCCTCCCAGCCCTGAAACATGAGGGCCTGACTTGGGGAAAGGGCTACCTTGTGTGCCCATATAGTGCTCTCTAGCTCACTTACATTTCCTGAAGGTCTCCTTACTAGAGAACTAGTCCAAGACCAGCTCACTTTGCCTATAGAGGTTTACTAACCCATGTCTATGTAGGTCTAAATGTGCCATCTTTGGATGACTCTTAGAAGTGGGGGACCACTTAAATGCCATCTAGCCTTTTTATGGGTGGTTAGTATCACCCCTAAGGTTTGAGGGCCAACTTCCTCCACCAGTTCCTCCATTTTGCACCATCCCAATGCAACATGGCTGCTTTATTATGCTGGTCCTCCCACTGACCTTCTGAATGGGTGGTTGAAGCTCTTTTCTCCAAATTTGCTCAGTGGATAATAAGAGATAAGGAGGAAGTCAGCTGTTAAAGTAAGGATACTGACCCATGCAGCCACTTTAAAAGTCTGATGCCCTAATAACTTGCTACTCTCATAGCTCCAAAAAGGACTGAACTTGGTTTCAGCATTTTTCCCCTGTGTGAAATCCATCCTGCCAATCAATTAAAACCTTTGTCTTCTTGGCCCCATGCTGTGGTCTTTGTTAGCATTAGGTATGCCTCTACATTCTGTGTTCAAAAAGAGCTACTTGCCTCCCTCTGGGGAAAAGCCTGAGGTGCCATTTATATGAATTTGGAGAATGGTTGGGACAGCAGGATTTATATAGGAGCACACCTTCTCCTTCTGCTGACTTCTCAATATACAATATTGCATAGATTCCCTGCAATGAAACAGTCACACAAAGGTTGTCCATCTCTGTACTTGGGAGACCTAGAAACACAGAGCCTTTCATCCATCTTACTGGGGAGATTGTTCACTGAATAACACAGCTCAGTTCAGCACATTTCCAAATGACCTGAAGGGGGATCATCTTCTTGCTTTAGAAAAATGGTAATACCAGGGATGCTTGTGAATGGTAAAAAGTTTTAGAAGGGGTCATCTGAGGGGTCACAGCTGAAAAAACTGAACAACAGCACCTGATAATTCTGCAAAGACCAACTTACCAAATCTACTTATTACAGCAAGAAGATCATTACTAACTTAAGTCTACAACATACTGGGTATGTGTCCACTGGTGACTCTGTGCGTGTGTGTGTCCCTATTGAAGGCATTTAAGCCAACACAGCCTGAACCAGACTACCATTCTATGGGTAGTGAAACTAACCAAAATTCCCTCCTCCTTGATCCAAAATCCAAACCCAAAGATTAAAAGGAGACCTTTTTCCTCTGGGCACCACCTTACAGATTGGCTCGAGGTCTTTGACCAAGTGGCAGTGCAGCAGAAGACTGCTCAGGAACCCAGTGGGATGGTGACTTAGTGGTCTCAGACCATCTATGGAGGTCAAGGCATCCCTTAGCCCTTCCTTAGAGATACCCCCCACTCTATCACACCTAGACTTAGCACTCAGAACAATCCCAAACATATTCCTAAGGCTTGGGAAGGGTAGAACTGCTGAATTTTGAAAACTGGTTCATGGAATCCTGGTCACTCATGACATCATCTATCAGTGCTGCTAAGACTGTGGATGGATGCATGGTAAAGCTAAGCATCAGGGCTGCGGACAGAATAGGAAGGGCACTGGGAGGCTGACAAAGCACCTCCTGCACATTCTCTCATTTGAACCTCATGACCACCCTGGCAGGTCACTATGACATCACATAGATGTCACTATGATCCCCATTTTACTGATGAATAACCTGGAGTCTCAAGCACCACTGTATCCAATGCCAATTGAATGGCTGGGTTGCCTTCAAACCTCACACAGCTGCTGCCTTTCCTTCTGAGGAGTTTGCTGGTGCCACTGAGAAAGATCTCAAAGTTACTACAGAAGCCACCAGCCAAAGCACTAAGGAAAGGACAGTATAGCTGGTCCAAATTTAGGATAGAAAATCCTGCCAGAATAAAACCAAGACCAGAACCACCAACCAGCGTCCAGGGACAGGAGTCTTGAGTGGAGGGCCCAGTTTTGCCACCAACCAGCTCTGTGACCTTAGCAAGTCCCCTCCCCTCAAAGTCCTCATCCCAGAAAGAAAGTACAGGCAGAACTCTGAAAATCAGAGGAATCTCTTGATTCAATTATTTTCTCAGGGTCGGTTAGAAAACTTGTGAGATTCCCAAGCCGAATACACTCTAGTTTTCTGACAATAAGCATTTGCTGAAGGTTGATGCTTTGCTTCTATCAAGATAAGAAGCCCCTTATTTGTCTGTGTCTCAGTCTCCTCCTATAGAAGAAGGGGGTTGAAGTAGATGTCTTGTTCATGGAATTGGCCAGAAATGGACCATTCAGTGCTTGGAACAGAAGCTTGGAGTCATCAATGGGTCATGAGGATGGTGGTCCAGAAAAGGGCCAGGGTTTGCTGGACTTATCAAGAGATTTTGGGGTCCAAAGCCGAGGCCCAGACTAGCCTCCAGCCAGAGAAATCCCCTGGCCTATAGTGGCATGTCTACACTTGTCTATATTCCCATATATGCATGCTGTCCCCCGGAGGGACTGTTTCATCTTTGTTTATATCCCTACGTGTGGACACATAGTAGGTTCTTTACAAATGTTTGTGGATTGACTGATTGGCTGATGCTTGTCTCTGGGGCCCCAACACTCTGGGGCCCCAATCGCACAGTGATTGGCACAGAAGGAAGATGGATTCTTCCTCCCTCCCACTTTTAACTGAACTGACAATGTGGAGGGAAAAAATGTGCAAGTCTTCTTCATTGCTACGGCTAGGCAACAAATCAAGACATTTCCAAGGTCATATTGGCCACACAGCTGTGTGACTTTATGCAAGTCAGTGAGCCTTTACGAGTCTCACACTTCTGCTGTGCAAGCAGTAGAGAAGACTCGCAGCCTGCCCTCCCTCCTGCCCTCCCTCCCTCAGCAATGGCTAATAACCCTAACGACTCACATCAGGTCCCATAGAGCTGACCGAGGTCCATCCTCCCAACACCCAACTGAGTCGGCAGGAAAGCATTATTATCTCCATTGGACAGATGGAGAAACTTGGGACTCCCAAAGAGGGCGCACAAGCAGAGAGGTCCAGATACAGGAGAGAATCCTATCCAACCCACGTCTCTGATGAGAAGGCTGAGGCCTGGGCAGAGGAAGCTTTCCCCAAGGCCATGCTCCTTTATTAAATACCTACCACATGGCAGGCCCTGGGGCCTTCACATCTGGGCATTTCACACCAACCCTGGGAAGCAGCTTCTGTTATTATTCTCATTTCAGTGGAGGGAATTGAAGGCTGACCCATGAAGGGAAGCCAGGGTCACACAGCTGAGAAGTCTCTAAGGCCTGGACTTGAATTCAGGTCTTCCTGGCTCTAGGAAATGTGTCAACACACGACCCACTGACATGTACCATCATACATTATTCATGGCATGATGAATAGTGTGAAAGCCCGGGAATGAGGACCCAAGTCCAAATCCTACCTGAGGTCATTAGCTATCTCTTTGCCTATGGCTCACTTATCCTTTCTGGGTCTCAGTGTCCTTGCCTGTAAAATGGGGCTAATACTAGCATTTAACTCACAGGGTAGTTGTGAGCATCAACCAAGAGACTGCCGAGTGGCCTGACACCCTTCAAGCTGTATACCAGGGGGCCGCGCAGAATCCCAGCCACTAGGGGCTGAGCAGGGCCACGATTCTCACCTCTCACCGGGGCTGTGCTTGAGACATGGAGCTGTTAGCAGTTAAAGATGCAAGGCATTTGTAAACCATAAAACAAGATAAACTTGAGTCATTAGAATGCTATGTTAATTATGCTTGTAACCATTTTATCATTATAATCATATCAATTAGATTATTTTCACTGTCATCTGTCCTCTCTCTTTGTTTTTCCCTCTCTGTCCCTCCCTCCCCTTCTCTCCCCCTGTCTGTCTCTTTCTGTCTCTCCCTCTCTGTCTGTCTGTCTGTCTCTCTCTCTCTTTGGATGGAGCTCAGACCAAAAATGGTCAGCAAGACAGGTTGCCATCCTGTCACTATTATCTGATGTTCAATGTTCTGAGGACTTTTGCCAGAATGGATCGGGTGATTGCCTCCTGCAGCTTTAGTCATATTGCATTGTAAACCCATCTTCTGCTGGCTCTCTGCAAACCCTGCCAGGGCAATTTCTACAGCAGGGAGGATAGTGGGGATGGCCAGCATCCCCTTCTATTCCAAAAGGTTTGATCTTCTCTCTATTAGTGTTCATGTTGTTGTTGCTGTTGTGGCTGTTTGTGTAACCCAAAACAGAACTGGCCTGACCCTCGAGCCTCTTGTGTGGACCTGACTGATGAGTCCAATGAACCCGCAAAGCCTCAGATTTGTCATTCTCAAAACTTACAGCCTTTGCAAGGACAAAGCCATGGACAGGGGGCATTTTCCATCCTCTGTCTGTCGATTTATCTTCTGCTGTCCCCAGGCCGACCAGAGTTCTCAAGGGGAATCCACCCCTTTGCACATCCCATATAGCTTTACTGTTACCCTCCAGCGTTAAATAACTCCCATTATATTGACTAATGGGCAACTAGGTGGTGCAAGTGGATGGAGTGCTGGGCCTGGAGTCCAGAAGATTCATCTTCCTGAGTTCTGATTAGGCCTTAGAGATAAGGAAATTGAGTCTTAAAGAGGCTAATGGAATAACCAAGGCTCAGAGGCTTAAAGGGTATCTAGTATAACTTCTCCATTTTACAAATGAGGAAACGGAGGCCCAGAGAGAAGTGACCTACCCAAGGCCACACTGGCAGGGAGCAGCAGGCAAAGGATTTAAACCTGATCAGATCCATGACACTCAGCTGTGCAGCGCCACAACCCACATCTGAAGCTACATTTTCCTGACTCAAAGCCCAGCCCGCTATTCATTCTGTGATCCTGCCATCACAAAGCTCTCAGATACATTTTGTAAAAACCTTTCATCCAGCACCAAGAATGTTAAGTCTAAAAAAAAAAAATCTAAAAAACAGTCTGACTTTCCATCTCTCTGATCACTGACAGTCTTTGGGAGGTAGCTCCCAGCCTGCTGGGACTGTGGAACTACAGGGTGGGAAGAGGCTGGCAAAGCCCCCAGGAGTCACTTTTATCAAATATGTGCAGAGACCTTCCTGTTCTTAAAGCAGCTGTCAGAAGGGCCGGGTCACAGTTCCCCACAGCTCATAACGACACTTTTAAAATGCCAAGGAGAACAGCTAGTGAGCTTCACTCTCAATGGTGGTGACAAAGCCTGGAGGGGATCAAAGGACACACAGGAAAACTCTAAGCAGATGGTGCTGCCAGTCACTGTGTTAGAGCATTCTGGTAGAATGTGACCCCAGAGGTGCAGCCCAGCCTTGAGACCCCCCTGTTTATTCCTGGGAGTTGGGGGGCAGAGATTCTTCAGAGGATGGGGAAAGCAGCATACACAGTGGGAATCGCAGCCATAAATAAGCAAGAATCTAGTTTTTCTTCTATTTGTAGACTTGTAACCAATGTCTTTCAAGCTTCTTGAGAGACTTCCTGGCCTGTCACATCTGCCTGAGTTTGCCTAGGATGCCCAAGACAGCCCCACTCCTACTTTCCTTAGGAGGAACCAGCCTGGGAGGGTAGAAAGAGGCTGACACCTGCCTAGCTATGTGACCCTGAGCCATGTCACTTCACTGCTTTGGGCCCCACTTCAGTCTGCTCATCCCTTACACAGGGATCATAACCTCAGAACTATCTGTATCATGGCTCTGAAAGTACTTTGCCAGCCTCAAAACAATAGAAACAGCCCCGTGCTGGTGACAACGATGGGAATGGCCTTGTAAAGGGAGGTAGCTTAACTGGAATGGTCAGGACTGAAGGCACCTCATCTGAAAAAGGCTGTTAAATGCCTGCTGTGATGAAGGTTCCAATGTTTAGTAACCCACTGGGCATGTAGGTGAGGGGGTACACCTGTACCTTGGAGTGCCTGACCCCGGAGGAGATCCTCAGGGAGGGAGGATGCTGGGACCCTCAACAAATATTAGCAAGTCTGGGGCCCATTGCCAACAAGGCGGAACTTTTGAATTGGCTATGTTGAAATTCCTATTTGTTCTTCTGGCTGTGAGATCCTCTAATCCCCCATCTCCAAGTAGACCCCAGGGGCCGTCAGGTGCAGAGCCCCGGGTGACTGCATGAAGCATGGCCCTTCGTAGGCTCCCAGTTTCCTTGGTGCTAAATGAGGGCCCTGGGCTGGATGCCCTGCCAGGGCCTTGGCAGCTCCCAAGTCGTGGTCCTGGCTCTTTCAACATCAGTGGCGTGAACATTTATGGAGGGCCAAGCGAGGTGCTCCTTGAGCTCCCTCTGCAGGACAGCAGCCGGCAATAGCAGCAAGAGTCAGCAGGAGAGAAACAAAGAGGGAGACTCAGGCTTGGTCTGGAAGGAGCCTTAGATGCTCTACAGCCTGGAATTTTCAGGGGAAGCAAGGGGGAGTGGGCATGGAGGGGGGGGGCTGCCCAAGGTCATCCGGCAGTTACTAAGTGAGCCAAGACTCTCTCGAACCTTATCTCTCTTCCAGGGCTGATCAAGGCAGCACAGAAGCCCAGACCTAGCTAAGAGAAGAAACAGGAACAAATGCTCTCCTCAGGCCACTGTCCGGCATTGCACCTACACATGCAGGGGTCATGCAGGGGTCATGCAGGGGTCAGCGCACACCGAGCTCCGGAGGTACAAAGGAAGGCAAAAGGCAGGCCCTGCTCTCAAGGATCTCACAGTCTAATGGGAAGGAAGCATGGAAACAAGCGACTATTAAGTGCCTCCTGTATGCCAGACATGCATGATCTCAATTTGGTTCTCACAGCAACCCTGGGAGCTAGGTGCTATGATTATTCCTGCTTTGCTGATGAAGAAAGTGAACAGGAGATTAGGTGATTTGGCCAGGGTCACACAGCTAGCAAGTTTGGGAGGCTCAACTTGAACTCGGGTCATGCTGACTCCAGACACACTGCACCGTTCACTGAGTCACCTAGCTAGCTCACAGTGGGAGATCTTAGAGCTAACAATGATTTCTGGTTTTGTCCCCATGACATAGAACTATATGCAAGAGGTGCATGCGTATGTATACATGTATGTGTGTACACACATATGCACGCATGTATAAATCATAGACAACAAGGATACATGTTACATGTATGTACATGTCATCTGGTGGAGCAGGAGAGACAGTACGGATCTTTCATAGGTTTCAAGCCTCCAAAAATAAACCCCCCAGAAACTGGATTTGGCTTTGTTTTCGAATGCTCCCAGTTCTTGGGCAGCATCATGGGAAGAGCTGGACTTGGGATCAGGAAGACAAGGCACTGCCCAGCTGGGTCACTTGGGGCTAGTCACTTACCCTCTCTCAGTCTTGGTTTCTTCGTTTGCCAAGTGGGCACAGTTATAACACTTGCCTCACAAAATTGTTGGGAGAAAAAAATTATATATACACGTGTGTGTGTAGACACACATACATACATACGTATATAATACATGTATGTAATTGTATTATATATGGTACTTTGCAAATGTTAAATGGCTTTATAAATGCTCATCACCACCATCATGACTGTTACTGTCATTACTTCCATCTGGTAAGAGCATCAAACTCCTCTGGGGAAGGCTGTGGGCAGCCCTGTTTTCCGTTCTGGTACAGCACCTGTGGGCTTCCTCCTACCACACCCTGGCCTCTCCAGCCAGTCAGTCAATGGCCTCATTCCCAATGGACTTCTCTCAAGCCAAAAGTCATTTCTATCCTCCTTATCCCACGTGGCAAAGAGAGCCACGTTGTAGGGTTAAGGAGATGTAAGCCTGTCCCTTCTGAACAACCCAAATGCCTCTTACCCAGTACTGTTCCTGAGCTTGCTTTCCTCCATCATAAAAGAACATGACCAACTGGCCCTGTAGTTAAAGCCACATGCAGGAGGGCTCCATTCAAAATGCTAGGCAGAGCTGTAAGGTGGGTGGCCTTTGTTCCTGAGTGACAGACTACAGAGGCTGCCAATGGCACCATCCAGAGATGTTCTCTCTCTCCCCTAGGCCAGGGTTCTGGACTATCTTGGCCCACTTTCTCCCCAGATATTCTGTCCTTTACACGGCAGCACCTCACAGCTTCTCAAGCATTCTCCATTGAAGGTCACATCCCAGCAGGGCTCCCACACACCCCTTCTTTGAACCCTTCCCCCCAGTTATAGCCTGATGCTAATAAAGCCCCGACTTCCCTTCCAGAAATCCAGCTCCTCCCCATCCTAGTTTGGATCGCATGGGAGATGCAAGGGGATGAGGGGGAAAGAGAGAGAAGGATAATTTACATTCCTGCACCTGCACCTTGCTCTGCAAAGCCAAGAAGGCAAGAGACTATCCCATTACATCAGACGAGAGGACAGCAACTATCCTCCCCTTTGGAAATTTCACTAATGCCCACTTTTTCTAACATACATCTCGAGTCATCCCTCAAGAGAAGCACAATGAAGGCCGTGTGATAAAACTCAGTTTAAGCATCAGCTCAAGTGTTACTGGGAGCTCGGGTTTCAAAACCTCATAACTTATAAACCTCAAGAGGTTTCTGTCAGAGATAAAGTTGTGCCGAGTCTTTCTCGACTTTCAGTATTTGCACAAAGTTCAACACAGATTTTCATAAGTATGTTACTGACTGTGACTGTGGAAGGAGGCAGAGAATTGCTAATAAGGGAAAGTCTGACTGCAATTTCCATGATGCTGGAGCACAGAGAGTAACTAGGTCTCAACGGGAAGACTCTGATTGGAAGACACAGTTGGCCATGCCCCTATTATACATATTCCAATGGATCTGAGCTCTCACCAGTTCTGGAGGAGCCTCCCATCACAACCCATACATCGAGGTTATTAACAACCAGTACAGATCTTGCCCACATCCTACCGTAGTATGCCACATGGAATCCACAGGGTAGAGACCTTCTTCACCATCTCCAGACATTGCTGTGGTACCTACCAATGGAGCATTCTGGCTGACCACCTGCCATCCCTCACTCTTGCGATGTGACCAGCTTTCTTTTCCTTGCCTATAATTCCTTGACAATATCTAGCCCATAGACAACTGATATTGGCAGTCATAGCTAGATCTGCTTACTCATTGTATTTCTATGGCTAATGGGTATTTCAAAGTGGAATATTTCAAAATTGTGTCAAATCATCTTATGCATGCGCACAAAAATCAAACAAATTTCATATCATATTTTCTTAGCCAGTTTTATTCTGGAAAGCATTATGATTGGTTTCTGAAAGGTTCATTTCTGACCTTTGATACACAGTATGACCCAGGAATGTCCTTGGATGAAGAGTTGCCATTTGGGGATCACAGATTGAAAATTGGAAAGGACCTTGGAGGAAAATCACCTTATTTTACAAATGAGAGAACTGGGGGCCAGGGAGGTCAGACAACTTGGTAACAAGAGTGTTACAGAACTAATAAGGTTCTGAGTCAGAATTTCAGCACTGGGCTTCGTAACTGCATCCAACACTACAGTACTAACTCCATTCTGTCTGAGTTCTGACCCACACTCTGTCCTTAACCCACTGTATTGTACTGCACGTCACTGAATAACCCATTTAGAAAAATCCTGGCCCCTTCATCCTCATTTCCCCATTTGTAAGTTGAAGTGACAAAAGTCTTGAAAACCCTTTCCAGCTCTGAAATGCTGATTCAGTTTTGTCTCGGACACAACAGATCATAGAATTCCAACAGTTTGGTAAAATAATAATAATACTTGATTTTTTAAAACCTAACACACTTAGAGTTAGAAATCACCTCTGACTAAAGGTCATCTCTTCTGAGCCACTCATTTTATGATGAGGACATAGACCCTGAGAGGGAAAGTGACTTACCCAGGATCCCACAAAGCCTAAGCAAGAGCACTGAGATCCCAGTCGGGCCCCCCCACTCCAAGCCTTGCTTCGGGGCCAGCTACTTGTACCCGCAGAGCCTGCTTTCTCATCTGAGATATGGATGAGCTATGTTGCTGTGTTACACAAACTTTAAAGCTACGAGCTGTGTGCTCCTTGCTCTCATAGACTTCCTGGCATTTTCCTCTGCAGAATGCTTCATATTTTATTCTATCGATAGGGCCAGTACAGTGAGCTCTTGTTTCTTTCTTTGCTAAGCAGAGGGAAGAGCAAAGGGGATGCAGGTTTTTGTATTTCGACTGAGGCACTTCTCTGCCCTTGTCTCTTTCATGCTGTTCTGCTTTGTCTGCCCCATAATGCCTGCTTCTTGCTCTTTACCCTAAGGAGTGATGTCATGGGGAGAGCATGCTGTCAGTTTCTACCCACTTGGAAGCTTAGATTTCTCCTTTTTCCACCCCTTGTACTTACAAATGTTTGGACAGGCTACAGGCAAATGTGGACACAATTGTTCTCGAGTTAGGCTTGATAAAGTTAGCCCAGTTTAAGCTGTTTACAAAGCCAAGCTTTGTAACTGCTGACGGGAAACCACAGCAACCAGGCATCCAAGCATCATAGGAATTGTGTCTCTAATGGAGACTTCATCCTCGCTCCATGGCCTTGGCGGGGAAAGGAAGGAAGGGAGGGGGTTGAACCTTTCACCAATAGAGAGTTGAACTGCCCAAATTACATCAGAAATCAGGACATCTGAAGAGGGTCCCAGGATCCGGGAGACTTGGCATGTTATAGAGCCCTGGGTACATATAGAAGAATGTAAACCAAGGGTGCTTTCATGGGTAAGAGTCAAAGCATCAGTGACTGCTGGGCTTGGGATGTGTTAGAACCCTGATCAGAGAAGTGCTAATGATCCCAAACATCTGCAGAACAGTCAGGCTTAGGTGCTGGTACAGAAATGCATCAGTCTAAGAATTAGCCACCAATGGCTCCCTTACCCAACATAGAGGTCCAATGGGCACTTCCCTCTTTTCAACAGATGTGTGTATGGCCGTGCCTCTGTCTGACCCAATCCACAGTGGGGCTCATTGTTACTTTCTGGTAATTCTAACATAGCACAGTCACATCCAAAGGCAGTAACTGCCTGGAGGTCCTTCTGCTGGCCCAGTTTTGGGGGTTGGGGGGGTTATAAGGAATGGGGGCAGGGGATCCAAGAGGAATGCTTCATTGTTTAGGGATCCAATCACATCAGTAATTGAGCCTTAAGAGGTGGGCAAACATTCACAGGATTTGCAGGGTCATAGATGGGATCTCTAAGACCCCTTAAATCTTATAGATGAAGTAACAGATTCAGAGATTAAAATTAACAAATGTTCATCGTGGGACAGTGGGTAGAGGGCTGGGCCTGAAGTTAGAAAGACCTGGCTTCAATTCCAGCCTCTGAGACATACTAGCTGGAGACCCTAGGCAAATCACTGAATCCATCCAGGACTAAGTCACAGCATCTGTAAAGCGAAGGAATTTTTTTTTAAAAGGCTGTGATTTAAAACATAAAACTTTCCATCTTTGATCCCTGAGCCACCTGAGTAACAAGTAGAAGAGTAAAGACTCTATGACAGCCCCTCTGACTCCAAAACTCCTGAGCCCCAGTTCCCTACGTTCACATTGAACCTCAATTCATCAGTTATTAAGGACTTGTTTAATTTAAGTCCATTTGTTGAGAACTGAAAGATAAAAAGAAACCATTGTAGAGATCCTTAATTAAGGAGCTTACAAGCCAGCAAGGAGAGGTAGGATGGATGGCAATGAGTATAACAAAGGTCCGAAGACTTCCTATTGCCTCAGTGCCTTCCTCAGGACAACTTTGGAGATAGTGAGATGTCAGACCAGGGTGGGGAAAGTGAGGAGTTGTCTACATAGAGAAGACCCTCACCCCAGAAGAGCTGATGAGATGGCTAAGTGAGAAATTGCTCTGAGCAGAGCCTGGAAAATACTTACACTTCAGGGACAGGGGGGACAATGAACCAGCCAAAGATACCAAAAAGTACTTGAACAGAATAGAACCATCATTCCAACTGGTACGCCCAAGCCTTTATTGATGGCTGGTTGGGAGCCAGGGTATAGGAGAGAGTCCTAGGCAGGATCCAGCAGACTTGAGTGAGAGGCTCAGCTCTGCTTTTAATTCACTGTATGACCTTGGACACACTGTTTCACTTCACTGGGGCTCAGTTTCCTCATATGTGAAATGGGAATGATCTCTACCCACAAGGCGGCTGTGAAAGGAATAGATTAAGTGTTCTCCCAGGCTTCCAAGCTAAGAACAAGGAAATGGGCATGTACATTGGTTTCTGTTTGCAGGTCGAAGGGTAGATAATGGCTGGTAGGCTAGGTGGGTGCTTCCAAACCAGTCCTATCCAATTCACTCTACCCAACAGAGATTTCCAAGCTCTATTCCCAAACAAGCAAGCATTCATACCCCACAAAACAGCATTCATACATCCCAACCAGGGGGAGGTCAGGGCCTATTACCAGGAGAGAGGATGTAGACAGGCAATAAGGATGCCATGTTTGCCCCTCTTCCTACACTGTGTGATATGATGAGAGAAGACACACTGGCTTTGCAATTCAAATTCATCTCTGGGTAGCACCATGACTTTGGACAAGTAACACTCCTTGGGCCTCAACTGCCTCTTCCATAAAATGGGTAACTAGTGCTTGGCATGGCTCCTGACACACAGTAGGTGGTTTATAAATGCCTCTTGACTCGCATATATGATCTCTAACATCCTTTCCCCCTTTGATTTCTATGAACTTATAACAGTTCTGCCTCCTGATGATTATGAGGAACATGGGAGATGAAAGAAAGTCGATCGTTTATCACTTATATGACATGATACACCAATGGTCTGGACTGCTCAAGGAGCACTTAGCAGCCCCTCTAGCCTCCCTCCCATTTAGCCCTCATGCTCTGGCCAAAGCAATCTCCCAACCCACAGATCCAGTGACGTCATTGGCTGTTCTCAAAATCTTTAGGCACCTTACTTTTTACAAAGTGAAATTTCAAAGCCTTTTCTAGGCCTGGTAGGTCGTCTACCCTCCGGCTCCACCCAACCTTTCCAGGCTTCCAGAAGGGCAGAGAGCTTTCACTCCTCTCCACGCCTCACCCAGAACTAAGTTTTACATTTCTTTGATGTACAGAAGCTGTCCAAGAGGGTAGTAGACAGAATTCTGGGCTGCAATTCAAATGAAGTCTCAGTCTGTTGCTAGCTGTAAGACCCAGAACAAGTCACAAAAGCCCCAGTTCTTACAATTGTAAAAGAGAAATTAACAAAAACACCTACTCCCCATAGTAGTGGTCAAGATCAAGGGAAAAACCTTGGTAAAGCAGTTTGCAAACCCTAAAATGCTATGCATTATTTAGCTATTATTTGGTGCATAGATCAAATAATATTGCATATTAGTAAGAGAAGTAGTGGAGAGTAAGGGCCAGGAGAACACCACTTTCAATGGCCACTTGCTCGGGAGTGTGACAGTCAGACAGATACCAGCTGTGATCTGAACCAAATCATTCCATCTCAAAGGGCCTAGGCAATCAAGACTGCAGTTCCAGAGGAACTGCTGGTCTTCACTGGTAGAGGGAGCTTCCAAACCCTGAATTCTACCCCCCTCCCCATTCTAATGAAAACCCATGTCCAGCCCTCCCTTCACTTCTCACTTATAGCACAGTTCTCTAGCTCGGGAGTCTGTCTGCTACTATGAGTTCAAGGATGTCAGGAACAAGGGTTCATTTCTTTCAGAATCTAGCCCAGGAAGTCTTTAAGAAATGCTACCATTTGGACCTGTTGGCCTCAGTTTCCTTATCTGTAAAATGGGCAGGAGATGACAAGTCACTCCACTATCTTTGCCAAGAAAACCCTAAATGGGGTCACCAAGAGTTAGACAAGACCGAAACGACTCAACAGCCACAACCTAGAGAGAAACGCCCGCCAACAATGATTCTTTTAAAGCGCATGTTTCCTTCATTCATCCTTCTAAAGGTTATTGGCATGTGTTCTGCGGAGGACGCCGGCCACGGCTTTTTAAACAGGGACTGCCTGGCACAAGGGCACCTACTCTCTCTGGAGGTGGAGGCCATCACAGGGGTAGCGAGAGTGTCAAAAAGAAGTCCCCGAGGCCAAACGTCTCCATTTCTATTAACTTTACCAGCGGAGGACAAGTCCTACCCAAGAGGCGCCTGAGCGCCTGAAAGAGTGACAGCAGTTCTCTCCCTGGTGGGGCTTAAGGGAGCGCATACGGAAGATTTCGGAAGGAAACTCAGCCAGGATTTGGGGGGATTAGGAAGCCTTAATCTGAGAAGTTTGGTGGAGAGAGAGATTGGATCGGCTAGGCTGACTTGAAAGGAATTCTAGGCTGCTGATCACAAGTGTATGACGGTCAGAATGAATCGGATAGAACCGATGCATCTCCAGGTGACCGTCCGCGCCCCAGCGCCGGCCCCAAGTCACCCTTGTCCTTTCCCTTCCTTTTCACCTCTGTGACACATCAATACAGCCGGCTGGGAGGAAGCCTCCTCTCCGACTCTGGGCAACCTCTTCTGGCTAGGTCCACTAGGTGGCAGCCGGCGCCCGTCCAATGCGCTTCACGATCACACTATTCCCTCAGTATCCCCAGAGGCCCCATTCCAGGATTCGGGTCCCACTAGGAATTGCTCAAGAGACAATGCTGCATCCAAGTAAGGGAGCAGCTGTAAGGCTACAACCCAGAAGAGAGCATCTGGATCCAGAACCTAAGTCTTTGGTTCTTACTACCTGCCTGCCTTCCCTGCTCCTCAGTTTCCAAACCTGGAAAGTGGACTGGGACTGAGGTCTGTCCTTTCCAGCTCTTAGTGCTCGGCTCTGGAGCTGACAGACGCTGGGCAACCAGGGAAGGAAGAGGCTGGGCCAGGAACCCCTAAGTCCTCCTTAGCCCTTTTCCCTGCAGCACGCCCACCCCGGCCGCCGGAGGAAGGCGGTGAATACAGCTCCAGGTTTCAGGATGCTCTGCCGCCGCTGCTTCTGCAACCTGCCCGCTACCGGCTCGCCTAGATAGGACTGGGTTCTCTGGGGAAGGCAGGGTGGGACCCAATGGGGGCAAAGCGAAGAAAGAAAAGAAGGGAGAGGAAAGGAGAGAGGCGGAGAGGGGGCGTCTCTGGGGTCGGCACTCACCGCCCTCCGGGGGCACAGTCTTCTGACCCGAGCCTCGTTCCTTCTTTTTCCCTCTCCCCCTGGCCTTGCCGTCCTTCTTCTCCGACATCTCGACGGCGGGCGCTTGGAAATCCCTGGATGTACTGGCGTTTGTCGGGGCCGGCTGTCCGAAGGCTCTCGGCTTCTTTCCGACCAGGGCGCCGCAACTTTGTGGCCCCTCCGGCGTCCTGGACAAAGTTGGAGGCTGGGGATGCTCAGCAAGCCCCGAGTGGGCTGCCGGGGACTTCGGAGAGTCTCGGATGGAGTGGTCTCGGGGGACGAAAGTCAGACAGACCGAGAGCCCAACAGCTTGCCAGGGGCGGCGGAGGGTGAGTGTGGGTCACCTGGCCAGTGCGGCGTGCCGATCCTCTCCAGTGCGCTCGGGTTCGGGCTCGGGCTCGGGCTCGGGCTCGGGCTCGCTCTTCCACACGCTCAGAGCCCCTACTTGCCGGCACTGAGAGTGGAGCTCGCGAGGAGGAAGGTGGACTACGCCGCCGAAGAGGAGGAGGAAACTGCAGGAAGGCAGAGCCGCAAGGCAGAAGGACCAGCAGACAGGCAGATCCGAGACTCTCAGCTCACTCTCTGCCCAGAGCCATGATCCTGGCTGCGTTGTCGGTGCTGGGGCTGCCGCTGCTGGGGCTGCGGGTCCTGGGGCTGCCACTGCTGGGGCAGCCTCTGCTTTCGCCGCCGGCAGGAGAGCGCGGACCGAAGGAGTTGCTGAAAGTTTGGGGGGAACTCCTCGCCTGCCCTTTTCATTGCCCCGCCAGCCACCCACCTCCTCGCCAGCAGGTTGGACGACACGCCACGCCGCGCCTCCCCTCCCCTCCCCTTCCCCCTGCCCTGCCCCTCCCCCTCCTGTGCCCCTCCCCCTCCACACCACACACCCCCTGGGCCCTGGCCTGGAGCCGCTGAGGCGGCGCAGCTAGGCTCTCCTGCTCTGCGGAGCGGCCGGGGCTCAGGGCTCGCTGCTTGCCGCTCGGGGCTCGGAGCTCGAGGCCCGAGAGAAGGAGAGAAGGCAGCAGCTGGGCCGGGCGGGTCGTTCCGAGAGCCCCCTTTAGGGGGCTGCCCCGGACAGCGCTCTCGCCGCTCCGGGAAGGGAGGCTGGCTCTAGGGGCTGCGATTGGCCGCAGCAGCTGTAATCCGAAACTTTACAGCTGCTGGGGACCTCGGAGGCCACCTAGCCCAAGGATCCCCCTCATTCGACAGAGGGGGAGACTGAGGCCCAGAGAGGGGAAGGCACTTGTTCGTAGTGTGTGGCAAAGCCCAAATCCTGGGACTCCGGGAAGGACGCTGGAGCTGCCCACTCCCCCCAGGGAGCTCGGAAGGTGGAAGGCGAAAGCCAAGGGCTCCCGGGAGTAGGAAAGAGGGATCCCAGGGCTCGGGCTCTCCCACAGTCTCCTGTCTCTCTTCACTCTTCCTTTCTATCCCCGTGTCTCTGGTCTCTCTTCCTCTGCTTCTACCGCTGTTTGTGTCTCCCTATGTGTCTGTGTATGTCTCTGTCTCTGACTCTCCCTCCCTGTCTCTACCTCTCTGGATCTCAGCTTGCTCCCCGGCCCCGGGGCTGCTCTGCTGGCGCCCCCCTGTGGAGCCTACATGGCTCGGGTTGCTCCTGAGGGGCGCTGGTGGAGGGGGATTGTAAACTCTTACCCTAGCGCTAGGTAAGAACCAGGTAGGGGGATTTTCCTGGAGCCGGAATGGGAAAGTCCCTTTACTTCCTGTCCTGGGCTCCGCCTGGGCGGACACTCCCTCCCTCCTTTCTCACCTGAGGCCCACAGCGAAAGTGCCAGGCCCCGGGAATGCAGGGGAAAGGTGAGCTCTTCTCCTCTCGCAGCCTTGACGGGGCTAGCCCTACGGCCCGGGGCTGGGGCTCGGGAACCGCTCCCTGCGCGCTTGCTAAACCAACTCGCTTCCTAGCGTACTTAGTGGGCAGATCTTAGGAAAGCTCCTACCTTACGCTGTTTCCCCGCTAGGCTGCAAACTAAAGCCATTCCTAGGAAATATTGGAAGCCTGTGACTGCTGGGAGCTGGCCCTTGGGCCCCCTAATGCCTGACGACTGTCTGCTCCCTGAATACCTGCATGAAGGACTGACTGGAAAGCTTTCTGAGACTGGGAGAAAGTCAACCCTTTGCCCAATAGTGTGGGTTCTCATTTCTCCTTTCCAAGTCAAGTCTTCTGTAGGTGAGCGGGGAGAGGGTCTCTTGGCAGCCCTGAGAAGCCCTGCCCTATTCTCAGCTCCTCTCTGAGCTGCCCAGAACCGGGGATCATAGAATCTCCTGCCCCCGGAGGCCATTCAGTCTGTACTGTGCTTACTTTTGCCTCTTCCGTGGTGGGGAACTCTGATGAGCCTGGAGGTGGGCGAGAGGCAGGAACAAAGCCCAAAGGAGGTCTTGGCTAGCCCTCCAGCCCATCATCAGCCGGCCCCTGCCTGGGCTGGAATTGGTTGGGGGAGAAGGTATGCCAACGAGCAGCATCTCTTTTGGGGATGGGATAACAGGGACAGGGAGCTGTAATTATGGGAAATTACTGGAAGGAGCTAGAAAAGAAAAATCCACGAACACAAACGTGGGTGTGTGCCTCACACAGAGTCTGGGGAGGGGGTGACTTCTGCCCCATTCATGCTGAGACAACTTGTAGAGAGCTAAGAATAGGAGAAAACCAATTCATATTGGAGTCGACTTCCTCTGCTTTACAAATGAGGTGTTCCTCATTTCCGAGCCTCTGCTGTCAACACTAATTGAATCATCATCTATGCATGCAAAGAGAACAATCTTGGAGTGAGTTTTTGGTGGTTTGGGTTTTTTTTTGTTTTCAGAATCATAAATATTTTGTAAGGTCTCCTGGCTACATAAAAAAAGGGTCAGAATTAAGTCCCATCATGTAAGATTAAATTGTTTTTTCAAGCTAAATTTGGATACTTAATAAAGATAACCCCCCCCCCAAGTTTCTCCTGGTTAAGCCCTGTCTGAAGTGTTGCCTTTATTTGGCAGTACTCAATTAAAAAGGCTTGACAGCCAAATTTCCTCTGACATCTCTCCAGCAGACACTGAATATGAATTTCACTGGGTCATAAAGACAGCAAAGGCAGAGAAAGGAAAACGTCTATTTTATGAATTTGACTGGAGAGCGAGCATTTGAATATTCCGCAGAGACAGGAATGTTAAACCAAATCCTGGATGCTGGCTGAAATACTTTAGCTCTCCCAGAAGGGGCCACTGCTTTGCAAGCAGGAAACAGCCTGCAAGAGGGAGGGGGTCCCTGCCAGCCCCACGGTGCCTTGTTCAGGGCTGAGACAATGGAACTAGGCTTTAGGGCTTCTGCACTTGGTGTGTTACCTGGAGTCCAATTCCCTCCAAGTTGGGTGGAGGATGGCCTTCTGCCACATTCACAGTGCAAGGATCGTAAAGAAGGAAAGATCTAGGCATATCCAAGAAGCACAATATATTAAAAAAAAATCAATTCATATTCAAGTGCTCAGCTCTAGAGCAGTTTTGTTCCAGGTCCAGGATATTACCTAAATAGTTATTTTAGCTTTCCAAACATGGTTATTAACTCTTAATAATACTCATTTGAGTTAGAGGGCATATCCTTGGATTATGTGGCAGCTTTTATTTGGAAACTAATGGAGGGAAATTGCAATGGTGCAATTTTAGCCTTTGTTGAAGGAAGCAAACACTTCCCAAAACTTCTTAACACTTCAAAGTGGAAAGAGCTGCTGGGGCAGGTAGCAAGCTCCCCATCACTGGAGGCTTCCGAGAAAAGGCAGATGGCCATTTGTAAGAGATGTAGGGAAGATTCCCGTTCAGGACCAGGACAGGTTAGGTGACCTTGAAGGGCCATTCCAGGGCTGTGATTCTTGGCTGTACTCTTTGCTGAAAATTTAATGAGCTCTTTAACTAATGAGGGAGAACCTTTGAAGAGAGGTGGTCAACCCAAATCCATAAAAACACCTTAATACAATCAAAATCTGGACTTCTACTAAAAAGAAAGCTTTGTGAAGTCTATCAGAACTATGATTCCCATTCTGGCAAAACAGAAAGGTTGATGAGCTTGTCCAAAGTGACAATCAACTAACACTTATGTGTTAAGCACCTACCTCATGCCAGATATTCAAGTGTGCTGAGGATCAAAAGATGCAATAATCCCTGCCTTCAGGGAACTTGGGAAAGAATATGTTCCCATATTAAACATATGCAAAATAAATATATAAAATGTATTTTTAAATGTTAAATATTTTTGAGGGGGGGAGAGAGAACACTAGCATCTGGGAAGAAACAGAAATGGCCTCATGTAAGAGAAGGAACTTGACTTGAGCTTTGAAGGGGACATGCTATGCAAAGACACAGAGATGAGGTGGGAAATGAAGTGCCATGTGAAGAAGAGCAAGAGGACCAGTTTGTCTCAACCAAAGTACATGAAGGTAAAGAATGAGCAATGAAGCTGGAAAGGGAGGTTGGATCAATGTTTTCAGGTCTTTAAGTGACAAGAGAAGAGGGCTTGAGTCTAAAGGAAATAGGGAGCCAGGTTGGGACATAGTCAGATTTGTGCTTTAAAGAAATCACTCTGTATAGAAGTTTAATTACCAAGAAGAGAGGCTTGAAGTAGGGCCACCAATTAGGAGGCTGTTGCAAGAATTTGGGTGAGGGGATGAGATCCTAAACTTTGTTTTTGACCATGGAGGGGGTAGATGGGAGAGTGTAGTGAGAGTGGGATGGGCAGTACAACTGATTGAGTGTGGGTGTGAGAGTGATGAGAGAAGGCTGACACCAAAATGCAGAGCTGCCCTCAAGTGAAATGAGAAACTTTGGTGGGGTGGGGGGGTGACATACTGGAGAAAAACCCATTTTTGAAGCTGGAAAGACATTGGTGTACATCATGCTTCTGATAAGTTCTGAGTGCTCCAGACAACTCTATCACTATAGGTTGTAGAGAAGGTGCTAACCTGCATTGCTAGAAGGTTTTCCTCACCTGGGAGGTTCTTATAGCAATGATCCAAACCCTGTCCTCTATGCTAACTTAAGGTATGAAGGTCACAACCTGTCTATTGTCAAAAAGCATAACCAAAGGTCAATGGATGGAGAACCTTTGATCAGAGGTGAGAATTTCACGTCTATATTGCAAATTATTTTATGAAATTGCATGCCTGTTATTCCTCATTTTGGATTCAGAAGCCTTATACCAGGGAACTCAGATGGTGGATATGGAATTTCTGATCAGGCTCAGTGCCTGGGCTGGGGCATGGTCAAAAGTTAAATGTTTTTAAAATGTAGAAATATGTTTTGCATGATTTCATATGTATAATAAGTATCATTTCTTGCCTTCTCAATGGGTGGGGAAGGGGAGGAAGTAATGAAAGAACTCAAAACTGCAAATAAAAATTAAAAAAAATAATAATCAAGTTATTTTTTTTAAAAAAATATGAGTCCACATGCATACCCTTTGATTAAGCAATGCCATTACTAGATCTGTATCTCAAAGAGATTTTAAAAAAAGGAAAAGGACCTATGAATACAAAAATGGTTATAGCAGCTCTTTTAGTGGCGTCAAAGAATTGGAATTGACTGAACGCCCATCAACTGGGAATGGCTGAACAAGTTGTACGATATGATTGTGATGGAATACTGTTGTGCTATAAGAAATGATGAATGGGAGCGGAGCCAAGATGGCGGCGTAGAAGCAGCAAAGCACCACAGCTCCCACACAAACACGCTAAAAAACTCATAAAATGGGACTCTAAACAGATTTTCAAGCTCCAAAACTCTCCAAAAGACAGAAAGCACATCTGTTGCTACAGGCAGCGCAGCAGGTGGGGCTCTTCTCAGCAGTCTGGGAGCTGCGGCAAAAACCAGGCCGGCTCAGGCCCTGGGGCATCAGGCGGGGAGCCGCATCTATAGGAGAGCAGATCTGCTGCACTGGAGGCACAGCTATCACATTTATCAGGCCAGAAGACAAAAAGGCAAAGAGAAAGGTCAGTGGATTTTGCTAACTTGGGAGAAGAGCTGGTACAGCCAAACTGCTCCCAGGGCAAGGAAGCAGGGGGAGGTGGCTGTAGCAGCAGGAACGGAGCAGCAGCGGCTTCCACTGGGCTGCTTCAGAGCCCTCGAGGGGGGCTGACGCGATCCATCAGGGCCAAGGCCTCTTGTTTTGAGTGGCCTGGATCTGGATCGTGGTCTTGAGTGGTGGTCCTGGGGTGCGCTTTCAGTGAGCCAAAGCTGGGGAGGGGGGGCCTGCAGCATCCCACTAATAGCTCCGGCAGCTGTGAGGGCCC
>CM053601.1:4128844-4214714 GCA_028646575.1 Pseudocheirus occidentalis
AGTAGGTGCCAATAGAAAGGGGCATGGAAGATCTTCTGATTTCATTAACATTACACACCTCCCCCCCCATCATTACTAATATTCAACACTGATGGAATCTTTATTGTTATCAGTTCTACTTCAATGATTTTACATACATCTACTAGGATGATTGCTTCTCATTTAACTCCTATTTCAGGAGAGACTCAGTCACCATGTCTCACTTCACTCCCTACATTCTGGTTGTCTCCATCTTATCACCTTCCATCTCTCTCTAACCATTTCTGAAACCACAAACTGATCAGATTCACGATTTCTGTTCCTGGATAGATTGTGTCAGTCCACTGACATAGAGCTCAGTAACTTTTGAGATCATAGTGATATTCTCTAGCAATCATTCTCCGTTGGTCCTTTTCTCCTCCACTAGAATGTAAGCTCCCTGAAGGCAGGAACTATCCTTATGTTGTGGTGCAATATTTAGCACACAGCAAGTGCTTAACATTTTTTTCAGTTATACAAATATAATGATAATGGGATTTGAAGATCTTCCGTGCCCCTTGAACTTGCTGATGTAGCAGGAAAGGGTGAAGCAAGAAAAAAACAGAGCCGAGCTAGAGTCCTTGCTGTGGTGACTGGAAGCAGCAGCGGCAGCGGTTGTGGCGCGAACACCTTTTTCTTTGAGCCTACCAGAATCTCTATTAAGGACTTGTGCTGAGGCCCACCAGGGACAGGAACCGCCGGGGGAGGGGCGGGAGGACTGGAGCTGCTGGGAGCACTGCTGCTTGGGGGCTGAGCAGTTGCATAAGTGAGGGGAGGAGGGTCTTTGCCCGAGGTCGCCTGCCCCGTTTTGAAGGCTTGAGAATGTGGGTGTTTACTATCTTAACCACATGTGCCAACTTCATAACTACTGTGTCGGCTTTGACTTTCTGGTTTGGGCCTCCGTTTTCTGGTATTTTAATAAGTATTCTAGCTGTATATTCTATATAGAGAGCCTGTTGAACTTTGTGATTAATAACCACGTCGGCACAGCGATAGTCACCGCCATTGTGAGCTCTGCGCGCTGATACAACAAACTGTTTGAGTAGCCTCAGCCTATAGAAAAGGTTCCGACCGTTAGAGCGCGCAGCGGCTCTGTGCTAAACACTTCTGCTCCTGTCTCTGTGACTCCCGGCTGGCGGCATTAGATGCAGTCACTCCGGGATCGCAGGCTTAGAGCTAGGCAGGAACCTGAAAGTCACACCTTCCTTTTGGTGCTGATGGTGGTGGTGGTGATGGTGATGGTGATGGTGGTGATGGTAATGGTGCTGGTGATGGTGGTAGTGATGGTGGTGACGGTGGTGATGATGGTAATGGTGATGATGGTGGTGGTGGTGGTGGTGCTGATGGTGATGTGGTGGTGGTGATGGTGGTGATGGTGATGGTAGTGATGGTGGTGATGGTGGTGGTAATGGTGATGATGGTAATGGTGATGATGGTGGTGGTGGTGGTGGTGGTGGTGGTGATGGTGGTGCTGGTGATGGTGATGTGGTGGTGGTGATGGTAGTGATGGTGCTGGTGGTAGTGGTGGTGATGGTGATGATGGTGGTGGTGGTGGTGATGGTGATGATGGTGGTGGTGGTGGTGATGGTGATGTGGTGGTGGTGGTGCTGATGGTGGTGATGGTGATGGTAGTGATGGTGGTGATGGTGGTGGTAATGGTGATGATGGTTGGGGGGGGAGGGTGATGGTGGCATGGAGTCACATCCAGCTCTTCGTGACCCCATTTAGGGTTTTCTTGACAGAGATACTGGAGTGCTTTGCCAT
This sequence comes from Pseudocheirus occidentalis, assembly GCA_028646575.1. Classification (NCBI taxonomy): domain Eukaryota; kingdom Metazoa; phylum Chordata; class Mammalia; order Diprotodontia; family Pseudocheiridae; genus Pseudocheirus; species Pseudocheirus occidentalis. The sequence goes on from CM053601.1 coordinate 4,130,627, forward strand.
TTCCTTTTCCAGTTCATTTTACAGGTGGGGAAACTGAGACAAATGGGGTTAAGTGGCACGTCCAGGGTCACACAGCTAGTCAGTGTCTGAGGCCAGATTTGAACTCAGAAAGATGAGTCTTTGATCCCAGGACCATGTTCTACCCACTGAGTCACCCGGTCACCTATTCTCTGTTTACAGGTGAGAAAAATAAGGCCTAGACTAGAGAGACCAAACGACTTATCTTTGTTACACAAATATAAGGGTGAGCGCAGGGATTTTGAACTTAGTGCTGATTTTTGTCTAATATTTCAAAAATATTTACTCATTTTAAAATAGCAATTATAAACCTATTACGTGTTAGCATGAATCATCCATTTGTTTGTGAAATAGAATTGTTTTCTAAAACAGAAACAATAGAGAGAAGAGGGACACCATTCTGTATAATGTTGCAGATCTCTTTCCAGCCTGACTTAAGAAAGGGAAGCTGAATCCTCATGGATTCAGAAATGGAAAGAGTATTTTTATAGACAAAATAGCATTGACTTTGGGGAAGCTTGCAAACCCCCAAGAACCCGACACCCATATTTGAAGAACTGGTGTTTTAGATAACTCTAAGCCTGTAAACTGACTAGAAGATGACCACCTGTATTGATAGAGGAATTTTTCTTACCTGGAAATTCCTTATAGCAACAGAATCATTGGTCCAGTTGCTTCCCTGGTGTGTGTCATTTTTCCCTTTATGATATTGTAAGCTCTTTGAAATGAAGTCTTATCATCCTTGTGTCTCCCACAGGGCCTCATTCAGTTGTCTGTACATAGTATGCATTTTTTAATTCATTATTTTTAACATTTACAAAGTAAGCCATGACACATGAATTGAACTTTACTACAGAACGTTTAAAATTTGATAAGCCAAATATTAGAGAGAACTGACAAAGGAGAATGTGGAAAATTTCTGGACATTTACATGACTTCAAGAAGAGAGCATGATGCCATTAATAAAATGAAGAAGTGAATAGGAAATCACAGGAAATTAGTAAAACTAAGTTGTTTGCAAAACTTGAAAGTGGTAGGGCTGGATGAGATATAGAATTATTGGCTCAAATGTTTACAAAGGTATATGAATTACTAAGAAGGGGCTTTACTGGCTTTGTATATATAAGTTTCATATATAAGTATGTACTAAAAATTCCTGTACTTAGTTTCCTCCAGATAAGCCATGTCAAACACAAAGCTATTAAGAAGAAAGCTGAAAGTCAGTATGTTAAAAGACTGACTGGCATCCTTAAATCAAAGCTGGCTGGGAAGAATAAATTTAAAGCAATTAACATGTAATGCCAGTCTTTGATATATACTCATAAAACTATGAAGTAGACAAATAAGATTTGGAAAATAGTCTAACAAAATCTTGTATAAAATTAAGGAAATAGAACAGTCACCATAAGGCAACAATAGAAAGATAAATACTTATCAGAAGAGAAGACTGATAAATCCCATGAAGTCAACTAACAATATGTTGACAAAGGAATTTCAGACAAATGGTCTATTTAATTAATTTATTTATAGAAATGTATAGAAGGGATTAGTTGAAGCCATTTAGGACTAGATCATTTCCACCAGAAATTGCAGAAATGTTATCCTTAAGGGACCTACTTTTGTTGATCAATGAAGATTTTATAAAGAAATGGCAAAAACTGCAAAATATCATGGCAAGTTGAAAAAAATTTAGCACCTACTAAACACCTAACAACATATGACCTAGTGTCTGAATTATACATGAGGAGTTCATTGCCTTTCCTAGGCTAACAGATGACAAGTCCTTCAACTGAAAATATAGGCTTGAAAAAAATTAATTCAATAAATACACTGTACTAGAAGCAGCACATTATTGTAGATAGTAATGTTGCCCACAGTGGCAGGAACATAACACTGATCTACAAAAATTTAAGAACAGTATTTTAACAAAAACGGTCTTCTTCCATCCTCATAATCTCCATCCTACATGGAATGTAAAACTTTCAAAATTGGATAAGCAGGAAGCAATCAAAACCATGTTGTTATAGCATGATGTATATCCATTATCCTGTCCCTAATATATTTTTAGTGATAGTGCTGATCACTGGGGCAGCTAGGTGGAACAGTGGATGGAACACTGGGCTTGGAGTAAAGAAGACTCATGCTTCAGAATTAAAATCCAACCTCAGATACTTACAAGCTGTGTGACCCCGAACCAATCACTTAACCCTGTTTGCCTCAGTTTTCTCATCTATCTAATGAACTGGAAAAGGAAATGGCAAACTGCTCCAGTATCTTTGCCAAGAAAACCCCAAATGGGATCTAAACAATCTGAATTGACTGAACAAGATCCTATAGAATATGGATTTATATCCCAACACTCCTATTCAATTACCAAATCCAGTTCTTCTATCCACCTGTACAGTAGCATTCAGACCACTGAATAGAGAAGAATAAATAACACAGTCACCTGTCACAGGGCCACTTCTATCTGAACTCGACTTGAAAAGCTGAGAAAACAAACAACAGTCATCAGGTTCAGGGTTTTTTTTTCCTTTTATGCAGAAAGGTTTTCCATAAGCAGTCTGGAAATTGTTACTATAATAAAATTCTGCAATCTGTCCAGTATCTCATGGCAGGCTGCAAGCACTGAGCTGCTACCAGATGCCTAGAAAGACAGGCTCAGAGGCTAGAATTCTATGCCGCAATCTTACTAGTTTTTGTAAACTAATAGATAACAGGACCCAATTTAAAAGAGAAGTCCCCAAATATTTCCGACAAGTCGACAAATAAATGACACCAGAAGGAGAGCAACATCACATAGAAAACTGCTAGGAATAATACAGAACCACAAAAATTCAAGAACAACATTTTAAATATATATTACTGGGGGGTGAAGGTGGTAAATATTTAACAACCAGCTCAGTGGGGGTAGGGGTAAAATGTCCACCTAAGACTTTAAAATGATATCTGCATTAGTGACATTTTCTCTACATCTTTCACAAATCTAGACAACCAAGAAAATAGTAAATCAAGTCCTGACATGGACCATTTGCAGATTTCCAAGGTGTAGATGCTCACATTGGAATTGACAATGGGCTCTGAGAAACCGTGCCAGGGAGTCCAGTGTGCTCTGGCATGTCACAAGCACCAGAGAATCACAATGCCCAACCCCTCTAGGTATAGGTGGCATGAAGATCACATTTTTAAGGAGTGTTTTCAAGTAAAGGTAAGCCAAGGCACATGTATCCTCACCATCCCTCTACTGCTCACCTCTGCCAGTCATTTGGTATTTCATCTGTGCAGTTTGTCTCCTATGCATGGGTTTGCATATTGGCCCTCCCATTAGACTGTAAGTTCCTTGAGGGCAACGACTGTCTTTTGCCCCTTTTTTGTATACCCGCAGCTTAGCACAGGATGGCATGTAGTAGGTGCATAAGTAAGGTTCATTGATTGATCCTGTTTGCTACTGGAGTTAAACAGAGGCAGCTTCCAGGGGAAGATAAGCCTGAAGTCCAACACTTAGATTCAAAGTAGAGAATGCATTCATGCTATCAACTTAAACAATGGTTTTCAGAAGATTAAGTAGAAAGAACAATGCCAGGAGAGTGGCTTGTCCTTGAACCTTTGCTATCAGAATTTTATCAGAAATAAGAAGGATCGGCTGATAAAAATAAGCAGCAGCTAAATGGTGGAGGAGATAGAGCACTGGGTTTGGAGTCAGAAAGATTCATCTTCCTGAGTTCAAATCTGGCCTCAGACACTTCCTAGCTGTGTGATCCTGGACAAGTCACTTAACCCTGTTTACCTCAGTTTCCTTACTTGTAAAATGGCCTGGAGAACGGCAAACCACTTCAGTATCTCTGCCAAGAAAACCCCAAATGGGGTCACAAAGAGGCAAACACAACTGTAATAACAAAAGTAACAATATCACTGACCTCATGAGAGCCCGCATTATCATCCCCATTGTGAAGAGGTTAGAGGTAATAGAAAACATGGAAATTTCTGGTCAGAACAACATACACAGGGCTGCCTCGTGAACTACAGCCACTACAGGTGTGAGGGTCTGACTAGAACTCGGAAATCTTGGCAAACTGCTCTGAGAAAGCATACTAATGAAGAGCATCATAAATCATGGCAATGCAAGTGCTAGAAAGAATCCAGTGAATCACCTAGGAGTGTGCATAGGCCCTGCTCTGTAGTGCTGAGACAATCAGCTGGACAGATAAGACAAAGGCAGGAACGGCACCCTCTGTGTTTAGTCAATAAAAGAAGGTAAAAGACACCAAACCAAATTGGAAATGCCCCAGACTGGCTGCTGGAATCACTTTGGTGTAGACAACACTGACCATGAATGCAGGTAAACCATAAATACCCATGAAATTGACGCAGATGTGAATCTTAGTATGTTAAATATTGTGTGAGACATGAATTTGTGAAGCTTCTCAGTGTGGAATGTAACATTTTTTTTCCTGAGTGCTGTACCCTCCCCCTTTCCCCTGTCAATTACTTTTATCTTCCTTTGTCTGTTTTTTTTCCCACCCTGGTGAGGGCCTCCCATCTCCCTCCCCTTTCAGTCTCAGTGGGGAAGGGATTGGTGGAGTGAATTTTTCACCAATGAAAGGAGGCAGTTGACCAGGAGAGGGGACGTCCTAATTAGGTCTTTAAAATCCTAGACCTGATCTTTGAAGCTCTCTCTCCCAGCCGTCAGCCTCATGGATCAACATCAGTAAGAAATCCGAGATGGGGCACCCCTTTCTTCCCGGGGGGAAGGGAATAAATTCCTTTTCTTATCTAAGGCATCTCTGTGTTTACTTTTCTAATTAAATTAAGAATAATGGGTATTTTTCTTACCCCAAACAGTATTATTTCTAAGGGTCAGCTACAGTGGACAGAGTACCAAGCACAGAGGTAGGATGATTTGTCTTCCTGAGTTCAAATCTGGCCTCAGACAACATACTAGATGTGTGGCCCTGGGCAAGTCACTTAACTCTGTTTGCCTCAATTCTTCATCTGTAAAACAAGCTGGAGAAGGAAATAGCAAACCACTCCAGTATATTTGCCAAGGAAACCCCTAAACGGGTCACAACGAGTCAGATATGACTGAAGATGACTAAATAACAACAATAAAATTGTTTCTCAATAAAGGGGCAAACACTCCTTACTAGCTTAGGTAAGGGTCTCATATCACTTCTTACCAACAATACTGTAAAGAGCACATTAACATGTTTCAAATCAATGCAGGAGACAGTGAAAAAGAAGGTTACCTCTTAGCTCAGATTATAGGGAATAATAGTGGAAACCAGGGAATTATTTAAATCTAAAGAGAAAAAAGCAGAAGAATCTTAATTGAAAATGTCTAGTTAATGGCGACTCCAGAAAATTGACCCAGTAACGATACTGATGGCCAAAATCATGCTGATATGTCGAATGATGCTGAAGACATGGGCATGCTTAGATTTGAATTTCCAAAGTCACAGACACAACTGGCAGGATGCACACACACATACATGCACACATGCATGCACACACATGAACTTTTTTTAGTGCTCTCATTGACTTATAACCATTATGAACAAATGTATTCTTCTACACTTGGCAGAAAATACAAGACAATTTCAAATCTATATACAATACATGCTCTTTCTGGTGCCATGGTAAGAAACATAGAAGAGAAGGTGGATCATCAAGGAATATTTCTAAAGCCAGTCATAAAACTCTAGTATGGCAGAAGTAGAGTGAGATCCATCGGGAGATATTAGAAAATATATAAATATCAGATTATAACTAACATTTGGAACCTTCAGCACCTCATACACCATATCATTCACTTAGAGCAACAAAAAAGTACTTTGAAAGAAACTTGTAACAAGAATTTTCTCAGAATTCTAGACACCTCCAATCAATGACTGAAAACAAAAACTCATAAGTTAAGTTGATTGTGGTTGTGTGTGGTTTGAACTTCATTCTTGAAGAGGACCATGACATCTGGAAGTTCTTGCCACGACTTTCAAGTGAATTGGATTTAAGTGAGGAGGGCTGTCCAAAGTCACCAGGCTCACTTTTTCCTCTGGAGCCATCTGGGTCCAGTGGCCACATATGGATCAGGATGACTAGAGATGGCCCAGGATGAGGCAGGAGACCTTGGCCTTTTTAAGCTAAGATCCTTCCACGTTCTCACTTTGACTGAGGCAACCATGTTAAGTGGATACAAGGAATCAGAGTTACACAATGATCAAAATAAACAGCTTAATGTCAATAACGAATTTACCATGTTGTTGCTGTTATTATTCTGCTGCCTTGGACTCTCAGCAGTATCTTCCCTCTATAGTCAAGCTCTCTCTCAACCAACTCTGCACAGAAGTCTGGAACTGAGGAAGTGATAGCCTTGTACTCCCTTCTGTCTGTAAGAACATGTCTCCCATAGCCATGTGGTTCTGCTTCAGGTTCCATTGATAGGGACGGAAGAGAGAGGTGTCCACAGCTTCTCTGCTGCACCCTATGTCAGGAAGTCTTTGGGTTGTAGAGAGTTAATGAACAATCAATTCATTCACTATTGGCCAAATCAACCAAAATTTCTGAATATGTGTACCATCTTTATTGGTTATCACAAAGCTCTACACTCATGGATTGTTCTTAAATAGCAATACTATAGTATTCCTTATACCAGTAAAGTCACAGGTCCTGCACCTCTGTGTCTCTGCCTCTGTGTTTGTCTCTCTGTGTCTGTTTGTCTGATTCTCTCTGTCTCCCTGTCTCTCTCTCTCTCTCTGTGTGTCTCTCTCTGTGTCTCTCTCTGTCTCTCTGTCTCTCTCTCCGTCTCTCTGTCTCTCTCTCCTTTTTCTCTCTCTCTCTCCTTTCCTTTCCTTTCCACCTTCCCTTCTGTTAAAATTCAAGCTCCTTGAGGACAGGCATGCTTTCCCTTTGTTCCTCATTGTATCCCCAACTTAGCAAAATAACTAACGCATACCAGGTTCTTAATAAACGTGTGTTGATGGATTGAATGAATAAATAGCAGGACAGTTACTTGTCTCCAGACCATCTGAGTTCCACGGAACACAAAAGTGAGAACAAAATAACGACTTTCATTTGCATAATGTTTTCGTGTTTGCCAAGAAATTTGCTCCCAACAGACTTGCAAATTTCAAGTATTATTATCTCTATTTTGCAGCTGAGACTACTGAGATTCAAAAAGGTTACATATATTACCTTAAGGCACACAACTAGCATATATGTGAAGTAGAATTAGAACTCAAGTCTCCTGACTCCCAGAATAGCCTCTTCCCATGGGATATGTCATGCCTTAAGGAGGATTTTAAAGAGGTCATGTAGGTATCACTCTGAATGGGAAAGCTCTGTGGCTTCAACATCTGGCAATGTGGAAACCTGGAGCTTTAGGTGCTGGACAGCAATAGAATGAGAAGACTCATGTTGCTTCCGGTGAAGAGAGAGGGACCCATAAAATAAACTAGTTCTGCTACTCCCAGCTGCTACTAGACAGGCAGAGGCTGTTTAAAGTTGGCCCTGCACCAGCAAAGGTAGGGGCATGACAGTATCACATAAGTAATGCCATAAATTCTCTGAAATCTAGAAAATGAGAATGCTCTGGCTCCCCGAGCTTGCTTTCCCCTTCGCCTCACCCTTATCCCCCCAAATACGCAGGAAAGCCTTGGACAATTCTGTCTTTGCTCAGACAGGAAAAAGCAGAATATCTCTTTCTTGTTGGAATTTCCCTTCTCCAGTCCCTGTTAAGGGGAAGAGTTCACACTGTTAATCTAGGCATATTTTTGGCAAAGTACAGAATTGTTGGAAGGAGGGAAAAGGAGATAAGTAATCCTTAATGCTGTCATTTTACTGTAGCCTGTGAAATTTTAAGAAAACAAATGGGGAAATTTTGGTTAATTGCCTTGAAAGTTATTATTGGGTAGCAAGAAAAGGCTCTCTGATGCGCTTCTTCATGATGAATCTAATCAATGTTACTGCTCACCTTTGCAGTAACTCTCTTTATTCTGACTGGGGATGACATCAAAGTTTAAAGATGACCAAAAGTTTACATTACATATCTTACCAGAAATTGCTCCTTCTGCTCTGCCTCCAGAGGCAGAGGAATCTGGGGCCCTCAGCTCTCTGTTCCACAGAGTTGCACCCAATTAATATTCTCTAACAATCAGTGGGATGAGGATGCCATCAATGAATGAGGGAGGTCAAGAGATCACTGTCATCCTAATGAACCCACTGGACCCCAGGTAACATTCTTGAGGCAAAAATGTCAAGGGGCCAACATTTGCCATCAATTCTTGGATTTCATTAAAAGGCAAGGAGAGCTTCTCCCTGCTGTTCCCATGGATTTGGAATAAGAGAATCTAATTTTTGTGGCATTTTCAGGTAATAAGTTGGAGGAAGAAGAGATGAGCAGTAAAGGGTGGTACTGTTTCTTGAGGGCTAGAGTAATCTGTAGGTCTAATAGTGAAAGGGCAATCTGTTGCTTTCCAAGGTTTGTGACCTGGGCATGATGAAAGGCCTCTCAAGACTTAGCCGTCTGGGGAGCTGCTACTCACTTTTCCCAATCCATGTAAGCACAAAGACTCTGAAGAAAAAATAGAGAAAGTATTACTGTTGTCTGGGACTTAAAAACAAACTGGAACAGCACATATGGGCACCCTTGTTGTTGCTCATTGAAAAGTAAGAAGGGCTTTGGACTAGAAAGACAGACTGAGGAAGCAGCCATCTTTATGAGCAGGATTGAGATCACTGAACCACGACCTGAATTATTGAAGTAATTTGCCTCTAGGATCAAAAAGAATCACAAGTGTGGCATTTAAAACCCTTTGCAATCAGGCTCTAGGGTCTTTCTGGACTCTGCATTCTAGTCAAATTGGCCTTAGTTTCCTCATCTGTACAATGGGGATAATATCACTTATTTCAGGGAATTATTGTAAAGCACTTGATGCAGCATCTGGCAGGTATCATACATTGTTGTTATTGTTGGGTTGCTTTAGTTCCGCTTGACTCTTTGTCACCCCATTCAAGGTTTCTTGGCACAGATACTAGAGTAGTTTGCTGTTTCCTTCTCCAGCTCACTTTCCAGATGAGCAAACTGAGGTGAGTGGGGTTAAGTGACTTGCCCGGGGTCACACAGCTAGTTAGGACTTGAGATCAGATCTGAATTCAGGAAGATGAATCTTCCTGACTCTTTCCACTGCACCACCTGGCTGGCTTCCTATTAGACACAGCAGGTTCTGTCTTAATAAACAATCATTCCCTTTCCTTTCCCTTATGGGCTATCTCTTGTCTATGCCATTCCATTTCCAGTTACTCTTCAGGTAAAACTCTTTGCTGAAGCTGGGGAAGTGATCATTCCATCTGAGAATTCAGACTAGATAAAGAAAGGAAAGTTGCACTTTGTCTAAAAGGACACTATATTTTAGGAGAGCAGATCTCAGGTTTCAAAGGAATGAATGGGGTGATCTCTTGGATTCGAATTTTAAGGGTGAAAATAGTCCAAGACAGAAGGAAAACTACAAAGAATAAAAATGGTGAAGAGGCCAAAAAAAACCATTGTTAATATGATCCCTGAAGTCAGGAGGAGCTGTGTTCAAATCCAGCCTCAGACACTTGATACTTAACTAACTCTGACCTTGGGCAAGTCACTTAACCCCAAGTGCCTTACCTTCCCCCCTCCAAAAAAATAAAAGAACCAATGCTAATATGCTCTTTGTCTCTGTGACTCTGCTCACATGGGTTCAATTATCTCTTCAAATAATTGGGACTCCTTGATCAGTAGGTCCAATCCCAGACTCCCTCTAGGCCCACATCACCAGCTGCTTATCACATGATTCTGACTTGTTTTCTTCTTAAACACAAACTCACTTGTGAATATAATAGTGGGGATTCCTTCAGGCATGGGTTGGACTGATTGACCTCTGAAGCTCCTTCCAAAGCTCATGTTCTAGGGGCAGCTAGGGGGCACAATGGATAGAGCAGTGGCCCTAAAGTCAAGAGGACCTGAGTTCAAATCCAGCCTCTGACTAAACACTTGCCACTGACTAGCTGGGTGACCCTGGGCAAGTCACTTAACTCCAATTGCCTCACAAAACAAACAAGCACCCAAAGCTCATGTTCTGTGATCAAACAAGTCCAAGACAGATCTCAAATTGGACACTGCCCAAACTCCCTAAGCTCTTCGGAGGGAGGTTAGTTCATCCCTCCAATAACTAAGATAAGACATCTCCAGCTCCTTCTTCATCCCTCATATCCAATCAATCTCCACAATATCTCTGACATCTGTCTCTATTCACAAAGCTCATGCCTAGTTTAGTCCTCGTTTATCAAGCACTTCCTCTGTTTAAGCCCTACAACCTTTCACTTGAATGACTACAAAATTCTCTAATTGATCTCATTGCCCACAGCCTCTCCCTTCTCCAATCTCACATTCATATGGCAACCGAATCTCTGTCCCTCTCCAATCCACCATCTATATGGCTAAGGCTAATCCTACCACTCAGGTCTGACTGCAGTACTCTCCTGGTCAGTAATCTCCAGTGACTGCCAGTCCCCTCTAGGATCAAATCTAAACTCTGTTTGGCATTTAAAAGGTCTTTACAACCTGGCTCCAATATAATTTTACAGACTAGGTATACCTACTCTCCTTCATGCCCTCTACAATCCAGACAAATTGTCCTTCGTGTTCATCACACATGACACTCCTAGTGTTCTCACTAAAATGAGATTTCTTACATCCCTGGAAGGAAAATAAAAGTGAGAGGAAGGGGGAGGGAGAAAGGAATGGGGGGAGAGATAGGGGGGGAGGGAGAAAGAGAGAGAAAGCCATTTGTGTGAGGCAGTCTCATGCACATTAAAGCATAGTTGGGGAACCACAGTGGTGGGCTGAAAAAGATGATTCTCTCCCTCCACCCCAGTGGAGAGAGGGGAGAGTATGAGGTGAGGGAAGGCCTTAAGCATTCACATGGTAGTCAGAAGACTCTCCCCACCACAGAACACCACCAGAAGGTTTCTTATTGGCAGAGAGTTCTTTGGGCAAATCACAGCCAGGGCATCCCTCAGGAAGGGCTGCCATGAGTTTGAGGACAAATAAAATTCAAAAATGAAAGTCAGGACTTCTTTATACAATGGGGAGGAAAACATATGGAACTAGTTACCTCGCCTGGTGGTAAAAGCCAGAAATATATAAACAGGTTCAAGATGGCTTTAGATAAATTCAGAGATGACAAATTCATGATGAGATTAAGGATTTTTAGAAGACATTTTTGGGAATCCAATGTTTTACTCCACCCAATTCTTCTCCAGAGCTCAGAGCTGTTGGGTGCCCAAAGAGGCCTTGGTTCAGAGCAAAGTGCCTGTTACTCATCACAGTAATAGATGTCCTCCCCCTCAGTGGAGAAGAGTAGGATGCCTGACTTTCACAGGACAAAGTCGTGCAAAAATAGGCCAACGGACAGGACTGTGGTCTGTGAACCAGAGATGCTTTCTGTGACGACATTTCAACCTGGAAAGCAGCTCGGAGGTCACCTAGCTGAAACTGACTTTACATTGAAGAAAGATGATGTCCAAAGAAAGGAAATGGCTTAGCCAACATCACGCAAGTAGCAAAGTGACATATTTGGGTCTGAATCCAGGTTGAATTCTCAAAGAGCCTTGGATTAGGCCACAGAAGGCCTGTTTTTGCAATCTCAGTTCTGTGCTTATCACCTATGTGATCCAGAGCCAATCACTTCACATCCTGAGACCCAGCTTTCCTCATGCGGAAAATGAAGAGTGGGCCTTTCTACTTTAAAAAAAAAATCTTAAGTGAAGCCAATTCCCTTGTCCAGTCAGCAGTGGCCTGAGATGCCATGACATTTCACATCAGGCTGTCCCTTGAGACTTACTCCTCAGCTGCTCATGAGGCTGGGGGATTAAAGGGCCTCACCCATCACCACCCTCAATAACTCCCTTGTTTGCTTCATAGGCACTCAATAAATGCATGACTATTGAGTAACCAGTAAGATCAAACTGACTGCTGAAAAAGATGGTACATAGTACTGACTTCCCAAGACACCTTTCTGATCATGGAGGGTGCCCTTCAGCTAGCTCTGTGATCTGGTGATTAAACAACCCACACACTGGAGAGACCAGAAAAGTCAGTGCTCCCCAAAGGCACACACACATGATCATCCCTTCCATGAAACACAACAGCTTGTGCCTTTTTCTGGCATGGTTGCTGGTAAATAGTGATGACAGTCATAGGAATTTTTAGAGTTTGGGGCCATAACCTTTTTTTTTTCATGAAGTGTGATTCATTGCTGGCTAAAATGGGGCCATGTGGCTGTCGATTAGCAGGTGGCCCTGTCAGGTAGATGAACGGCTTACAAGATCTTTATAGTAATTCACAGCTCATTCTCCTTTCCAAAGTTTGTGGCAAGGGCCCTGGATTTCCTCATGTTTGTATTTTAGATGCTGGAAGACATGCAAGAGCGCTTTTTTTTTTTTGGCACCTCCTAGGAATGGTTGGTGGGGCTCTTCCATTGGGTAATTGGTTTTATGCGTGTCAGATGGCATGGTTACTGGGTTCAGGCTTTGGAAATGTTTGCACTTTCCAAATGTTCATGTGCCTGGTACTTCTGAGCTATTTTCCCTTCCATGTTGAATCAACCAGGCTGGGCCCAGGGAGAGGTTATCCCAACCCCTTGACAGGGAGCTCAGGGATTATTTTCCATTTTCCCCTCCCATCTCCATTTGGAAGAATTATTGAAACAAAGAAGGGAAATCACTATTGGGATGGAACAGAGAAACACACACACCAAGGACAACTGGGGAGCGTGGATCCATGCTTGTTGTTTTTTTTAGCCGTGTTTTTCTTAGGTACCTGATGTATATAAAGAAAATGTTTAGACGAATGTCAAGGTGGCCTGCAGAGGCAGCAGGCCCCTCCAGTGCAGCCAGGCATCAGTCATGCAGAAAAACTCAGAGTATTCCGGAGTCTATTCAAAGCTTACCTTTTTACTAGTAACCTTTCTTCACTTAAGTATTTCTATTTTTCCTGTATTTATATCTTGCTTTGCAAATATCTGTTATTTGTTCCATTCAATAATAAGCTCCTCCAGGGCAGGGACTGTCTTTTGGCTCTCTTTGTACCCCAGCATTTAGCAGAGTGCCTAATACTATGTAGGTGCTGACTTTTGCCAGCTTCCTCTTATCCTCCCAGTCACTATGTCCAAGAAGATGTCAGGGCACAGGAGCACTGGAATGTTTCAAGGGTCATTTGATGTCTATGGCCCTTGACTGACTCAATTGCCTCAGATGGACAATTAAAGGAGTAAGACCAAATGACCACCCATATGGAAATATTTTGTGATTGTATGAACATAGATTCATACAAGAACCCCATCAGACTTACCTAATTTCCTCTGATGGTAACAGATTTGCTGCATAGTGACAGGTGGTATAATGAAAAGAACACAAAACTTGGAGTCAGGAGACCTGGGTTCAAATGCTGCATTTTCTTACTTACTATGTTAAGCCCTGAGCATGTCATTCATCCCCTGTAAGGTTCTGTCCAGCTTTATATTCCAAGGGCGACTAGGTGGCACAGTGGATAGAGCACAGAGTTCAGAGTCAGGAGGACTTGAGTTTACGTCTGACCTCAGATGTGTGACCTTGGGCAAATCACTTAACCCTGTTTACCTCAGATTCCTCATCTATAAAATGAGCTGGAGAAGGAAATGGCAAACCACCTCAGTATCTTTGTCAAGAAAACCCCAAATGGTATCACAAAGAGTTGGACACAACTGAAAAAAAAATGATGGAACACCCTTGTATCCTGAATTCTACAGAGCCTGAGGGAGCAAGCAGATTCTCTTTTACCAGGAAACTATTCCAATATTCCCAGGTAAAAGCAGTTCCCAGGGTGACCAAAAGCAGTTCAGGAAGAAGAATTTAGATAAAGGCTATAGGCAAGATTAAGAGAAATCATAATGGCGGCTCCTTGGCACCTCAGGAGTTCCCTGGCAAAGTCCTAAAAACAACACATTTTATCCAAAAGGGTCACAGGCAAGTCATAGACCAATGAACCTGAGGACAAAGCTAACCCAGAATGTTCTGGGTCTGCAGTTCTCTTTCCTTGCTCACAACAGAGCCAGCTGGTACCATGACAGTATAAGGTCTTAGCCCAGGTCACCCCAGGTCCACCAGCATCCTGATCTACAGCACTCAGTTTCCTCCTTTGAAGCTTATGTAGAGAATTTCGTGATATTTTCCTTCGACAGTAGAGCCCACGTGATCTCTAAGATTTCTTCCACACTTTTTCCCACTCTCCTCACCTCCCATTTGAATCCTTGCCATGCAGATGGCAGGTGGTAAGTGATTAAACTGGAGTAGTGGCAATGAGTGACAGGATGTATCAATCAGCCAAGCCAGTGTGGCTGGGACCTGACCAATGGGAGCTCCATCCTCAAAAACCAAATTGCTCTGTCTTCTCTGACCTCAATATGCATCGTGGATCCTAAATGTAGCAACTTGGGGCACTCTCCAACTAAATCAGAGCTATGGGTGGCTAGCCCATGTTCAAAGTAGTCTGTGGGAACCCATATATTTTCTTCCAAAACCCTACCCTCTTTCTGACTTTACTCTTAATATTGAAAGTGCCATCATCCTCCAGTCACCCAGGCTGCTAACCTAGGCATCAACCTTGACTCTTGACTTTCACCCAGCCACCTGCCAAGTCCCATTCATCCAGCCGTCACAGCGGCTCTCATGGGTTCTTTATTCTCCTCTGACACTGATCCCAACCTGGTCCAGGCCCTCATCGCCTCACCCCTAAACGATTGCAAAGACCTGCTGCTTGCTCACCCTTTCTCAAGCCTCTACCCATTCCAGTCCGTCATTTACTCAGCTGTCAAATTAATCTTCCTCAAGCACATATCAGCCAATGACATGCCCTCCCCACTCAATAAACACAAGTGGCTCCCTTTCATCTCTAGGGGCAAATAGAAATTCTTTTCTTTGGCAAAGTTCTTCACAAACTAAGCCCCTTCTACCTTTCTACTTTTACAGTTGATTTCTCCCCCCCCCCCATCTACTTTGCAATCCATCAACACTTTCCTCCATGCTGGTTCATCTCCCCTCCGGGCATTTTTTACTGGTTGTTCCCCATGCCTGGAATGATGTACTTCTTTGTCTTCAACTCCTAGCCTCCCTGATTTCCTTCAGGTCTCAGCCAAAATTTTTTCTCCTGAAACATGCCTTTCCCAGTAGCCTTTAATGTTAGCACCTTCCCTCTGAGAAAATCATATATATTTACATGTGTGTAAGAATATATGTATGTACACATATGCATACTTGCATATTCACACATGCATGCATACACACACACACGCACACAATATGCTGTTGTTGTTTGCTGTTTTCAAAGAGGGTCAATGAGACGACCACAATGGCAAGGTGAGCCCCAGGGTCAAGGGCATTAGCTCTGCATCCAGCTCAGCTGCATTTCTGGCCCCTTCTTTGGCAGAAAAAGCCACTCAGTGACTGAAAGGGGTCCCACACCCTTACATAAAGGTGTTTCTCTGTTTTCTTTGTTTGTATATTTTTAATTTTTTTTAATTAATAGTCGGAGTTCTCTCTTTCTCACCTCCCAGAAGTAAACTGACTCATTAGTGAGGAAGAGCCGATATAACTGAGGAAAGAAGAGGCTTGTCCACCAGTCATGCTTCTCACAGAACTGAATTTGCATGGGATTCCATAAGGGGAAAAAGGGGCCACCAGGATAGCTAAGTACCTCTGGGCCCCACATGTTCCATACATGTGTGTCTGCTAACTTCTGAGCTAGAAGTATGAAAATACCTTCCTCAGGAAGACATGTACACATAGAGGAGTGCACCTCTGCTTGGGGGAGATTTGGGAAATTCTGTTCTTGCTAACGTTTCTCAGCAAATACTCTCTTGTAAAAGCTAATTGATAGCAGCTGGTCCATCGGTATTCGCAAGCCCATTAGATGGAGCCTAGTGAGCTAGCATAGGAATGGAAGTCACAGTTCCTCAGCCTCGGTAATACCTACAATCCTGATAGAAGGAGGCAGATACTCTCTGGGGACACAAACAGCCAGCGTGAGTCAGAGTTTCAAGCATGAGCCTCGAAAAGATGCTACATGACCTTTAAGGAGCCTTCAGGCTCTAAATCTATGAGATGCAAAGTCATCTATCCAAAGTGAAACAATCAGAAAATGGCACAAGCTGGGATTCTTAGCTGGATGCTCTGCTGTCTGTTTCCCATTCCATACTGCAGCCCTTTCTTTCCTTTATTTGTCACCATTCCTTCTGCTGTTTCTTAGAACAACCTCTAATCCATCAACCCATCTCCTTCACTTCCTACCCAATTATTACTTATTCCCTCACTTAATATTCTAACTCCTTTCCAGCTTCTGAATCTCTTTGTAATTCCTCCTCCATTTTACAACTTCTTTCCCACTGACCACCAGCATAAGGAGCTGGGCCTGAGCACCTGGAACTGATCTGAGCTATTCAGCTTCTCTTCTACCTAACTCCACACATTCTTGGCACCTCCTGTCCCTCTGGTGGTTTCCAACTGATGTGGATCTCTGCCCAGTGATATTGGAAATAGCAGACATCCTTTGTGCTAAATTTCAGCACTTTATTTCCCTGACACATATCAGTGAATCAGTCAATCAAATGTTATTAAGCACTTACAACTGCCAGGGACTACAATAAGGGCTAGAGATATACAAACAAGACAGTCTGTGCCCTCGAGAAGCTTATATTCTACCAGACAGAACATTGACATGTGTAGTGTATACCAAGTATAGACAATGAGATCAGAGAGGTGAGTGTAGAGAACTTCCAAGGGTCTCCCAGCCCCACTCATGGAATGTTCCCCTCTCCTATACAAACATCTGCAAGGTTTCAGGGTAGGTAATCAGGGGGACTTGTAGTCTTGTTTGTTTGTGCCTTGGGACGTGGTCCTATGATAGAGCCCTAATACATAACTAGCCTTAAGCAAGGGTAAAGAGTGATCAAGACCAAAGGAGGGTCCTTGGACATTGTCTGCATTTGTTTCTGGTCAGATCTTCTGCTGGGGGACATAGAAACTTTGTGGGCTCCTTGTATCATTGGCTCTGTATGAAATGGCTCTGTAATGAACAGACTATTGATTATGCCCCCATCTCTTTATTCTCACCAATTGTTAGCCCACCCAACTGCACTGGTCACAGCAGGTGAGGAGGGCATAGTAGGTACAGGGACCAGCCAGGGAAAAGACTTCACGTTATAGGTAGCATCTGAGTCACTCAAGAGATTCTTGACTTCCTAAGAATTTATACACACATGCTCATCTATAATCTCTCTATATCAAAATTATATCTTTATCTATTCTCTCTCTCACTCTCTCTCTCTCTTTCTCTCTCTCTGTCTCTCCCTCTCTCTCCCTCTCTGTCTCTCTGTCTGTCTCCCCCTCTCTGTCTCTGTCTCTGTCTCTGTGTGTGTGTGTATATATATATATACACACACACACATATACACACATATGTATAATATGTACCCATAATATAACTAGATCAACCAAATACTCTATCTACAAGCATTTATGAAGTCCTTACTGCATACCAAATACTGTAGCTATCAGTACAAAAAAATGCAATAATTTCGATTCACATTAAGCTTGTATCATAATGGGCATTGCTGCCAATACTCATGACCTTTGAAATTTAATCTTCATTATTAATATTTCCTCCTGACTTTCTTAAGTCTAGAAAATCTTCAAAACAATAAAGCAAGTCCTGGTTTTTAGCATTTGCTGATTTCTGAGTTATAAGTGCTCACATTGAAGATTTAGCTCTTAAGCCCACACACCAACACACCCTGGGAGATGCCACCAATATATACAAGTATATACACAGCACAAATCTAAAGTCAATAAATCCCTATCTGCCAAGGACAGATATATCTAGCTACATGTATATCTATAGCTTTATCCAGCTTCATCTCCATATGTGTGCATGCACATCTATAATACATCTATATAGAAGCTTTCCTCTGTTCCCCCTACTGGGAGAAAGCTTTAGTATGGTCTAGGAAATAACCATGATGAAAGAGAAAAGTAGAATTTGGCCACAAGACAGTGGAAGATCAGTGTGAGCATGAGAAAGGTGCCCAAGGCTGAAGGGTGAGCTAAAGGGAAGGAAGCAGGCAGAACTGGCCTTTTTGTGCCAGGTCTTCCCAGAGCAGCCATGGCTTCCATAACAGGCCCACTTATTTCTGCCCCAGCTACACTGGACGATTGATGCCTTTGATCAGTCTAGGCTTAGGGATACACCATGAGCCTTTCAGGCAAAAATTAGGCATGGGAGGTGCTCCTCCCAGAAGTAATTGAACAAGATGCCCTGACATCTGGCTTAGCAAGTAATTTGAGAGCAAAAAGTTTCTCTGGAAATCTCTCTCTGTCTCACAGATATATTGCTATGTGATTGATAGGTGAGAAAGAAAAGGGACACTTCTAGGGCACTTTCTCTGTTCTCTTCCTCTCCACTCCCTCTCCTCTCTTATACTTTCAGGTCAACCTCAGACAAGGTCCTACTACACTCTGAGCCTGTTTTTTCATCTCTAGAACAGAACTAATTGCACCCAAGGCAATAGACAAAAGGACATCGGGGACAAATGGCTGTCCTAGGATTCGGGAAGAGTTCAAGTTCAAGTTCACCTGCTGACCAATATCTATGTCACTGTGGGCCTATCAAATGCCCAATGTCCAGAGACTGTTCTCTAGACTTTAAGGCATACTTGCTGGTCAGTTTTATTGGAAAAAATTGCTATACTTGCAGTTCAATAAGTTAACAAAAACCAGTTCGGATAAAGAAAATGGAGACCATCAGGCTCCAGTCTGGCCTTCCAGGTTTATAAACGCCCCTTTTCTTCGCCCTCGCTCCTAACCAAGGCTCACTTGCGGTTCCTTGGGCCATTCCTCTTGGCATTCTCTCCCATCCTCGTAATATTCTCCCTTTCTATCTCAGTCTCTTCACGTCACTACTTTCTTTCAAAGTTAAGCTCAAATGTTACTTCTTGTATGGAGATCTCCAGTTTTTCTCCAGTGGTTATTGATACCCCCATACCAAAATTATTTAATATTTTTTGTGTCTACTGACATGGGTCTCCATAGCTTCCTCTGACAGAATGTAGACTCCTTGAAGGCAAGGAGTGTTTGTGTCTTAGTATTGAATTAAGGAATGAAAAAAAAATTTATTAAGCTCTTACTATGTGCTGGGAAGAGCAGTTAGGTGGCTCAGTGGATAGAGCTCCATGCTTGGAGCCAGGAAGACATGAGAACCCCAATTGGGGAAAGAAAAAGTCAGACATGACAAAACAGCTGAACAAAATGTGCTAGGAGAAGTGTTAATCACTAAGGGTACAGATGCAACAGGCAAGCAACTTCTTGCCTTTAAAGATATTACATTAAAATATGTAAAGACAATAAATAGCACAATGGTAGTCAGGAAGGGGGACTTTGGCCTGGGAAATCATAGGGACAAAAAACTGAGAGCAAGAGGGCACTTGGTTGACTTGTCCTTTTGAGAAATGATATGGTAATTATAATGGTAGGTGGGTAAGGTGGATGGTGGAGGGACCAGAAGTGAAGGTCTGCTTTGGGATGGCATGAAGGGGATGGAAGAACCAAACCAAGGGTGGAGGTCTGGGTCTCCACTTGAAAGAGAGCCCAGGTCAGAGATGGAACACTAGGTCTGAGATACAAGTTGGAGTCAGGAGAAATAGTATTAAAAATGTTTCCTAGCTACTTAGAGAAGCTTAGAGAATCAACTTAAAATTAGTTGAAATAATTAACAACTTTGGCAAAGTCACAGGATATAAAATAAGCCTACACAAATCATCAACATTTCTATATATTACAAAAAAAATTTTTAACCCAGCAGGAAGAGATAGAAAGAGAAATAGAGAAATTCTATTTAAAATTACTGTAGATATAGTTATAAACACTATACAAATAAAGTCAGGTTTAAATAATTGGAGAAATATTAATTGTTCATGGGCAGGCAAAGCCAATATAATAAAAATGACAATTTTATGTAACTAATCTACTTACTCAATACTAACCCAGTTAAATTACCAAAAACATTTCACTAAATTAGAAATAACAACAAAATTAGTTTGGAGGCAAGAATTTCAAAGAAACTAATGAAAAAATATAAAGGAAGGAGGTTCAGCAGTACCAGACCTCAAAATATATCATAAGATGGTAAATATCAAAACTATCTGGTACTGGCTTAGAAATAGAAAGGTAGATCAGTGGAACAGAGTAAACATACAATACACAGTAATGAAGGATCATAATAACCTTCTGCTTGAGAGGGATAAGAATTCATTGTCTGGTAAAAAAAAATTGTTGAGAAATCAGGAAATCAGTCTGATAGAAATTGGGCATAGACCAACATCTTAAACCATGTACCAGGAAAAAGTCAGAATGGGTAACTGACCTAGGTATGAAAGGAGATATCACAAGAAAAAGAAAATGGAGCATATTGTCTATTAGACTCATGGATAGGAGAACAATTTGTGAATAAACAAGCAAGAGCATTAGGAAGTGTAGAATGGATAAGTTCTAGTATATTAAATGTAAAAGTTCTTGTATAATTCAAACCAACATAGCCAAGATTAGAAGGAAAGCAGAAAATTGGGGGAAATTTTTCATAATCTCTCTGATAAAGGTCTCATTTCTCAAATATATAAAGAACTTTGTCAAATTTATAAGAATATAAGTAATTCCCCAATTGATAAATGGTCAAAGGATATGAATAGGTAGTTTTTTTTAATGAAGAAATCATAATTACATATAGTCATGTGAAAAAATGTCCTAAATCATTATAGATTAGAGAAACACAAATTAAAACAACTTTAAGATACCATTTCACACCTATCAAATTGTCTAAAATGATAGGTGCCCTTCGATTGGGGAATGATTAAACAAGTTGCAGTATGTGATTGTGATAGAATACTGCTGTGCTATAAGAAATGAGGAGCTGACCGATTTTAGGAAATCATGGAAATAATAGGACCTATAAAGGAAGACACTATCTACCTCCAGGGAAAAACTGACAAATAAAAATATGTATAATATGGGAATATGTGTGTATATATTTATACACATGTGTATATATCTGTATATACACATATAACCATACATATATACATATATGTGACTATATGTTCATGTTTAATTGTAGCCTTCTCTAGGGCAAAATAAAAAAATAAATAATAAAAATTTAAAAATAAAAAATAAAATTAAAGAGTACATAGCAGAGAACAAAAGAAAGCTTAGAAAGAAGGAAGAAAAACTGGGTAGCTTTGAAAACAATGTGTAGTATTTATTACATAGCTTAAAAAAGTTAAGTCTGAAATGGAAACTTGTGGTTTTACATTTAATCCTCTATGTTCTGCTCTATATATGGAAATGTTCTCTTTTTTCTCATTTTGTATTTAAGTATAAAATGAATTTTTAAAAAATGACTGCAGACAATATAAAATACTTGGGAGTCGACTTGCCAAGACAGACCCAGGGACTATATAAACACAATTATAAGATACTTTTCACACAAATAAAGACTGATCTAAACAATTGAAGTAATATGAATTGCTCCAAATAAAACCAATGCAGCCAAAACTTAAAAGAAAGCAAGAAACTAGGGGAAATTTTATAACAAGTTTCTCCAATAAAGATCTTGTTTCTCAAGTATATTGAGAACTGAGACAAATTTATAAAAAAAAAAGAGCCATTCCCCATTTAATAAATAGTCAAAGGATGTATGAACAGGCAGTTTTCAGAAGAAGAAATAAAAAATATCAAGTCATATAAAATGCTCCAAATCACTATTGATTAGAGAAATATAGATTAACACAATTCTGAGGTACCACCTTACATCTATCAGATTGACTAAAAAGGAAAATGAGACATGTTGGAGGGATGTGGGGGGGGGGGAGGGGAAGGGATAATAATGCACTGTTGGGGGAGTTGTGCCAGTAGTGCCAGTGCGATATTTACAGTGTCCACAATCATGATAAAGACCATGACTATAAGTATTGCGTGACATTCAATTGCAAAATATACCAAACTCTCCGGATGGAGGCTAGAACTGAAGCATTTATTTAGATATCAGAAAACCAAATCCCAAAACCAGTAAGCTGATTCCATCATAATACCAAAGATATTCAGAAGCCATGATAATGCTGAGAGCCACAGCATCCTTCAGCCTTCCCACAAACCAATAAAAGATCAATATCTACTCAAGAGCCTGACTCCTTTCCTGAGGTCCTCCTGTCTCCGGTACTGTCTGGCTAACTCTGACCAGCTTCCTACGGGCTCTGCTTCCCTTCAGCAAACTCCTCCCACCACAGGCTCCATGTGACTATATTTAGCCTATTAGGGGATAGAGTTTATTTTCACAGCAGGGAAGCTTCCTGTGAGCTCTGCTCTACCCTTTAGCAAATTCCCTCTGTCACAAGCTCCGTGTGATTACATTCAGTCTATTAGGGGCACAGTTTACTTTCAAAGCAGGGGAGGTCTTCAAACTCCCATTCTCATTACACGTTGTGAATTTGTCCAACCATTCTGGAGAACAATTTGGAACCTATGCCCAAAGGACTATAAAATTGTGCATACCATTTGACCCAGTAATACCATTACTAGGTTTGTATCCCAAAGAGACAAAAGGTATACACACACATATATGTGTGTGTGTGTGTGTGTGTATATATGTATGTATGTATTTGCATGCATGCATACATATATGCATGCATGCATGTGTGTGTGCATATATGCAGATATATTTATGGCAACTCTTTTTGTGGTGGCAAAGAATTGTAAATTGAGAGAATGACTATCAATTAGGGACTGGCTAAATAAGTTGTGGCATGCGATTGTGATAGAATACTATTGTGCTATAAGTAATGATAAGCAGAATACTTTCAGCAAAACCTGGAAAGACTTACATGAACTGATGCAAAGTTCTCCTGGTTCTACTCAGGAGAACAACTGTATACAGTAACAGTGATATTTTTTGATGATCAACTGTGAATGACTTAGCTATTCTACTCAATACAATGATCCAAGACAATTCTGAGGGACTTATGATGAAAAATGCTAGCCTTCTCCAGAGAGAGAACTGATGGAGGCTGAATGCACAGTGACGCTTTTTTTTTCACTTTATCTTCCTTTTTTTGCAACATGGCTAATATAGAAATATATTTTGCATGATTTCATATATACATAATTAATACCGTATTGCTAACCTCCTCAGTTGTTAGGAGGAGGAAGAAAGGAAGAGAAACTGGAACTCAAAATTTTAAATATACATATATATATATAAAATAAATAATGTTTTTTTAATTCACAAAGCTATTTCATAGCACAGTGCTTGGTACGCAGCAGTAGTTAATAAATGTGCGTTCAGTGAATGATTAGATGAAGTAACTATTTCCAGAACTTTACTTCACAGAGACATGAGGAAGCTAATAGTGTTATCAACATCATCATCAGTCATCCCTGGTAGGGGCATCTAGCAGCCAGCAAGGGGCTGGACTGTTTTGTCAATATTCCTGGTATAGTATTGCAACCAGCTGAGACTGGGTCCTGGTTTTGTCACTCACAGAGGTTATTTATGTTCTTGGGTTTGGGGAAGGCTTATTGCAGCTACATTTGACACTCTACTGAAATAAACCCAGTTCTGACCACAGAGGAATGGGGTTTGGCGTAGGGAAAGAACTCACTTCTCCTCTGTTGGAAGGTGTAGGCTGGATACCATTGTGCCACACTTGAATCTGGTCAATGATCCTCTGGTCTGAAAGTATAACAAGACTGACTGCCGATGGTACTGGCAGGGTTTGTAGAAGCAGTAGAAGGCAGCACCTGACTACAGAACTAGATGAAATTGCAAACTGTTTTCAAGATCCATCCCATATATAAGCCAAGAATGGTACATTTAGGAGGGTGGAGAGGAATTTGTGTGATACAAAGTTGAAGGCAAGGTGGGAAACCAGGACCATATATCTGGGGAGGCCACATGGAAAAAGAAACACAAGCAAAGCCTACTCCTCACCCAGTGCACTGATCTCTAACCACCAAGAACTATGGCCAGGGGAAACTGAAGAATGAAAAGGAGGCTTAAGACTCATGTACAGCAGCTCAAAGTCTGGGAGGTTTATTGCTGGCTACTACAAGCAAGCTTTGATGCAGTGCAAAGTGTTGGCTTTAGAGTCAGAGGATCTGGGTTCAGGTGATGGCTCTGTTCCTTGTCTAGATGACCTAAAGCAAGTCACCTTACCTCTCGAGGCCTCAGGTTCCAAAGCCCTAAAATGAAGGCATAGGATTAGGACTCAGTCTGGTCTTCCAGTTCTAAACTATTACACACACACACACACACACACACACACACGCACACACATGCACACAAGTGTGTGCATTCATATGTGTGAGTGTGTATATGTGTGTTTACATGTGTGTGTATAAGTATATAGATACAGATATAAAAACCAAAGACAGGAAAGGGGATTGAACTAAAGGAAAGTGTCTGGGTGTGGCTCCACCTGGAGATTTATTGATTTCTCTTGTCCTCTTCTTTTGGATGGAAAACTAAAACCACTTGAGTGGTTGAAAAATTGGGTGACCTCTGGTGTTTCATCGAAAGGTGGATACTACCTGAATTGTTTTTGAAGATTGGAAACTGATGAAAATTCCAGTCAGAGAGAGGCTTAGGTCTGCCACACTGTGTGTGATCAGCAGAAAGATCCCCCAGTCATGCCCTGGTGACTAGAAGGGAACTTAGAGGACACCTAGCCTAGTTCACTCATTCTACAATGAAGAAACTGAGGTGGAGAAAAGGTGGCACTTGCCCCAGGTGAGAGGTGACAGGTGACAGGCAAGATCAGAATTGAAAGCTAGCTCCTCTGAGGTGCAAAAGACACATTAAATGCCTATGAGCTCTCCTTTCTTGGATAGCTGTTCTCTCTTCCAAAAGAGTTTGTTTTATGGACGTTCTGGAGAGAAAAGTCACCCAAAGTTAGGATTCTGAAATGTTCCTAGTGTCCCCCATCTTATGGGGGGGGGAACAGCAGGCAGTGTGGTGGAGCTGCTGGCCAGCTACCCTTCGTTGCTTTAACTATGGCATGTAGCAGCTTTGTGACACTTTTTGGACATTTCAGTGCCTCCCCTCCCCACCCCCCGACATTCTAGCTCTATAAATTACAGAACAGGTGCCCATCTGAAGTAGGAAAGGAAATTCTCCTCTAGTATTCCTCCTATTCATCCTAAAGAAATTATAGATAGGGTCATTTTTTTAAATGGAAAGAAAAGCAGGTGAGGATTTTCCTGTAGTGTAGTACCATTTGCATAAAGGTGTCTTCTCCCTAAAAGAGCTAAAGTTGAAGCCTCCGTGCATCAGAGCAGTACAGTTCTGGGGAGTTCAAGTACCTGGGTGGCTTTTGCTAAGTTTGAGGGTTTATACTACTCTGGACAGAGTCACGTTCTGGAAGGTAATGTAAGCTACTAGACATCTTAAGGCACAGAAGCAGCAGCCATTTTACAAATGCATGCCATTGGTGAAAGACCTAGAGGGGGAGGGGAGAAATATCAGGGAGAGAGAGGGAAGAGACAAAGAGGGAGGAGGGAGAGAGGTGAATAGGGGAGTAAAAATAGATCTCTTCTAATTAAAAAGTGATGCTCATAGATGGTTTTAGTGATGGTGGGTAGGTGTCATCTTCTTAGATGAAGAAGTAGTCTTGGGAGAGACATCCCAAAATTCAATTGCCACTAACACAAGTTTTAAGTGCTTGTACTTTGCACAAGGAACTAGGCACCAAACTGGGATTACAGAAAAAAAAAGAGAAATTCTTCCCTTGGGTAGTTCACTGGGACAATGCAACACATAGATAGATTAATATAGTATAATGTAAGATGTGACCAAGGCAAAGGAGAAATCAGGCACAGCACTCTGGGAAAGCTTGAGAAGGCAAAGAAAATATTCAGCTGAGTGTATCAGGGAAGGCTTCATGGAGGAGCTGGCACTTGAGCTGGGGAAGCCGCAGATCTTAAAAAGTGGCTATCAGAAGAGAATATATGTAAGGTATGGGTGATAAATGAGGCCAATTAATAGAGATGGGAGATAGAGTGTGGACTAGAACATAAGAGACATGAAGGGAGTATTATGAGGAAAGGCTAGAAAGGAAGCTTGTAATACCATGACAGAGAACCCTTAGTGCAAAAATGAGGATCGTTTTCTCTTATAGGTAAGTGGGAATCCCTGAATATTGTGAGTAGATGTAAGGGGAAAATCACAAAATTACAGAGTTGGAAGGGACCCTAAGAGACCAGTGATTCTAGTTTTTACCTGAACAAATATTCTTCCCAAACCTACCTAAAGCTTGCTCATCTAGTCTCTGGTTAAAGCCTGGCAGTGAAAGGGAAGCCCCCACTCCACTTTGGGTTTGTTCTCATTAGAAAAAAAAAGTCTGCCTTTATATCAAGTCCAAAGCTGTCTCTTTGCAACTACCCCCCCGCCGCCGCCACCCCCACTCCCCCAACCCACCCCACCTCCCTTTGCTCTCCGTTGTTTCCCCTCACTCCTACATGGGGCCAAGGCAAACAATTCTATTTCCCTTTTTTTGGTTCAGGAGAAAGCCCTTGAAGTACTTGAAGATAACTAGCCTGCCCCATCATGGCTTTTCTCCACTAGCCCAAAGATACCCTTTCTGTTCCATTGTTCTTCATGCCAGGATCTTTTGTTTCATTCCCCAAAATAAAAATCCAGTCGCCATCCCTTTCTCTGGAGCTTCAGGCTTGCATCTCCACTTGCCTCTTCCATAAATATCACCCAATGAATACAATACAATAAGTATTTATTAAGTACCAATGGTGTGCTGGGCACTGGGCTATGTTGGGGATACAACTAAGAAACAGATAGTACCTGTCCTTAAGGAGTTACAATCTAACCAGGGAAACAATCCATCCATCCATCCATCCAAGAAGGCAGGAAAAGAGAAGAGGGGGCCAGGCACCGTGGCACACATGGTATGGGGGTATCTTATTCCATCGAGTTGAAAGCAGGTAGAGTTCAGGTGCAGAGGAGAACAATCTAAGAGTCCAGTTTCTGCCCTCTTGAAAGGAAGGCTTTGGGAGGAGGTAGGTACCCCACGCTTCAGAGAGGAGGAGGCTGAGGCAGGTGGTGCCAATTTAGATTTGAATTAGCAACACAGTGAAGAGATTAGGAGTCCTTAACCTAGCCTGGAAGGGTTATTTTACTCCAGAGAGTAGAAACTAAGCCAAGCAGAGTTTGTGGAGTAGAATAATGAGAGTAGTTTCTGCCCTCTATAAAGGAAGGAATTGGGAGGAAGTTGATGCTCTCTCCTCCAATCAGAGGGCTACCCCTAACCCTAAATCCAGCTGGATGCTCTGTAAGCATCTCCAACTCAATGTGGCCAAAACAGAACCTCATTATTTGTCCAAACACATTTCTTCCTTCCTTCTCTGGTTCTGCTCAGGACCCCACTATCTTTCTATTCACCCACATTCCCAACCTCTGAATTCTCTTTGGCTCTTCATTCCCTGTCATCCTTCATACCCAATAATTTGCCAAGCTTATTATTTATACAGATGTAGATATAGATTCAGAGAGTCTTCTTTCTCCTCATATTCTAACCTTTCCACTTCAGGATTTCATGCCCTCTCATAAGGGCTTCCCAATCAACCTCCCAGTCTCCAGTCTCTCCTCTCACTAACCCAGTAGTTAGAGTGATGTTCCTAAAGCCTGTGCACACCAGACCCCTGTTTTAGAAACTTTCCTGGCTACCAGAGGACATAATATAAATGCCTCCCTGTGGGAATCCAACATGCTTCTCAATCCAGCTCTAAGCTCCTTTTCCTGATCTTACACAGAAGGGTCCATGTTAGGCCCCTTCATGTTTTCTACATACCAACAGAACCAGCCTCTTGAATGATGCTCAATCTCCCCTCCCCAGCACAGGATGCCCCTTGGGCCTGGAACGCCTCTTCTCCTTATTTCCCTCTTACACTCCCTAGATTCCTTCAAGGCTTATCCCAAGGCCAATATCTTATACGAGCATTCCCCGATTCTAATCCCCCTCCGATACCTTATATAAGATTTGAATGTGCTTCTTTTTCTTCCACTGTATATGCTGCTTCTCCCAACAGAATGAGCACAAATAAAGAAATGCTTTAGCTTTAGCTTTGGACATCCAGGGCCTCAGCCAATGGCCCAGTGCTAGTTATCACAGAAGAGCTATGTAATGAACTCTCACTTTTTGCTAGTTTGATTACAGAGGCTGCTGGTACAGCTCTGGACCTGAAGTCCAGACCTGAGTTCAAATGAGGCCTCAGATATTTACTGGTTATGTGATCCTGGGCAAGTTGATTAGCTTGTTTGCCTCAGTTCCCTTAACTCTAAAACGGGGTGATAATGGTGTCTCCTCTCCAAGGTTGTTATGATGACCAGATGAGCTAATAGTTCTAGAAAGTACTTAAACATAGTGTCTGAAACATGGCAGGAGGTAGAAATGTCGATTTGCTCCCCTCCGCTTTCATTGATTCAATTGGCTGCTCTCCTTTGGACGTGGCACAGCTTCTGTCTGACACTCCTAAAACTCAGCGCTAAAAACAGAAGACAGTAGGTCAGATGTGACCTGGTGTGCATAATCCTGTACAGCTGCATTCATTTTCTTGGCTGCCATGTTAAGCTTGTGACCCACTTAAACCTTCAGATCTTTCTCAGATGAACTATTAGCTTTCCATATCTCCTTGTCCTCTCCTTTAAAGGTAATATTTCTTAAGCTAAATAATAAGATTTTCTAATTCTTCCTAACAAGTTTCATTTGATTAGATTCTGCCCTCTGTTCTAAGCTGTCTGTCATTGTCTTTCTTGTAGGTTAAAGAGAAGTGATATGACTTGTGTATTAAGAAGATACAACTTCGGGGCGGCTAGGTGGCGCAGTGAATAGAGCACCGGCCCTGGAGTCAGAAGGACCTGAGTTCAAATCCGGCTTCAGACACTTAACACAAAAAGCTAGCCGTGTGACCTTGGGCAAGTCACTTAACCCCAACTGCCCTACCAAAAAAAAAAACGCAAAAAAAAAAAAGATACAACTTCTTAAGTCATCTAAGCCATATAGTGTGCAAGAGCCTTGAACTTGGAGGCAGGAAGACCTTAGTTCAAATCCTCCCCCAAATGTTTACTAGCTTCATGGATTCTGGACAAGTCATGTAACCTCTGCCCCACTCAGTTTTCTAATCTATAAAATGGGAATGATACTTGCACTTAACTCAAAGGTTTGTTGTGAGACTCAAATAAGATAATGTATGTACACTACTTTGAAAATGCTCAAGTGCTAATTATTATCATCAGCATTTTTTATTGCTGAAATCCGTGAACAAGAGGCAGAAAACATGGTAGAAAGAGTCTGGCTAAAGAGCCACGCAAGTAGACGTAGTATTGAAATAGAATAGAAATGTCAGTGTGAGAAGAACATCATTTTGGAAACAGGAGATCTTGCCTAGACCTGCCTTGGCCACCCACTTTCTCTGTGGCCATAAGGCCCGGTTATGTCACTTGACCTCTTAGCCTGAGCTTCCTCACTTATAAGGCAGTTGAAGTACATGACTTCTAAAATCCCATTCTCAGGTTGTTATCTTATCTTACATTCCAATGTCTTCATTAGAGTCCTGTATGGGTCCTTTGGACAGAAGGAAGAAATAGATGAAGGGCCCTAGAAAGGGATCCCAAAGTGTGCCCTGATGTTTGACTGGTGACTGTGATTACACAGATATGTTCTGGAGTTAGCAGTCCAAAACAGAGCAGCTACTATGGTTTTAACTTGACTTATGATAATTCTATTTTTTTTAAGTAAAGGACTCAAGTCAGGAAAAATTCTAGTCTTGATCTGATTCTTACCAACAATGAAAACATTGGGACAGAAAAAGAAGAGACAATGAGAAGGAAGTAGACACTTGATCTCAGAATCTGCGATGCATGGAATAGAAAGTCAGACAAAATTTGAGAGACATCCTAGATTTGATGAGAACAGATTTCAAAGGGTTCCAGTGAAGGATCCTCTGAACCAAAATTCTTTAAGAAGACACTCAGCCTAGCAGGAATGAAGACTCTGGAGATACAAATAGAAAAACAGCAGATCTATTTATTGTGGTAGACAGGTCAAGACCAGCAAAAAGTCACCACCCACACTTACTGGATGACCTATCAGCATAGCACACCAATCATTCCTTGTAGGGCAAAGGGCTGCTTCCTCCCGAGAGGGTCCAGTTCCCTTTTCTTGAGGAATAGATTTTTATTGTTACTGAACTTCAAGTAATCCATTACCATTTCTTCCTTTCTCCTCTTAATCTTATACATTTATTAATATATCTTATTCTTGGAGCAGCTAGGTAGTACAGTGAATAGAGCACTGGTCCTAGAATCAGGAGGACCTGAGTTCAAATCCAGCCTCAGATACTTGACACACTTACAAGCCGTGTGACCTTGGGCAAGTCACTTAACACCAATTGCCTTGCCTTCTCCCCTCAAAAAAAATTTATCTTATTCTTATTAATAGTTCTTATTTTTCCACTTTTCCAACTCTTGCCATAGGTCAAGATTTCTCTCTGACACTTCAGAAAGTTTTTCTGGTTTGTTTTCATATTAAATACTTCAACCACCCCATTTATTTATAAGAACAAATCCCAAACAGCCAGGAGAATGAAAAGTCCTTTACCCCACTATTTTAAGGGGAAATAAGCCTGTACTTGGAGCCTAGAGAGTAGTCATTGGTCTGGGCAGCGAGATGAACATCTTAAACTCTGTTCAGGTCACTCTCGAATTCTCCCTAATCTTCATGGTTGTTGAAAGCAAGTTATTCATGTCTTTGTCATTGTTGCTAGTAGTTCCTCTAGGGAACGTCTGGTGATGGGTTGATAATGTGGAAGAACATGTAGTCGCTGAATTAGAACAAAATATAGACTATGAGAGTACCCAGGGATGCACTGCTTGGAAAAGACAGTTTTAAATTTCCACTGAGAGTAATTACATCTCAGAAACTGGCAAATGTGACAAGTCAGGGATGGATTTATGGTTTGGGTGATTGTCTAGGCTTAAGAAAGTGATGGAGAACATGTGAATAACAAAGATGAAAATTAAAAGCATGTCACCCCCACCCCCACCCACAGATCCAACTGTTCATCACTTACCAATATTCCAAGAGCACTACTAAATAAGATTAGGGAGGCATTTTTTAAACCACATTGTAGAGGGCTTCGAATGACAGACCAAAAAGATTTTGTTGAACCTTAGAGGCAATATGAAGCTGTGAGGATTTCCAGCATAGTAGCAGCATGATTAGACCTATGTCTTAGGAAAACTATTTGGGTAATTATAGAAAGGCTAGATGACAGCACGAGTGGGCAAAGTAGAGGGCTGTAACAGTCATCCAGATGAGTGGTACTAAAGGCATGAAATAAGGTGGTGACTGAGCTAGTGGAGACAAGGTGATAGATGAATGAGGAAAGTGAACCTATTTTTCACAATGATTTCTTCCTTCCGTAATGATTGCCTTGGTTTCAGTCTTCTTTGATTTTAGTCCTGTCTGACTCTTTGTGATCCCATTTGGAGTGGTTTGCCATTTCCTTCTCCAGCTCATGTTACAGATGAGAAAACTGAGGCAAACAGGGGTAAGTGACTTTTCCAGAGCCACACAGCTAGTAGGTGTCTGAGGCCCAATCTGAACTAAGGAAGAGGAGTCTCGATTCTAGACCTGGTGCTCTATACACTGCAGCACCACCTAGCTGCCTTCAAAAGCCATAGATTGATGATTGAAACAATGTGGTAAGATCAGTATGTGTGTGTGTGTGTGTGTGTGTGTGTGAGAGAGAGAGAGAGAGAGAGAGAGAGAGAGAGAGAGAAAGAGAGAGAGAGAGGATAGACTAGACAGATAGGTAGGTAAGTAAGTAGATAGATAGATAGATAGATAGATAGATAGACAGACAGACAGATAAATGGATGGATATGTATATAAACATACTTATATGTGTGTTCATATTTACATGTACATACCCACACATATGTATATGTATATATGTGTATATGGACAGGATTTGGAGAGTTACCCATGATTGAGAGGATGACCAAGAAGGAAGACCAAAGTGCACAATCCTAAATTATTTAAAATTACAGAAATGAAGAAAAAGGTGCTCTGGATTTTGCCTCAGAACCAACAACATGCATTTCCTATTGCAGATACAACTTTTAAAAGGATTTTGCAGAAAACAAGGATTTTGATTCTATTCTAAGAAGAAAAACCATTTCCATTGGGAAAATGTCTGAGCTAGAAGAGAGCTGAGGAGGCTTCCACTCCAATTAATGTGGCCCTGTGGTCCTTACTCACACATACATAGACAAGGATCTCATCTATAGGACCCACAACAAGGAGCCACGTGGGCTTCGTTCTGTCACCCCTCTTCTTTTAGTCACTTCAATGGGGTGCCATAGCAAGGGAAGAAGGACATTGGCTATGTCAGAAGAAGCAATGATCATATTCTGCAAAACTTTAGGCCCAAAGATTCTTGAATCTACCTCTGATTGCTTTATGATTTTGCAGTAAGACATCAGGACTAGAGGAGACACAATGAGACAATGGCAGGAAGTACTTGGAGATTTTTGAGTGGTCAGCAATATTAAGAGCAAGTTATTACCTGAATTGCATCCAAGTAATAGCATACTGGAGAATGAAAGCGCTTTTGGACCAGCTCCAAAGTGACCTCCCTCCTCCCTCCCCTCACCATCCCTTTCCCAAGGAAAGTAGCTGCCAGTACTTCTTGGTTACTGTCTCACACATACTAGGTGGGATTCGATGCCTGGATCTTAGCATGAGCAACTGAGGTGAATGAAGGGACAAGTAAGAAAGGAATTCGGGAGGGTTTAGGACTTTGCACACAGGAGGACTTTGAGTCATCGTATTGCCCGTGACTACTCTCAGCTACAGCATAGGAGAGAGCAATACATCATAACAGGAAAAACATGTAGTGAGCACCTACTGAGTATAGAATAAACACTCCGAGGGGCCGAGAAGGAAAAACAAAGTTAGATAAGACATGGCTGGTCCCCTCTATCACAGAACTTACAGTATTGGAGGGGTATAAACTGAGAAATGGACTTATAGGGGTCCTGGATAATGTGAGTATAAATGGGCTTCCAACCAAGCCTGGGGTGTTTGGCTTGCCATGACTGAGGCAGGCAATATAACTGCTAATTGATGAAAAGAAGAGTGAGGTGTCCCCAGGTAACTGAATAAGGGGAAGATCTGGGGCCACATTTCTAGGTAAGAAATATATATGGTTTACTCAGGGAGAGACACACAGAAAGGGAAAGACTTCAGATATCACAAACAGGGAGGGGAAACTAAGTCTTTAACAGAACCTGACTTCCAGTTTGCCTCTCTAGAGAAGGAGAAGTGGGGTAAGAGGGCTGCCCTGCACTCAGAAAGGCCCAAGTTCAAATTCCACTTCCAAAGTTATTAGCTGCATGAGTGATCCTCAGCAAGTGACTTTGCCTCTGTTGACCTCAATTTCCTTATCTGTGAAATGGGTATAATAATGCCACCTACCCCACAGGGTTGTGGGGATGCTCTAATTGAGATTATATACGTTCAGAATTACTTTAAGTATTATATGTCATAGTTATTATTATTGTTTATGATGATGATGATGATGATAGACATCGAGAATAGAATTTCCCTTGGATGAGACCACAGCTTCTCTGAGTTCAAGCTGCAATCCCATCTTGTTCCCATAAAAATTGCTTTCATTTCCCTAATTTTTTGTATATTTTTATCTGTAGAATTCTAATTGTCATTTGCCCTGAGAAGATGGTGTATGAGCTCAGGGCTGCCCATCTCCTTAAGAGCAACCAGGGAAGTGGCTTTTATTCTGAACTTTTTGTACCCCTAGATCAGTAATTTGATAGTGTGAAATAGAAATGAATCCAGGCCAACACTCTTCTTGGAGATAAGCAAGGGAAGAAGTAAACATCCGGTGACAGCTTTCTCCTGCTGCCCTCAGTGTAGAACTCACAGTTCCCCTCAGAGATGGTTTGTTGGTTCATATTCTAGTGATATCTTCCCATGTGTGATGGCCAGCTTCTTTTCTCCCTCCCTCTTTGTGTGTGTGTCTGTCTCTCCCACCTGCCTCTCTCTCATTTTCAACCCCTTCTTATCCATTGACTCCTTCTCTGATGTCTGCAAACATGTCCAGACCTCCCCCAACCCATCCTTTAAAAAGTAAAATTAAACAAAGCATTTCCCTTGGCCATCCCATTCCATGATACTGCTGTATACTTCTCTATTTCAGGAACAGCTGTCTACACTAGTTGCCTCCATCTCTACACCTCCCACTTTCCTTCAGTCCTTCATAATCTGGTCTCTCCTGCCAACTCTCAGTTCAAATTCTGTTGTCCAAGGCCTCTAGTAACCAATTTGTTCCTCAACCCAAGCGTCTCTCAGCCCCTACTGTCACCACCCTCTTTGCATCATTTAATAGTGTTGGCCTCCTCCTTTTTCTGGCTACCTTACTCCATGAGAGATTTGCATGACACGGTTCTGTCACTGCTCTCTTCCTGCCTGTTAGACTGATCCTTCTAAGACTCCTCTGTATGGATGTTAAGCCTCTGTTTATAAGTTCACTGCAGAAATCTCTGCTGGGTCTTTCTGTCTTCTCTCGGTGATTTAATAAATACCCTTTGACCCAACTGTCATCTCTACACAGACCCATCTTTCATCTTTCTCCTGAACTCTGGGCTGCATGTTCAATGGCCATCTCAAAATCAAGCAGGCCAGGAGAGAATTCATTCTCTTTCCTCAAAAAACAACTCTTTCCTTTAACTTCCTTACTTCTCCAAATGGCCCTATTATCTTTCCCGTCACCCATGTTCCCAATCTGAGTTAACCTTGACGGGCCACTCTTCTCCATTCCCCATATTTCGTTGGTTGCCAGACCTTTGCAATTCTACCTTCTGAATATCTCTCGTTTCCTTCACCTCCTTTCTACTTGTATAATGGTCACCTTAAAGGAGCTTCTAATCACCTCTGACCTAGATGAAGTTGGCATCCTTCTTCCTGTATATCTTCCTGCACCCAGTGTCTCCCATCTTCACTCCATTTCCCACAAAGCTAGCACATTTATATTCTTAAACCCTAGGTCTCATCACCTCCTCCCTTGGCCTCATTGCCTTTAAGATAAAATTCAGGTTCATGTCTTTAGCATTGAAAACCTTCCAAATGTGACTCCTTATTAAGGATGATTACATGTCTCTCTCCTCTACACTCTATGCAGCCTGGCCTATTTGCTTGACACCATCTCCCAGCTCTGAGCTTTTCCACTCAGTTTTCCCCCTGGTGAAATGTTCTCCCTCCTCACCTCCACCTTTTGGAAGGTGCCGCTGTTTTCTGATATGACTGTGAGGTCAAACCTCAGTATTATTGTCATTTGCACTTCCTTAATTATCCACAAGCATTGTGAGGTACCTCTGATGTTTCAGGCACTCATCTGGGTGCTAGCAGATATAAAGATATCAATTAGCTTACATTTTATTGGAAGATATATGTTCGCAGATAAATAAGTGCAGTACATGTTAAAAAAATCCATAGCAATTAGTGTGGTGGCACTAATTATTGTGGAAAACAGGAAAATTATTTTGATGGAAACGTCACTTGGCACCTTCTAAGAGGTGGGGGGGGGGGGTAGGAGGGAGGACATTTCCCCACGCGGAAGGCAATGTTGAAAGGCTTACGGAAAGATGTATCACCCATACGGGACAAGAGTCACGCATGGTAAGAGGGCCCGAAAGGGTCTGGGTCTCATTAGGCCCTGCTGTAGCAGTGCAGACAAACTCAGGGATTGTTCAGTATACCAAAGTAACAAGCATTCATCATATAACAGAAAACACCCTGAAATTCAATGTCTATATTTGGATGATAGCCCTAGAGGGACCTCAGGAAGGGAAAAAAACGAACATTTCTCAAGCACCCACTATGTGCCAGGCACTGTGCTGATGAAGCACTTTACAAGCAATCTCTCATTTGAGGAGAACACCCTGAGAGGTCGGTGCTAATATTATTCTAATTTTTACCACTGAGGAAACTGAGGCAGGGACACACAGCAAGTAAGAGGTTAAGGCCAAATGTGAACTCAGTCCTTTTAACCCAAGGCCCCAGTGCTCTATCCACTGCACTGCCTGGCTGCTTCTAGGTGAGACCCTCCCCCATTTTACAGACAAGGCCCAGGAGACCCAGAGATAAAGGTCACCCAAGTAGCAGGTCACACAGGGAAAGCTCAGCTTCCCCTGATCCCAAATCTAGCATCATTTCCACTTTACCACCTTACCTGGGATTATACTTGGGTCTAAATTCCTGCTCTGAAACATTCTAGCTTTGGGACTTTTGAAGTGTTACTTCTCTTTTCTAGGTGAAATGGTCTTAAATCTGCTCTCCTGCTCTGATATTCACATGTCGAAGAAGGCTCTGCCTTCTGAAGGTCTTCAGAAAAAGGCTCAATATGAACTTGGGGGGATGCTAGAGTAGGAATAAAGATATGTATATTGGCTCAGATATGGATTGGGCTTGAGGGCATCTGTGATTATTCAAATAGCCAAAAATATGCTGAACAAAGGCTGACAAGATCATTTAAGTCAGTGAGCAGCTTCCCATGGGGAGCAAGAGCGAAGGATTGCAATTGTGATCCATATGTTCAGATACTGATTTGGGTTTGTTAATCCTATCAATTTAAACACACATTTCACATCAGAGGGAATATTACTTCGTGTAAAGTGTTCCTTCCATCCAAAGTGCTTTGAAATAGAGATTTAGTCTCACCTGTCCAGGCATGTTCCACTGAATTGAGGTCATCATAACAAGAGGCACATTCCTGGAATTTTTTCTCACTGAATTCATGAAAGGTTGTACAAGTCTGTTGTTCTCCCATTGGCTAGAAATGCTGACCCAAGGACCCAGAGCTAGGCCCCCCTGGAATGGCATCCACTTGTGGTTCTGTCCCCATCCCCCACCTCAGTCATCCTGACACTGCACTTGGAAAAGGCCTCAATGGACTTTGATTGTTTTAAGAAAAACACCACCCTACCCCCCATGATGGCTATTTACTGATTAACTGTAATAGAGATCCCTCTTCTTCACTAGAGACTTTGTGGTACTCTTTCTTCCATGACTGACAGGGAGAGGAAAGAAAGAAAGAGAGAAAGAGAGAAAGAAAGAAAGAAAGAAAGAAAGAAAGAAAGAAAGAAAGAAAGAGAGAGAGAGAGAGAGAGAGAAAGAAAGAAAGAAAGAAAGAAAGAAAGAAAGAAAGAAAGAAAAAAAGAAAGAAAGAAAGAAAAAAAAGAAAGAAAGAAAAAAAGAGAGAAAGGCAACACTCATTTGGAAAAGCTGATTGACAATCTCAGGTCCCTATCAGGCAAGAGCTCATGAATGTCCAACAACTGGCTCTCTGAAAATAAAATGTAGGCAGGACACACTTCAAAGTTTAGACTGTGGCATTAACATTTTTCCATTACTTTCTTAAGTCTAGACAATCAATAAAATGATAAATCAAGCAATTGCAGATCTCCAGGATGTAAATGTTCTAAATGCAAGCCCCACAATCAATCAGTTCTCAGAGCTAATTGAAATTGGCTCTGGCATGAGCTGCCACCAGCTCCTCTCCTCTGGTAGCAGGAAAGGGCCAGATCAGAACCTTCCTTGTTTCTGTTTCCTGAGCAATCCAAAGGTTTCAAACACAAAGGGTCTTTGGAATCTCCCTCCCAACTTTGTGCTTCTGCCTAGGCTGCTCCACCTCCCTCCTCGACCCTACCCCCCCACATCCCTACCCCCTCCCACTCTCCACTCCCCCCCCCATGTCTGGAATGCCCTCCCTCCTTTTCTCTACCTCCCAGTTTCCTGGCTTCCTTTGGCCTCAGCTTGAGCCATGCCTTCTGCTGGCCTTTCCTAGCCCCCTCCCCTCCCTTCAGCCTCCATCCTGTCGGCACACATTTTTCATTAGAATCTGAGCTCCCTGAGGGCAGAAACAGCCTTTGTCTTTCTTTGTACCCCCTGTGCTTAACTGTAGCCTGCACTTAGTAGGTACTTAATAAATGCTTCTTGGCTTTACCTTAGAGATCATTGAATCCAATGCCAATTTTAGAAATGAGGAACTTTAGAGTCAGAGGAACAAATCAAATGACTTGCATAAGGTAACACAGGAAGATCCCAGGTGCTCTACCTCCTTCTTTGCACTAGTCAAGAGGAGCTTATTCTTGACTCTAAAGGTTGTTTTTTTTTTGGAGGGTAACTGGGGTTAAGTGACTTGCCCAAAGTCACACAGCTAGTTTTTGTGTCAAGTGTCTGAGGCAGGATTTGAACTCAGGTCCTCCTGACTCCAGGGCTGGTGCTCTATTCACTGCATCACCTAGCTGCCCCTCAAAGTTTTGGGTTTTGTTTTGTTTTGTTTTTTACTATTTTTAATTTACTTTTTAAAAATCCTGAATTTAAAAACCAAATAAAATGAGCACTTCCATATACAAAGCAGAACAGAAAAAGAGGATTATATGTGAAAATATTGGATCTCTCAAGCAAAGCTAACTTTTCCTTCTTTAATTATTTCTTTTTAAATTTTTTTATTTATTTTATTGTGAACTTAAGAGATAAAACAAGCATTTACATAACATAGTAGAATGGGGGATGGGGGGAATGATTGTACATGAAGCTCCAAGTCTGTTATGAAAACTTGCGAGACTTTCCATACTTTTTTCAGTTATTGAGCACTAATCTTTTTTGTCTCCACCTATGCCACAAGACAAATCTCTCCTAACAAATGTGTAGTTATTGCTTCTTCTTTTAAATGATTATGAGCTTCAACGTGAAACATTGAAAGGATCAGACAGCAGTGTTTGTTTCTTTGCTTCCTTCTGTAACTTCACTTACTTTCTAAAGCATCACTATTTTCAAGACCCACCTCCTGCCAGGACCCATGTCCAGGCCTCCCAGCATCCCTGGACTGGCTTAGCTCTCTGGGCTTACAGACCAGCTTTCCCCAGGGTCTGACCCTACCTACCCTTCTGTGGCTGAGAGCATTAACACTGAGGGATGGCGCACACATTCTTTCTTTGCCTCTTCTACATGAGTGCAAGACTTGGGCAAAGCATTCACTTCCTGTTGGCTTCAGTCTCCTCGTATATAAATAAGAGTGTTGGACTTGATGAAGGTTCCTAACCTTTTGGGGGTGTCTCAGCTCCCTTTGGCAGACTGGTGAAGTCTATGAGCCACTAGGTGGCGCTGCAGCAGATAGAGCACCAGGTCTGCAGTCAGGAGGACAGTTCCATGAGTTCAAATCTGACCTCATACATTTCCTAACTGACGGTAGGCAATTCATTTAGTCCTGGAAAAGAACATGGCAAACCTCACCAGTATCTTTGCCAAGAAAGCCCCAAATGGTGTCATGAAGAATCAGACACAACCAGACTACAAGAAGCCTGTGGAGCCCATCTGACGTGAATGTTTTAAAATTAATCAAAAAACATAGGATCACAAAGAAGAACAATAATATTGAAGTGTTTATTTCAATATTAATCTATTTAATCAATATTTCAATAATATCAAATACTGAAAAATAATTTCATCAAATCTAGATTAAGAACCACAGGATTAATTGATATCTAAGGTCAGTCAGAGAGCACTTAATAAGCACCTACTGTATGCCAGATACCAAGTTAAATATTGAGGAAACAAAGTAGTGTACAGCATGCAAACAACCCAGTTCAAACATGATATGGCCAGGGTACATTGGAGGCAATCTCAGAGGGAAGGCACCGAAAGTAAAGAGAAAGATGAACGTTTCCTGATGAAGGTGAGATTTTTAGCTGAAACTCAAAGGAAGCTGGGAAGGAAGAGGAAGAGGGAGAACATCCCAGGAAATGGAGACAGAAAGTGAAATCATTATTAGAGATGCCATCCAGCTCTGATGACCCTATCATGACCAAGGGGACAAAATACAAGACACATAAAGTCTTTCCATGAAAATTCTCACACCATCTTAGACTCCCAGACCTGACAAGTTTGAATTCAGCCTTTGCTTGAATGCAGTAATTGAGTGAATTTATTCATCTATTCAAAGATTTTTTAAGCATCTAATATGTTCTTAGCAGAGTGTCTAGTTCATAGTAGGCATTTAATAAATATTTGTTGACTTGACTGAACTTCCAAGGACAGAGAATTCACTACTTCAAACACTCAGCTAATTCCACTTTTG
This sequence comes from Pseudocheirus occidentalis, assembly GCA_028646575.1. Classification (NCBI taxonomy): domain Eukaryota; kingdom Metazoa; phylum Chordata; class Mammalia; order Diprotodontia; family Pseudocheiridae; genus Pseudocheirus; species Pseudocheirus occidentalis. Next base: position 4,170,974 of record CM053601.1, read on the forward strand.
GTTACATCTTTCGAGATTTTCCTCATATGAGAAATAAATTGGGCACTTTGCTACTTCCTCCATTCTTCAAACTTCAGTGAGGAAGTAAAGGGTTCTAGAGGCAGGAAAATCAGTTTCAGGACCCATCTGGCATAAACTAAGCTGCTTTTACTGAGTTGTAGGTGACTCTTCTCTCTCTCTGTCTCTTTCAGTCTCTTGGTCTCTGTCTCTCTTTCTCTCCTTTTCCCTCCCCCATTCAGATTGATCCTAGTTAGGGCCAAACAGTGTGACTTTCTAAAATTCATGAAAATAATATCCCAGGAAGACACCTCAATGAGCAGGTAAAGAAATAGATTTCGGGGATAAATCCCTCGCTGGTTTTTGTTTTTGTTTTTTTAAGAGAGCCAATCTGGTCTGTTTCCTAGAACCTCAATATTTTTCCTTTTGGTGTGAATGAGTTCAGCATGGAAGGACAGAGGAATATTTTCTTTTAAAAAACTTGAAAAAATGCTTGTTCCTGCACAAGTTTATATCGACTGTCTTGTTTGCAAACAACTGCTGGACTGACAACTGTCTGCCAGATGCCAGACAGATGTTTCTGATATCCTAAATGAAATTTCTGAAGGTTTCTCTTTAAAGACTGGTATTTCACTGGTGAGTAAATGTCCAGGTGGCTGAAATCACACAGGCTCATATTGCCATCAAGTGGACAGTCTTGAAATTTTGTATCTACTGACCCTCAATTTGATTCAATTCACTGAACATTTATTAAGTGTTGTGGAATTTTGTTGATAGCTTTTGTCAATGAGATTTTCTTGAGTAATCAATCACCTCTGCTAGCCTCGGCATAGAATCATGGATCTGTCATGGGTCACGCTTCATGGTTGAATGTTGTCTCCTGACATTTGATTGTAAAACCATGACTAATGACCCAGATGTCATCTTCCCAACCAGTTTAGGAATCTTCTCTATGAGATCATTGGAGAGAAGTTATCTAGTCTTTGTTTCAAGCTCTCCATTTATGGGGAACTCCTTAGCTCCAATAGACCCAATCCACTTTTCAATGGCTCTGACTGTAAGGATGGTTTTTCTTTAGGTTAACCTGAAAGTTGCCTCTCAAAGAAAATTAAAACCACTGGTGTCAGGACCAAGAATGGACCCATATCAAGGAACACACTGATACCTGAGCAACATACCTGGTTGCGCTATCTTGGGCAAAAACCAACTTTAAGGTGCAAGTATCTCAAAAAGCCTCAGGCTTTTATTCTCCACAACAGAAATAAAGTTGGTGATTGTGGTCTGGAAGCAAGTGCTGAACAAATGATTAATATCCCATCTGATGAGTACTACAGGGATCCTATGGGAAAGGAATAGTTTTAGTAATCAGTGCTAAGACGGACTATGTCCTTACTACTGAGAAGTGTAGAGCTACACACTCCCCTATGGCTCCACTGGCTGGCCTTGGAATTTTCTGGTCCTAAAGAGACTGCTGCATCTTGTATAGCCCTATTATAATGTAAGTTCCTTGAAAACAAGATTTGCCTTTGTTTTTGCTCCATGCCCCAGTACAGCAAAGGGGACATAGTAAAAATGCTGATCTTACATACAGTTGTTCCCCTCTCCAAACCTTCCTTCCACATTCATTATCCTAAAATCTCATTGAGAGATCCTACTTTGGTAACTAGGTGGTATAGTGAATAGATCTCTAGGCTGGAACCAGGAAGAACTGAGTTCAAATCTAACCTCAGACATTTAGTAGCTGTGTGACCCTGGGCAAGTCACTTCACCCTACAGCAGTTTCCTAAACTATTAAAATGTTGAGCACAACAGTATCTACCTCTCAGGGTGATAGTGCAGATGATGTGAGCCAATACTTGTGATGCTCTTAGCATGGTGCCTGGAGCATAGGAGATGCTTAATGAATTCTGGTCCCCTTTCAATCTCTATCTTTGTGCCTCAGCACAGGATTACTCAATCCCTAGACAGCGGTTCTCAACCTGTGGGTCGTGACCCCTTTGGGTTTAGAACCACCCTTTCACAGGGGTCACAGGGGTCACCTAAGACCATTAGAAAACACATATTTCCCATGGTCTTAGGAACTGAGACACCGCTCCTCCATCCATCTCTAGGTGGGTCGGCTCATGTGCAGATATGCCTACATAGGAGCATTAAAGGGTCCGGCGTTAGGAAGGTTGAGAAACACCGCCCTAGAATGATCTCTGAGATTCTGTACAGTATGCCTAGGGCGGCTAGGTAGATAGAGGGCTGAGCCTGGAGTCAGGAAAAGTCCTCCTCCTGAATTCAAATCTGTGATACTTACTTACTAGCTGTGATACTTACTAGCTGTGATACATACTAGCTGTGATACTTACTAACTGTGATACCTTGAGCAAGTCACTTAACTGTTTACCTCATTTTCTTCATCTGTAAAATGAATTGGAGAAGGAAATGAAGCACTCCAATATGTCTGCCGAGAAAACTTCAAATGATGTCACACACAACTGAAATGGCTTAACAACACATCATATGCCTCTCTTAATTTGACCAAACATTATACCAACTTTATTTGCTGCCAAGCTACTGACACGAACTGAATTGACAATGTACTGTTCTCCCAAATTGTCTTCCAGAAAAGGAAATGCTTCCTGGCATGTCCTTCCCATATTTTCCTTGTGCCCTGAGATAAGACTTCATTGTCCCAAACAGACTCCAGACTAATCACTTCAGTTCAGCATGTGTTTATGAAGTGCTTGGGGGGAGTGGTGGAGGCAGCTCCAACTCTGTGCTGAGGGTGGACTTCTCACTTGTCAGTGTGAGTATTTACACCTTGGAAATCAACACTCAAAATCAAAGCTTGATTTATTGTTTTGTTGACTTCCAGACTTAATAAAAGAAGGGGGGGAGAGTTAATTATGCAGATTAAACTTTGAGGTGTGTCTGGGGTATTTTTCAAATGTTAAATATTTACTAGCACATACACACACACACACACACACACACACACACACACTAATTGTTTCCCATCTGCCAGCCACTGTGCTTCTCAATGTGTTTACAAAGACAAAAATAAAACCATCCCTGACCTCAAGGAGATTACATTAAACTGAAATGAGATCACATCCATACAGGGAAGTAAATCCAAATTATATGCTAAGTAATTTTGGAAAGGCAAACGCTGGTGATTGGGAAGGAGACAATCAAGAATGCCTCTTGATGGAAGGGGCTTCAGAGATGAGTCATGAAAAAAGCTAGAGTTTCCCTAAGGTACAAGTGAGGAAGAAATATTCATTGAAAGCATATTCACAAAAACCTCTGCTTGGTGCTTAAAGACACAAAACCAAAACTCAAAAAGTAGTCTTTCTATCAAGAAGCTTAATATCCACTCAAAGAGAAAAGGTCTTGGAGAAACTATCTCCAAGTAATTGCTAGTACATGATAAGTCAAGTCAATAAGCATTTATCAAGCATCTGTGCTGAGCACTAAAGAAAAGCAAGACAGTCTGCCCTCAAGGAACACACCATCCAATGGGAGAGACAAAAGGGCTTTGGACAAATGAGCGACAAACAGGATAAGGTGGAGATGATCTTAGAAGAGAGACACTAATCTTCAGAAGAGTAGGGTATTGGCTCCTCTGATGACAGTAGAATCTGGAAAGACTTCTTGCTGAAAGGTGCATTTGAATAGGAACACAAGGGAAGTGAAAGAAGTCAAAAGACAGTGATGAGGATGGACACCAGCCCAGGTGTAAGAAACAGCCAGGGAAAATGCAAGCAGTTGGGTGATAGAAGGTCGTATTCAAGGAAGAGCAAAAACCCAGCATCACAGGATCACAGAACGCATGCCAAAGAGTAAGGTATTAAAGGACTGGACAAGTAGTCAAGGGTTCAGGCTTTCAGATTTGATCCTGGAAGTGATGGAGAGCCATTGGTGGAAAGGCAATGAGTGAAATTCAACACTAACATGAATGTCTCACAACCAAGAACCAATCTAACTAGGCTGAGGAAGGTTCCTCCCTATAGAGGTTGCAGGATAATGTTTTATTGTAGGCCACAGCGACTCTCAAAGGCCATCTACCAAGCCAGATCATGTGATCTTTGTTGATGGAGGGATGTCCCATGTCTACAAAATCCCACATCTTTACCCCATTAAGATACACAACTCCTCACTCTTTTGGGTTTTGTTGCTTTTTTTTTTTTTTGGAGGGGAGAAGGCAGGGCAATTAGGGATAAGTGACCGGCCTAAGGTCACATGGCTAGTAAGTGTTAAGTGTCATGGACTGGATCTGAACTCAGGTCCTCCTGACTCCAAGGCTCGTGCTCTATTCACCATGCCACTTAGCTGCCCCAACTCCTCACTCTTTCCTTAAAGTTCTTCCACATCCTGCTCCCATCTATTTGCAGTGTTATCAGTATAATGATTCTTCATACACTCTGGTCGAGCCAAACCAGACTTCCCTGTGATCTGCAAATACATCACGCCTCCCAACCCTGCCTCTGGGCTTCCTGAAGCTATTCTCTCTGCAGGGCTCTGCTGGTAAATGTTTGACAAGCAGATCTCTGGGGGAAGATATATGCACGATATCCTTTTAAGTTTATTTTGCATAAACACTTTCTCGATCACTTTTTTTAAGTCTAGGGAGTAAAAAAAAAGGAATAATAAGGCCGTAATTGGGAACATTTCTGGATTTCCAAAGTACAAACGCTCACGCTGGAAATATAACACTCATTTCTTGGGAGCTGGTTCAAGCTAGCTCCAGCACTGGCCAGCCTTCACAACTGGAATAGCCTCTGTCTCTCTTCAGTGCCTGAACCTCTCTTCATTTTCCCAAGGTCAACTCAAATGCCTATTCTTTTTTCTTCATTTAAAAAAAATGTTTTCTTTTAATTCATAACATTCAGTTCCACAACTTTTTGAGTTCCAAATTTTCTCCCCCTCCTTCTCCTCCCTCCTTCCTCCAATGGCAGCATGCAAGTCAATATAGATTCTACATATACCTTCATATTAAACATTAGTCAAGTTGTAAAGAAGAATTATAACCAATGGAGTGAACAACAAGAGAGAAGAAACAAAACGAAAGAGAAACAGAGCACAGAGTTTGCTTCAATCTGCATTCCCTCTGCAATTCCTTCTCTGGTTGTGAAGAGCCTTTTTCATCTTGAGTCTTCCTCATCTTCCAGTGGCCTCCTTGGTCAATAATAGTCTTCTCCTTCCAAGTTCCCTCGCAGTATTTTGTTTTGAACGTCTTACTAATGCATGGCAGAATAAGAAGAGTCCTAGACTGAAAGTCAGAGGCCATGGGTTCAAATTCCTCTCTGTCATTTGCTATCTGTGTGAATTGCACTAAATAACTTCATCACACTGAGACTCAGTTTCCTCATTGCAGCACAATAAAGGAGTTATATTAAATGTGTTCTGTGGGCAGCTAGGTGGCACAGTGGATAGAATGCCAGTTCTGGAGTCAATGAGACTTGTCTTCCTGAGTTCAAGTCTAATCTCAGATACAAGCTGGGTGACCCTGGGCGAGTCACTTGATCATGTTTGCCTGAGTCTCTTCATCCATAAAATGAGCCAGAGAAGGAAATGGAAAACCACTCTAGTATCTTTGTCAAGAAAACCCCAAATAGAGTCATGAAGAGTCAGACATGACTGAAACAACTGGAGAAGAACAACGACATGGCCCATTCCACCTCTAAATCTATGGCCTTTAATTATCTCTCCAACTTGAATGTAAATCCATGAGGCCAGAAACCATGTCTCATCTAATCATTGTATCTCCTTCAACCTTGGACTCAGTTGTTAAAATGGTGGCCCAGTTTTCTTCATCAATTATCTAACTGCCAGAATCCTTCCACCATGGATCATTTGCCAGTGGTATACAGAATCCTATAAGAAGCACTTTTTTTTTGCTCAGGATACTGAAAGAATTAATGAGAATAATCAAAAGAATGGATTGTTAGGGGAAAATTACTACTTCAATAACAAACATTCAAATACAGCATATGTCCTAGGTCCACTGAAGCCAGGAGTGAAGCTATCAGAGATACATGATAGCCAAGCTGAAGTTAGGTTCTCCATCTGACTGAAAGGGGGGAGAGAAGAGGAGAGGAGAGGAGAGGACAGGAAAGGGGAAGGGAAGGGGAGGGGAGGAGGAAGGGGGAGGGGGAGTGGAAGGGAGGAGAGGGGAAAGGAGGAGAGGGAAAGGAAGGAGAGGGAGAGGGGAAATGAGGAGAGGGAAAGGAAGGAGAGGGAGAGGGGAAAGGAGGAGAGGGAAAGGAAGGAGAGGGGAGGAGAGGAGAGGGGAGGGGAAAGAATTCTTTAAGTCTCTAGTCCACCTATAGCCAGCTCACAAGTTTCCTCTTGTCTTCTTAGGTCCTCCCCCTTTAGATCATTTTCTGATGTGCCTCCCAAACACTGGCAGATACAAAGGTCAACAGAAGTGTTTCCTCTTGTCCCAGGAAAGAGTCAAATTTGAATCAAGTGAGCCCTGCACTATTAAAACACCCTAATCCTGGTGACAAAAATACAAATTATTATCCTCCCCTCCCCCATTCCAAATGTTAGAAAGAATTACCAATTAATTATGAGGTTGCCAAGGATGGTCAAGCAGGCAGATTCCTAGGACAGTGCTCTGCGCATAATAAGCACTATTTTAAAAGAATGCATTCAAAGTGTCCAAATCAGACAATATGGCATATTTTAAATGACTGCTTCTAGATCTGCACTTGGCCTTGATCCATTAAGGTCTGTGGCAATGAAAGCTGGACTCAGCCCAGAGTGTGAAGGGTCTTAAATGGCAGCCAGGCAGTAGGAGAAGGGGCAAGGAAGTCATTAAGCACCTACTGTGTGCTGAGGACTTTACAAACTTGACCTCATTGTATCCTCTCAACAACCCTGGGAAGTAGGTGCTGTTATTACCCCCATTTTATAGATAAGGAACCTGAGATAGACAGAGATAAAGTGACTTGTCCAGCTAGTCAGTGTCTGAGGCTAGATTTGAACTCAGGCCTTCCTGACTCCAGACCCGCATTCTCCACTGAGCTACTGAGCTACTGAGCTACCTCAATGAGACTTCTCAATGAGATTTTAGATTAATAAATGTGGAGACAATGTGAGGGGCAGGAAGAAAAGAGAGATAAGGAGGCAACTGGTTTCAGTTCAAGGATAGGCCTTTGTATAATTCAGAGGTAACAGCATTCTGCATGAATATTATATAGATATATACACACATAAGCACCCACTGTATGTATATAATATACATATACAGTACTGTGTATCTATTAACACATACTATATCATGGAATTCCAGACTTCTCAGTGTAGCTTTAAGCTTACAGATGCTTAAATAACCTTATATAAGAGTTATTTGAGCTTCAGTAAGTTTAAAATCACTCTAAGGATTTTGGAGCATCATGGGGCATGTGCACAAATGTGTGTGTGAGTGCACATATAGATCTAGGAGATTATATACATGTGTACATATGTGTACACATACACACACACATATATATATATATACTCACATACATACACATAAGGTAGGTCTAAACATTTTATCAAATATGTGAGAAGGGGTGGGAGAGGACCTGGAAATACCAGATCATTCAGGATTATTCATTGGCCACCCCCAAGGGGAAGCAGCATCTCCCAGGAGTGCACAGGAATGCTAACCCAGCAAAGACCAAGTCACCAAAGCCCTAAGATGAAGCTGGGCATCAGTCAGCAAGCCTTTCCCCGGGGAATGGGATTATAATCATCAGAGACTTAACTAAGCACATACAAGACAGTTCCCATGTATGCCAAATGTTTGCTGGGATTGATGGGTTTTTCACATGAAAGGAGCATAATGTGGGAGAATTATATTGGACTCTTGGCTGACTGATGTCAACTGATGCCAAGCCAAAATGCAGATCTATGCACAATCATTTAAAATGTGACTCCTTATGGAATCTGGACATATTACATGCTTCACAATCACTTGTATCAAGAAATATGAGTAAGGAACTAGAGAGATTTTTTCCCCCAAGTTGTAAGCAGAATATTCAAATTCATGAGAAAAAAGTAAGTCTATGAAAAGTTTCTGCAGAACTCGATGGCCAATGAGAGTGGAGCAGAGTGCATTTCTATGTTGGTAAGAAATTTGCTCATTTTCTCATGCAAAAATATTTTGAAGGGTATTTGAGATACAAGAAGAAATTGGTGATAGAGATGAAATCAATCCATTCTATCATAACACATTTTCTCCCGAAACTCACCTATTTGGTGGATATTTTTTATTGGCATTCCCTCAAAAAGTTAAAACTATGGATAATGAACATAAGAGAAGAATATTCTTTTTTTGCTTTTTGGAAGAGGGAAGGCTGGACAATTGGGGTTAAGTGAATTGTCCAAGGTCACACAGCTAGTAAATGTTAAGTGTCTGAGGCCAAGTTTGAACTCAGGTTCTCCTGACTCCAGGACAGGTGCTCTGTCACACTATGCCACCTAACTGTCCCAAGAGAAAAATATTTTTAAATTTTCTCCATTTTGAATATTTGGCCACAAATTGAAATATACAAAAGTAAAGATTTCATTTATTACTTGACTAATTTATAGAAGTAATTCTCTTTTTATTTTAAAGATCTATACATTTCTAAATATGAATGGATCTTAGGATCATAGATTTCAATCTATGAATTCAATAGAATTCAAACTTAGAAACCTCCTCCTAATGCATTCCCCTCACACTTAGATGAGGAAACAGGCCTACAACAAAGTCTGCACTTGTAATGTTTAACAAGCGGCTCTCCTAAGAAATACTTGCGAAACATCTTTCACTTAACCTACATTCACATTCTCTTCATCGCTTCATTAAATCTACACGATCAACAAAACAGTAAGTGAAGTCCTGGTTTTCGGCATTTGCAGGTTTCCAAGACAGAAATGTTCATGCTGAGATTTTAACAATCATCTCCAGCGTTGGCAGGAGCTAACTCCAGCATCCCCCTGCCTACAGAAGTTCAATGTCATGTACAAGGTCACAGAGGGAGCAAGCAAAACAATTGAAATTTGAACTCTGGGCCTCTGACTTGGGAGTTTCCCATTCTTCCACAATTTGACATGGAACATGGGACTCATTCTGTTTGAATAAGAGTAGTGAATAGAGTCGTCTTATGATAGCATATTGAAACAAGTGTTTGAACCTCCCCTTTTTACTCTGTCTTGGCTATGGGTAAATAAAGAGTTCCCCAGTTTATCAAAGTTATGTTAAGTATTTCCTGTTGTTTAAAAGCTCTTATTTTTCTGCCTATACATGTACAGAAAAGCCAATGGTAACTCATTCTTGTAGGTAAGAACTATTTGCTTTTGTCTTCCTATTGAATTAGGCAGAAATGTCAAATGAGATCATCTTTGTAAGACACTTAGCCCAATGCCTAACACACAGTCCAGGCTTAATCCTATCCCCTCCCCCCCCCACACTCTCTCCTTTCTCTCTCTAACATGTAACATAATGCCTGCATAACAAGTACTTAATTCTTTTGAAATCGAATTTCTGGACAGCTCTCATTGTTACGACACGTTTCCCTTCGATTGTGCTGAAATCGGCCACTCAGCGGCCCTGGAATCAAGCAGACTGAGTGGACCCTCCTAATAGCAGCTTCTCCTAAGTTTATGTGTTTCCTTTCCCAAGTTTCCCCCCATTTCTGTGTGTTTGGTCCTTTGTGATTTAGAAATCTGCGTGTCTTCCAGCTGGTGACTCAGAAGTTAGCCGGCAGACTGTTTTCCTCTAGAAAAGGCTTGAACGAAAAGGCATGAAGAGGCATAGGGGCAGCCCCAAACAGATCCAAACCAAATTCACATGGCTGTAATGTGTTCAGTGAGGATGGAGGCTTGCAATCAACCCAATAGCAGTTGTGTGTTTCAAACCCCTGAGAACTAGGGATCCAAACCAACTTTTTTGTTGCCAGGCTTAGCCTATGGGTCACATGTCAAATTGGATTATTCCACCAGGAGGTCGGACTGAGAAAACAGTACCCCCTCCCACCTAAGAGACCTATGCTGTGGCTCAGGTTACCCCAATCATCATTGTTCTCACCAAATAGACTGCAGAGCACACTCCTAGGGCATTGTGCTCCAGGGCCGTAAATAATTCATGGCCCTTTGGAGACCAGGCCTCTGCCCCAGCTCCCTCTTCTTGTCGACAAGGCCCAGGGCATCTGTTCCCCTACATCAAGCAAAGGATGAGCAGGAGGTAGCAGCAGTGAGGGTTCAGGCCAGCCCATTAAGGAGAGCACATGGAGGGGCGGGGGGGGGGGGGGGGAGGGGTTACAGCCAATGAATTCTTTGGAGTTAAATGTTAGGGAGCAATGTGGGAGTGGGCAGAGTACAGAGCTGAAGAGTCAGGAGATCCCCAATTCAGCATTTATTAGTGAAGAGGTCCATGCAAGGGATTTAATTTCTTGAAGCCTTAGTTCCCAAATCTATAAAATGGGGACAATTGTAGCAGTGTTTGCCCTGGAAGCCCTGCTGGGAAGGACAGATGGGATGATGTAAACAGAGCCCTGTGTCGATTAACCAACAAGGAGCTCTTAAGTACCTCCACGTAGCACCCCCTGAGCTGGGCACTGGGGCTACAAAAGGCAGACGTTTGCAATCTCAGCAGGGGAGGCAACATGTATGTATGCGTGTGTGTATGGACGGATATCCACACGCAAGTGTGTGAGTTCTGTACATGTGGTGTTTGTCCTGCAGTCTCAAAAAGGACATCAAGGAGATGACTAGATAGCTTGCAGTTGCCTGATTTGAGTGAGGGAGGGGTAAATGTATATAATACACATACACCATATGTGGAGCGTGTATGGATCCCTGGAATTCTGCTTCTTTCCCTTGGCTTTAATGTATTATTTTGAACTTAGAGTCAAAAAAAGAGCATTTCCATATGCAAAGTAGAAGAGAAATAGGTAACAGGTGAAACCAAGAATCTCGATTTTGTACAGATGACATGTACGTGGCGTGTCTGTGTGTCTGTGTCTGTGTGTCTATGTGGTGTTCAGTCACTTTTCAGTTGTGCCCAGCTCTTCACGACCCTGTTTGGGTCCAGAGATCCTGGAATGGTTTGCCATTTCCTTCTCCAGTTCACTTTACAGATGAAGAAACTGTAGGCAAACAGGGTTAAGTGACTTGCCCAGCATCACACAGCTAGGGCCTGAAGCCAGATTTAATGAGTCTACCCACTGCAACACCTAGCTGTTCCTTTTGTGTGTGTGTGTGTGTGTGTGTGTGAATAATACACACATATAAATAGAATACTTCCTCTGTTTGATGCAACTAGACAAGAAGGAAAGTCTCCATGTTTGTGGCCTTTTTAATGCCTGCTTAGCTTTGGCTGAAAGGCCAGTGAAGAAGCCTTTCTTCATCACACATTGAGTGGGCAGTAAACACTCCTGAATTCCGTGTAGGGGTTTGTATCAAGCTGAGCTTACCACACACTCAGCAAGCCTACAGCCTCCCTGGCCAGTCTCCCCACCGTCTCACAAACTCACACATTGAAACAACCACAGTAACAGGAGCATTTCCAGAGCACTTTAAGGTCTACAAAGCCCTTTAAGTGCTTATTTCCATTTGGTTCTTACAACATTTCTGTGAAGAAATACCATTTCAAAAATGAGGAGACTAAGGCTGAGTGGAAGTGACTTGCCCAGGGTCACACAATAGTAAGTCTGATGCAAGATTCTAACTCTGGTCTTCCTGAATGCAAGGCCAGCACTCTTCACGTGGTTCCTGGCACACAGTTGGTTGGTTGTGACATCATTATGTTGGGGTCCAGGTACAGTGCACCTGACTGTGGCTGATCAGACCAATGTGGGCTCAGAAGGCTCATGTTTACAGGTCACTGTAAAACTAAAGTGTAAAGAATCAGAATTGCCCCTTGCTGTTACTCTGTGTGTTAGAGCCTCATTCCTGCCAACACATTCTTGGGGTAGAATCTCCAATGATTGGTGAAATTTTAGACACAGCTGGTGAAAACAAATGCCTTTCCATCACTAGGTAAAAGACTGGTGAAGTCTGAAGTCATTAAACCCCGCAGGATTTCACTTTCCATGACCAAAGACTTCATTAGAGAGTTCTAAGCCAATGGAGCTTGACAGGAGGACTGTTTAAGGGGACTCTTTGGACCTTTTGTGAATATATATTTGTAGATAAGAGGTTATTGATAAACTTTTAGGACAGAAGAAAAGGTCAGGCATAAACAGTCCATGTGAACACTCAAAGTGGGGAAGTCTCTAAATTTGGGCATTTCATGTTTCTTTTGAGCTACTGCAATTCTGTTTTGCTCATAGTGACTAGCAAATCCCTATTCCATTCCATATAATGGTTCAGTGGTGGGGAACCTGTGGCCTTGAGGCCCTATATAACCAACCCTCTAGATCCTTAAATGTGGTCATTTGACTGAATCCAAACTTCACAGAACAAATCCCCTTAATAAAAGGATTTGATGTGTCAAACTTAACTCAGTCATAAGGTCACTCCAAAGGACCTAGAAGGCCACATGTGGCCTTGAGGCCACAGGTTCCCCACCCCTGGGTCCCAAAGGCCACCAGGATTGCCAATTCAGTGACAAATTCCTTAATAAAAACATGAGGAGATGGAAATAGCTAACTCAGAATCCCACCATTAACAGCCTTATCCTTCCCCCACTGCTGCTTCCATCAGGATTGTGTTGTATCAAAGTGAGGAGAAATCAGCCTTCATTCCTCATTGTGTCTATTCAACTACCTAACTACACAGATGCTTGGGAAGCCCTAGATACCTGGTGAGTTCTGTACCAAACACCAGTTAAGCCAATGGTCATCCGTTGTATTCAGACGTTTGGGGCATCGTTCCAACAATGCCTTTGTCTTCCCTGTTCACCATGTGGTACTCAATTAGGACACAAGTTTTGTTCTTCTATCTGCTTATAATTGAGGATTTCCATCATGGATGATTAGAGGCTTGAGAAATTCCTAGAGAAGAAGCATGTGGTCTCCACCCAAGATTAATAAGGTCTGTTTTGGATATTTCCACAGTTCCACAGAATGGAATGGCTAGACTTAAACCAATACCTACCATGGCTTCCCCTCACTATGCCATGTGACTTACAGAGGTTTCTGCTACTGAAACCCAAGCATATTGTCGATGACTAGCACTTCTTCATCCAACTATAAGCTATAAAGGGCCCATTGGGAAGAGTTTCATTGCTGGCAGTAGAGTGCTAATGATGCTCTCTGTTGCTTTATTGACAAAATGAGAGGTTGTAGCCTTCTTGAAGAGTGCCCTGAGCCAGAGGCCTACACCAAAGCATGGATACTGACACAGACAAATATCTCTACAGGGTGCTCAGCTTCTGTTTGAATTTCTTCATAAGAGGACCACCTTAACTGAGCAGAGAGAGAATCACCAACAGAATAAGGTGAACTGATCCTACTTATGGAGCAGCTTTTGAATTACAAAATCCTTTATGCACATGATCTTATTAAAATCCAACAATAGCCCTGGAAGGTGAGTGCTGCAGGTATAAATAGCCCTGTTTTACAGATGAGGAAAATGGAATTGAGGGAAGTTCAACGATTTCCCCAGGGTCACACATGAATACATATCGGTCAGGATTTGAACACAGGTCTCCCAGCATTCTATACATATAACTTGCTGCCACTCAATAGGAAGGTTGACTACCAGTCTATAGGACCCAGTAAAGACCATTCCACTAGATCCCATTCAAAATAAATTTAGTAAAGCTTGCTATGAACAAGATACTACAATATGGACCAAAGAAGGCGCTGGTCATCAATGAGTTAGCATTCTACTCAGACTTCACAACACTGAGTGTAACTCCCATCTAAGCCTGAGTGGTGCTTTGATTTGCCTACATAGAGAACATGGTTCCCAAATGGCTGAGAGAAGGCTGGGAATGATGCCGCGTATCTTCACAAGGGACTTACTTTTTGTGTTGCTCAGCACTGATCCTTGAACAACAGATGGGTCTGAGCAATCCAGAAGGCAGTGGGGGCTTACTCCCTCCTGTTGCTGTATGCTGTGTTTCTCTTAACCTAAGGTCACATCAGCTGCCTCAATGCCACTGATTCCTGTTGAGCTTGTGGTCTATTAAAACTCCTAGATCTTTTTTCAGACGGAGTCATGCCCCGTACCTTGTACTTGTGAAGGTGGGGAGGGTTTGCTTGTGCTTTTTCGTTGTCATTTTTGTACCAAAGTCTAAGACTCTACAGTTACCTCTATAAAAATGTTCTCTTCTTTGTTGGGCTCAGTGTTGTAGCCTGTCCATGTCTTCCTTAACTCTGGCAGTTAGCCAACATATTCACTAGCCCTCTCGGCTTTATGCCTTCTGAGAATCTGAGAATCCCCATGAGACACCAACAGCTGACATTGCGATCTCCCCGATGCAGATGTTTCCTTCAGCTGCCCACACCCATATCCCCATCAAGCTGCCATCATGACAAAGAGGAGCAGGAGGAGAGCCCCCCCCCAACAGGGGCACACAGAAGCAAATAGAAGATGCAGAAAAAGAAACACAAAGCATTCGGGGGGGTGGGATACCAACAACTGAGGGAATCTGGAAAAGCCTCTGAAAGGAGCTGGCAAAAGCCCAAAAAGTACCTAGAATCCCCAGAGAAGGCGTTCCTGCATGCTAGACAAGGAGGGTTCATGAAATCAAATAAGCATCAGTGTAATAATGAACACAGGGTCTAATAACATTATTAGTGCCTACCACGTGCCAAGCATTGTGCTAAGCACTTTACAAGTATATTGTCCACACAACAAACCTAGGAGTTAGGTGTTATTTTTACACCCATTTTACAGATTAGAAAACTGGCAGAGAGAGATAAAGTGGCCTCAGGGTCACAGAATTTGCCAAGTGTCTGGGGACAGTTTTGAACTCAGGTCTTCTTGCCTATAATTCCAGGGTTCTAACCAGTGTACCGTCCTACTGCCTTAATTATCCTGTGCATAAGTAGAGCAGCAAAACTGGCCCATTTGTGGGGACACAGAGTACATGAGGGCAAGTACTGCTTAATCAGTTTGCAAAAGTCATCTGGGGTTCAACCTTGAAGGACTCAGTGTGTTTTGCATCCAGGGGGCCAGCAAGGCTTCTTTGACAGGATAGACAGGGCACAGTGAAGCCTGTGTCTTTGCGATGGCACCTTGGCAGTGGTTTGGAGGCTGACACAGAAGCAGAGGAGAGAGATGAGAATGGCTTCTGTGGCAGCTGAGGATGAGTCCCCTCCCCCAAACCTTTTCTTCCTTAAAGGCTCAGCTCAGGTGGCATCTATGCTGTGAAGTCATTCTAGATGCCCAAGTCCTACTCAGAATCACTTGGCTGCTGATGGGTTGTTTCAATCACGTCCACCCCTTTGTGACCCCTTTTGGGGTTTTCTTGGCAAAGATATTGGAGTGATTTTCCATTTCCTTCTCCGGCTCATTTTACAGATGAAGAAACTGAAGCAAACAGGGTTAAGTAACTTGCCCAAGGTCACACAACTAGTAAGTGTCTGAGGCTTTTTATGTTGCTTAGCACTGATCCTTGAACAACAGATGGGTCTGAGCAGTCCAGAAGGCAGTGGGGGCTTACTCCCTCCTGTTGCTGTATGCTGTGTTTCTCTTAACCTAAGGTCACATCAGCTGCCTCAATGCCACTGATTCCTGTTGAGCTTGTGACCTACTAAAACTCCTAGATCTTTTTTTGGATTTGAACTCAGGATGATGAGTTTTTCTGAATCCTATCCCAGTGCTCTATCCATGGGCCACCTGGCTGTCCCATCAGGACTTAGGTTTCCATATTGGTCTTCCCTACTGGCAAAAGAATATATGCTCCTTGAATGCAGGCTTTCTTCATTTTTCTTTGAATCTCTTGTTCCCCAGTGCCTAATACAGTGCTTGGCACCAGGTGACCATTCAAATATATGCTTCTTTTTCTTTTGGTCAGGCTCTAGAATAAAAATAACAGAATTCAAGCTAGGTAAGTGCTAGCTTTGTTATCTGTCTCCACCACAGCTTCAGGCTCCATCTCCACCCACAGCTAAAGGAGTGCTGGGACTTAGCAAAGTGCCTGGCATGTAGTAGAACCTCAATAAATGCTTGTTGATTGACTGACTGACCTCAGCCACCCTGCTGATGCCGCAGGAGGGATTCTGTTGGGAGAGGCAGATAAGGAAGGGATTACCAGATGGCTTGGGTCTGAGCATAATAACTCAGTATCCCGGTCATGACCCTGATATTTGAGTCACCAGCCCTGGCTCTTTTTGCTGACTCAGAGCACTAGAAATGTCTTAATTGCATTTCACTTGGCTTTTTTCCCCGTTAACCAAGCCTCCCACAAGCTCAGCCGGAAAAAGACAGGGAAGCTGACTATCTGGAGGATGGGAAAGATATGAATGTGATTGATCATCTCTATGTAGTGTTTCACCATTATCACTGTCCTTGGAAAAAAATGAGCCTTATGAGGTTGGTCTCCACACTAAAAATGAGGAGGGAAGGCAAGCTCATTTTCTCCATATTTCAGCCAACCCCAAAACATTTGCCAAAAATTACCAGGTAATTAAGACAAAATTAGCTTTTCTCAATTGAAGTATCTGGATAATCGTATCCATTAGAATGATAATAATAACATGTGCGAGTTATTCCAGTCATCTGGGATGTAGATAGTGATTTGAAATTATTGATGGCCTCTTAGGAGGTCAGAAGGAAGAAAGGAAGAAAAAAGAAGGAAGGAAGGAAGGAAGGAAGGAAGGAAGGAAGGAAGGAAGGAAGGAAGGAAGGAAGGAAGGAAGGAAGGAGGGAGGGAGGGAGGGAGAAAGCATAAAGAGGGAGAGAAAAGAAGGAAGAAATCTGCTTTCCTTCCCTCCTCCAAAAATTAATAATCATTAAACATTTATAAAGCACCTTCTATGTGCCAAACACTGTCCTATGTCCAAGGGATAAGAAAAAGAGGCAAAACAGAATCTCTGCCTTTAAGGAGTTTACAATCTAATGACAACACATAAACAAATATTCACAAAGCAAGCAAATAGGAAATAACAGAGAAGGCACTGGGATTAAGAGGGATTGGGAAAGGATTCCTACAGAAGGTGGGATTTTGGCTGAGCATTGTCTTAAAGACAGAGAGCTTCCCTGAGGTAGAATAGAGGAGGGAATATATTCCAGGTATGGCAGACAACTAGTACAAAGCTACAAGAGATTGGAGACCAAGTGATACAAGGCACATTTTAAATGAAGAGAGAGACTCTATCAAATGTCTTTGATAAACGAATCCTTAAACCAATTTGCTGGAAAGCCAAAGGCCTCTGACCCCTGAAGACAGGAAAAGGTTCTGAGATTTGTCTTCATGTCTGGATGAGACAACTTAGGAAAGGCTCTGCTAAGCCAGAGAACATTCAAGGAGGGCGTGGAAGACAGTAAAGGGCCCTGAGATCAGTCACAAGAGAAATGGCTAAAGGAATCAGGACTATTTTGCCTAGAGAAGAGAAGAAATGGGAGGGATGTACTCACTGGTTTCCAATATTTCAAGGTCTACCATGAAGAAGAAAGGTTAGACTTATACTAAGTGGTGCTGAGGACATAATAAGCATCATCATTCTAATGATAGATAGCACTTCTATAGCGCATTCATGCTCAAATCTAGCATGTCTATAAAGTGCTTTGTATGTGTCTGTAATCTTCACAGCAGTCGGAGGAGGTAGGTGCTCTGATTATTCCCATTTTAGAGACAAGGAAACTGAATAATTTGCTCGGGGCTCTCTCAGACACTGGGTGAATGAATGAGGATATGAATTAGGTTCCTCTTGATGCCAAAACCAGCATTCTGTCCACTCTGCTGCCTAGAGCTGGGAGCAACCTGTGGATGTCTCCAAGTGGCAAATATAGGTTTAACCTAAGGGAAGGGGCAACCCTTTCAACAGTTAGATTTGTCTAAAAGTAGAGTGAGTGCCTTCCAACTCCAGAATGCCTTCTCCCTTTGGGGGTCTTTAAGAAGAATCTGTGAGAATCACTTGTCACGTTTTGAGGGAAATTTGGAGTTCGAGTTCTATTTGATGGACTCTGTGGTCCCTCCCCATTCTGCACTTCTGTTGGTTTTGTAATCCTGGAAGGTGGAATATCAAAACTTACTTTTCATCAAGAAAAATGCGGCAGCTTTGGGACAGCAAAAGTGTGTGCTAGTAGACAGACCCAATACCCAGAGACCACAAACATCACATGGTTCCCTTATTCTTATTCCCAGAGGGAGAGGTGATCAGTAGTAACCTCCCCAACACATACCACACACATACACACACACACACACACACGCACACACAGAGACACACAGACACATTCGCACACATATGCTCACACACATGCACAAACACACATGCATGTGCACATCAGGTGCATGCACAGAGACACACATGCACACATGCATGCCTGCTCACATGGAGGAGTCTCCTACCCAGACCTCCCAGCCCTGTTCACGTATCTCACCTTGCAGGCAGACTTACACTCTCTTTGCCCAATGTCTCAACAGTTACATTTGTATCATCCAGAATTCTCAGCCTGAATCCAATCTCTTCATTCTGTTTCCTTCCCTCAGCCTCTAGGTTACTGTAGCCCTACACACAGGCTGATACATTAAACAGTTCCCCCCTCCCCAGCTTCTTTTTCTCACTCAATGACTGTACTACATTGTAGCCAATGAGGGGGAGCCTTGTTCTTTCAGTCAGAGGAAGGTTGGCTCCATCCTAGAGTATCCTTGGGGTGTCTTTTCTTCTGTCTAATGCTACCAGTTCACTCTAGAAATGAGTCCCCATCAGTTCCAGGGACAGAGTAACAGCTTTACAAATATTACCTCATTTGATTCTCACAACAAACCTGTGAGTTGGTACTTTTCAATTGAGGAAACTAAGAGAAACAGAAGTTAAGTGACTTACCCAGGGTCACACAGCTAGTGATTGCTGGAGGCTAGATTTGAATATAGGTCTTCCTGACATCAGGCCCATCCAATGTGTCACTTAGCTGCCTTTAACCGTCTAATATCTATTAAATTTGACAAAGGGATATTTACTTCAAGGATATAACAATAACAAAAGCAAAAACACACACAGACACTTCACAGTAACACACACACACACACACACACACACCTCCATCCTACCTTAGCTTCTTGCAAAGGAACACTCACATGTGGTCTGGTCCCTACATACCATTGGTCCCACCGAAGTTATACCAACATTCAACACTGCTGCCCACTGAGTTCCTGTTTCAGCTAACAGGGCTGAGTCCCAAAGGTTCCTCCTTAATCCTTGGGGCATGGATGTTGAGCTGGCTCCAAACCTATATGGTTGAACACTTGGATTCCATGATGACAGGATGCCCAAACACCATAATGCTGTGAAACTAGGATAAAGAGGCTCAGGCCCCTGACCTTTCAAAGCTCACAAACCTAAAGCTCCAATACATTCACCTCATACAGAAAAGAATCAACATTTAGGTCAAGGACTCAGGCACATTTCTGGGAACCACATTTCAGTTTCAATGGGAAAGATCCAAGGCTTCTCTCCCCAAATTCATCTATAGTTCAGTCAGATCACTAGAGGGCAGCAGAAGAGGCTGAGGCCACCCCACGTCTTTGAATATCTCCACAATTAACTTAAAAGACTGATATTTACCAAGTTTTTAACCAAACTGAACTAATGTGGAAAACTGTATTCATGTGCCAATGTCTCCCCAGGCACTTGTATTATACATTATAAAGACCTTCCTGGAAATAGACTCCTCAGTCTTTTCCACATGGGAAATTTGCATCTGGTTGCCAATGCATGCTGCCCATGAGCCAATCCCCCATTACAACTTTTTTCTCTCTCTATGAATAAATAAATGTAAAAGTATTTAAGTGCTAATTATGGGCAAAGAACCAGGATAAGTTTTGGAAATACAAATAGGAAAGCAACAGAGTTCTTGATATCGAGGAGCTCATATTCTAGTACCATTAGACAACATGTATAGGAGAATTCAGCTGTATGGTACTGGAGATGCTAAATATGGTGCAGCAGCAGGGAAGTTGATAAAGTCCAGTGGGCCCTACAGGGTCACAGCAGGGAAAATAAGACCCATAGTCTCACCAACTGTTTACAGAGTCCCACTTTGATGTTTCATCATACTAAGGGAGTCACACTGGATCCTTGAAGGCTATTTGTTCTTGAAGCACAATCAGATTCCACCAAGATGCAAAGGCTTTGAACACGGTTCTGAGAAAAGACAATATCTCACATTCAAAGCCCAAGCTTGTTGAGCATAAATAATTATATCACCAATAAGACAGATATTAGGGGATGAATTAATTATTTGGCTATGGAAAAATTATGAAACAAAGTAAAGTACAAAACATACTTCAGTTTTTTATTTTCCCTTTCTGTTTCTTCAGTAATATGGGTAAAATTGAGAAAAGGGGGGCAAAGGATACTAAAGCAAAGAGAGAGAGAGATACAGAGACAGAGATTTATACCATCTTTAAACATCAACATAATTTCCAGTCCTTTAAACATGACGTCTTTATCCAAGGACTAATAAAACTTACACAATTTGCCCAAACTAAATCCCTTCCCATGAAGGAGAAAAGAGGGACACACACAGAAAGAAGCAACTAGAACGACTTTGGAATTCATGAATACGGCTCCTCCAAGAGAACCGTGTCATCAACATTAATGTCCCAAAGATCAAGGAATGATCTTAGGTACTCAGTCCTGCATTAGCCAAGGTGGGAATTCACTGGGCAGCAATGCTGAATTTTTATATAACTTGGTGGGACCAATGATAGGTAGGAACCAAACTACATTTGAGCTTACTTTCCCAAGAGATGAAAGGGTTATGGGTAGAGAGTTCCCCTGAAATGTTGGAGGGTGAAGGGTGGGGGTGGGGATTGCTTTGCTTTTGTTATTACATGTTCTTGAAAATAAATATCTTTTTTGTTAAAGTAAACAGATATTTAGCAGTCAAAGACAACTAGGTGGTGCAGTAGATAGAATGCTAAGCCTGGAGTCAGGCAGATCAAAGTTCAAATCTAACCTCAGTTACTTACTAGGGTGGCAAAGAAATTCTGCAGTCTTTCTGTTTATCCTTACCCGACCAATTCATTGGCATATTCAAATGGCGCCTGGGTTCTGCTGACTCTACACTGATCCATTTTAAAAGGCTTCTAAGCTCTTTACCTTTCTAAGTTTAAAACAGTATTAGTCCTAACTCCTGGGCTCATTCATCACTGATCTTTGCTGCAGGAATGACTGATGTCTTAGAGCTATGATGTATGCAGAAGCCAGGATGTGGGACTTGGATGGTCCAGGAAAATAGACTAGCACAACCATCTGTGTATCCTTGTATGGATGTGTGTAAGAGAGTGAAACATCAGTGGTTTGTGTATTATCAATAAAATTAGTAGCTAGCAGTAGCTTAGAAAGCTATGTTTTTATCCCATAAAATCCCATGCTAGCAATGGCAAAATCAATATCCTATTGGGAGTACTTTATCACATCAAAATTAACTAAATTAATTTCTGTGTTAAATGAAAGCAGAATACAAATGGAAACTGTAGTTAAATGTTAGGATGTCTCATAGATTATCTCAGAGAAACTTGAAAGCAAAGGACTTAGCAGAATTGATTTCATCATTCTTCCCAAAGGCAACAACCACAAAGCACATCAGATACTTGGTCACCTTCTCTAGCAATGTTTATGGAGAGCTTAAACAAAAAAGCTACCAAGAAGATCCTTGCCTAAAAAAGGGAGGGGGAGAAGAAGGAAGAGAAGGAGGAGAAGGAGGAGGAGGAGGAGGAGGAGGAGGAAAAGGAGGAGGAGGAGGAGAAAAATTTTATAGAAGAATTTGTCAAAACCCTACAAAAGAAATCAATATTTATTGGATATTCAATGACTCCAATGCAAAGCGGGACAAAGGAGACAGTGGCAAGAAATATGTTATAAAATGTGGTTCAGGATTAAGAAATTAAAAAGTCCAAAGACACTTATTAAGTGAATGTTCATTTCTATATATCACGAACATTTCAAGAAGATATCAGAAGGTTCTGGACATGGCAAACAATTAACAAATGACAAAACATTAATTTGTTTTATCTCAACAGAAAATAAATGACCAATTACTGACATGGACATTATTTCAAAATCACCTAATTGTGGACAATCTGACCATCCACTAACAAGAACACCATTTAAAATCAACATCACCTCAGAAGAAAATATAATGAGGAGGAGACATTTCATATATCTGCAACATCTTCAAACCGACCTATTCAAATGTGCTCGATATTAAAATATAATAATGATAATAATGTAGTAAATATTAGGAAATGAAGACATAGAAATTGATGTTGTTTATGACCATGTTTTTGCCAGGTGTAAAGTAATCATGGCATCAAGAAGCACAAAAGAGCACAGACACTTCCTTTCCTAGCAAACCTTTGATCAATTTGTCAAGTAGACAAAAATGACAGCCAAGGCAAGGGCAACACCGGTTTAGAATATAATATTGAAACACTATAAGTGTCCTGAGAACTTTAAAATACTATGGAGGGAGATGGGAGGAAGGTTTCATTCCATCATGAAAAAACAAAAAGCAATGAAGAAAAAACAAATCTATAGAAACTTTGGTACGATCCCAACTAAGGTTTATTATTCCCCAAAGCAGTTGAAAATCAAGGTAGCAGGAGGAAAGCACATAGAAAATGCAACAGATTTTCCATACTAATCTATTTTCATCATCACTCATAGCGCAAGCAGCACATTTGGACATGACTGACTCAAGACAAGCATGTAATGATGGCATTTAAGAAGATATCAGAGCATAATGGACCATATCAATAACAGAACCCCCCCAAAAAATCATAGGATTAAGTCAATAGATGCAGAAAAAGCTTTTGACTGAGTGTAATGTATACTCCTATTTTTTTATTTAAAAGAACAGAAATAAATGGAGCTTTTCTTAAATTAAAAAAGTAATATTTATCTAAAACAAAGAGCAAGCATTATTTTTAATGAGGATAAACTAGAAGCCTCCCCACCAAGATCAGGAGTGAAGCAAAGATGTCCATGAACAACCTTTGTAAAGTTGCAGAATATGAAATAAATCCATATAAATCATCAGTGTTTCTATATATTACCAACAAAACCAAGCAGGAAAGGATAGAAAGAAAAAGTCCTTTAAAAATAACTGCACACAGTATTAAATATTTGGGAGTCTGCCTGCCAAGACACATGCAGGCACTCTGGAAGCAGAATTATAGAATGTTCTTCACATAAATAAAGACAGAATGAAATAATTAAAGAAATATGAATTGCTCATGAGTAGGCAAAGCCAATGGAATAAAAGTGAGAATTCTACCTAAATTAATTTGTTTATTTAGTGCCATACCAATCAAGCTTCTAGAGAATTAATTTCTGGAGCTAGAAAGAAATTTTTTAAAAATTAGTGGGACAAACAAAAGGTCAAAAATACCAAGGGAATCAACAATAACAAAAAAGAAACAAAGAAAAAGCAGGCTATCAGTATCACCTTGCAAAGAGCGTTGCAAAGTGGTAATCATCAAAGCAATTTGGTATTGGCTAAGAAATAAAGTGATTAATTAGGTACACAATATACAGAAGTAAATGACCACTCTCATCTAGTGTTTGATAAATCCAAAGATTTCAGATATTGGGGCAAGAACTCACAATTTGACTCCAAAAAATTACTAGGAAAGCTGGAAAGCAATGGGGTAGAAGCTAGGCATAGACCATCATCTCACACCATATGCCAAGATAAGGTCAAAATGGTTATATAATTTAGTCGCAAAAAGTAATATGAGAAGCAAATTAGGAGAGTACAGAAAAAAAATTTACCTGTCAGATTTATGGTTAAGGGAAGAGTTTATGCACAAAAGATAAAGCAGATCACAGGAGATAAAATGGACAATTTTTCTTGCATGAAATTTAAAAGTTTTTGCACAAACAAAATCAATGCAACCAAAATTAGATGGAAGGTAGGAAATGAGGGAGGTAAGAATTTTACAGCAAAAAATAAAAAGTCTCATTTCTCAAATATGTAGGGAACCAAGAGAAATTTATAAAAATAAGAACCTTTCTTGAGTTGATAAATGGTCAAAGGATATGAACAGGTAGTTTATAGAAGAAGAAATCAAAGCTTTCAATTATTCAAATAAAAAAAACATTTTGTTTTGCTTTTTTGGAGGGAGGAGGGCAGGGCAATTGGGGTTAAGTGACTTGCCCAAAGTCATGGGGCTAGTAAACATTAAGTGTATGAGGCCACATTTGAACTCAGGACCTCCTGACTTCAGGGCCGGTGGTCTATTCATTAAGCCACATAGGGACCCTAAAAAAAGGTGTTCTAAATCACTAATCATTAGAGAAATGTAAATTGAAACAACTCTAAGGTACCACTTCATACCTATCCAATTGGATAACATGGAAGAAAGGGAAAATGACAACTGGGATGGGGAAGAAAGTAGGCACACTAAGGCACCGTTGGTAGAATTGTGAACTGAGCCAACCATTCTAAAAAGCAATTTAGAACTATGCCCAAGGATGAGTTGGGGGAGACCCAACATCCTTCTTATAGAAGGCAGCATTTAAGTTTGACCTTCAAAGGAGCCTAGTACAGTAAATAAAGGAGATGAGTAGAGAAGGCATTCATCCCAGGCATCAAAGACAGTGCAAAATCACAGAGAGAGAAAATGACGTGCTTTCTGTGAGGAACAGTGAGAAGACCAGGCAGCTGGATTGTACTATATGTGAAGGTGAATAAAGTATGCCAAGGCTGGCAAAGTAAGATGGGCACGGACTGTGAATAGTTTTAAATGTTCAGGACAATTTTATTCTATACTTGACCCTATGGGTAATAAGAAGTTACTGGAATTTACTGGATAGAGGAATAGCATGGTCAGACCTGTTCCTAAGGAAAATTACTTTGGCAACTGCACTGAAGATGGATTGGAGTGGAGAGAGAAGCTTGAGAAAGGTGGATCAATTAAGAGGCTATTGAAATAGCTCATCAGTTAATGAGGGCCTGAATTAGGGTGGTGGCTATTCAAATAGAGAGAATGAGACTGATGCCAGAGATGAAAAGTGGGAGAATTAGGGATGTAAAATATTGCATATGTCTTTGGACAGGGTCAATATATTGCTTAGTTTTACTGAATGACTCTCTTGTTCTCTTCTTTTTAAATCTTTTAGATACGGCTCACAGGGAATGGGAGGGGGAAGAAAATAGTCAGAAATGAATGCCATGGAAAAACAAAAGATAGCAAAAATATTCGATTTTAAATGTACCTATCAGTTTTTTAATTTACTATTTTATTTTCCCCAGTTACATGTAAAACAATTTTTAACATTCATTTCTAAAACTCTTGAGTTCCAAATTCTCTCCCTTCCTCCCTTCCTATCCCACCCCGCATTGAGAAGGCAAGCAACTCAATATAGATTATACATGTGTAGTCATGCAAAACATTTCCTTAATAGTAATGTTGTCAAAGAAAGCATAGACCCCCCAAAAAATACCCTCAAGAAAAATATAGAAAGAAAAAAAAATATTCGTCAGTCTGTATTCAGACACCATCAGCTCTTTGGAGATGAATAGCTAAATGCACCTGTTGAAACAAAGACGGTGTTAGGATGAAGACCTGTTAAAATCTGTTTTCAAAAATTAGGTAACAAAATAAAATACAATGAAAACTTTGCTAAGAGGAGGCAGAGGAGGAGGAGGAGGAGGAGGAGGAATAGTATTAGGAAGAGTAAGTAGGCTGCCAAGGCAAGACTACACAAGGTGCCACAGCATTAAGGGTTCATTTTACAAGGTATTACAATGTTAACAGAAAAAATGGGCGTTAAAATCATGAATGATCTGACTACCCTCAAAATAGTATTGAGAGTACAATGAATAACAAGTCAAGTAAAAAAACAACAACATAGTACAGATATCCCCCTACATCATGGCGGTTAGGGGTATGGTGCACCGCCCCCCACCACCCCAGCATGATCAGGAAAATCTGTGTAACATTTTTGGCCCTCCTTTCAGATCAGAGAAGAAGTATGAATTATTATGGTATAAAAATAAAGTGTGTTGGTATTATACTATACCACACACGTATTTTATACATTTCTGAGTTTCTAAACTTTTTCTGTGTCATCTGCTGACCTTCTCAAGTCATCTGTGGCTTCCACAAAACTTCCAAAAAATCCATTTAATTTTTTTATGCCAATCTATGACATGTTCAAACTGCCATGGGGAAAATCATAATGTGGAGGGGATAAATCTATATGAGATTGAACCTTTTATGAAGCATGAGTAAAGGGAAACAGATAGACAGTCCAAATAATTACCTACAAAAAGTAACTAGACTTAAAGGAAGGATTGTAGCATGGATGGGTGAACAATAGTGTCAATGGGGGCGGGGGCAATCATACCAAGGTGATCACGCATCCATTGAAATGTGAAAGAATGTGCTGACATAAAGGTAAAATGAATACTACCAAAAATATTGAAAGAAGTGGAGAAGAGCTTTTATACTGACATTAACATTTATTAAAAGGCTTTCAACTTGTCTTCCTAGGCTTAAATTTTCTCTTCTGTTCAATGAAGAGGATGTACCTTTGTAGTTCTAAACCTGCAATCCTATGATATCATGCTACCACCCTTTCAAAATTGAGTACTCTTGCATTGTCCCTACCAAGGGCTGGAATTTGAAACAGTAATAGTCATCAGAAGCAATGGTCTGCATGGAAATCATGGACTCATCTCCAGGACCTCTGTAAACCATAGAACTACAGGATGGTATATGGGAGGAGGGAGGGGCACTTGGTTTGTTCTGTGGGTTCTGTTATTTACTTGCTGTGTGTCCTTGTACCACTCCCTTCCTCTCCCTATACCTATTTTCTCTTCTATAATATGAGGGAGGAGTGGCCTTGCTGGTGCTAAATCTTGTAACAATGACCCAGCCCAGTAAGAAGGAAAGAACACCAGCCTGGGAACTCATAGGTAATAGCACTTTTTTGGTTTGTTCATTTGTTTCCTTTCACTAGCACTACAGAAGGTTTAATGCCTTGTGCTATACAATGGGCAGGTAGGTAGTGCAGTGGTTAGAGTACTGAATCTGGAGTCAGGAAGGACCTGAGTTAAAATCCAGCCTCAGATACTGTGTGATCTTGGGGAAGTCACTTAACTCTGTTTGCCTTAGTTTCCTCGTCTGTAAAATAAGTTAGAGAAGGAAATGCAAAGCACTCCTGTATGTTTCCAAGACAATCTCGAATGGGGTCATGGAGAGTAAGACACAATTGAAATAACTGAACAACAAAACTGTGCCATGAAGAGGGTGTTTTTCATGTTAACCAGCCTGGTGATTTCACTGCACTAAGTTCCCTTCCAGCTTAAGATGTTGATACCCTGGCCTATATGCACTCTCTTCATCCATAGTGGTGAGGGGACTTGATGTCATACAGGAGGTCAGGACTCTCTCTGGTTTCTGCCTCTGTCTTTGTCTCTGTCTAAATCTATGTGTGTCCTCTGTCGAAGGAAAATGGAGAGATTGTTGGAGGAGAACCAAGTACATCAAGTGGGCACTGGTGTATTTGCCTAGAGACTTACGAATTTGATAAGAAAGGTTTTAAATTGAGACTAGAAGGAAAAGGAGTAAAATGCCTGTGTATATTGGCCACATAATATACTCCAGGGGATAGCAGGTACATTGTAGGAAAAATACAGGAGTTGAAGAGCAGCAAATTAAAGGAGACAATTTCTAAGAAGGGAAGAAATAATAATAAGAGGTCACAGGTGCTTGTACACAAAATAGTAAAGTATGAGGAATAAACAAGACCAACTAGAGGAGTTAGTGAGCCTTGTAAGATCAGTCATACTTGGTGAGATCTAACTCATGACTGGGATATGGCACTGGCAAGGGAAATCATGTCCCACCCCCGACCCCAAGGAAATAAATATGCTGAGAGGGTAAATCATAGTCATCATCATCATCATCATCATCATCATCATCATCATCGTTGTTGTTGCTGTTGTTTTCGTTGTCCTACATTTTTGAAGAAGACCAGTGACCTCACAGGGTGATGTCTACACTTTTTGCATGAATTGGATTTAAGTGAAGCAGTCATCAGCCTCATTCTCCTTCCAGAGCCATTGGTGACCAGAGTCAAGAAAAGAGTCAGGGTAACTGGTGTTGGTTTGGAATGCAGGAGATGTCATTGGTGACTTGAATGTTGACCAAGCTCTAAGTACTCCACAGCCCCTGCTTCAGTCACCTTCATGGCCATTGGAACAAATTATTCTTATCCACTCATTCCACTGGGGGAAGTCTTTGCATGCTTGGGGTAGACACCCTTCTAACTCATCAGTGGGGTTGTGGCCTGTTGGTTACCCTCAACCTGATTTAGTCCATCTGCCCAGTTTACCAGGGTGAGGAAACTGCACACGTTACAGCTTCTTGGAGTCACAGGTGAGAGTTGGCACCAAGGTGACTGAGCAGCCTTAAAAAGGTCTCAGACAATTCTCATACCAGAGGTGCTAGGCCTCCTTGCACACCCATATACCTTGAGAGTAGGGGGGAAGTAGAGTCATAGTTTATTATATATTATACATATATGTATATACATTATACACACACACAAACATACACATACACACACATACACATACACCTATACATTGAAAAAGTGAGATGACCAAATGTCCCATTGCATGCCCTCCATCCTTGACAGTTCACCGCAGAATCCTCACCTCCTTTTAGGGCTTGGCTCAGTTGCTGCCTCTGCCACAAAGCCTTCCCTGATGGCCTTAGTTATTTAGTATTCTCCCTCGTATTTCCTGGGCTTTACATGTCCATGTATATGTCATTTCCATAATATTTAAAATCCTTCAGGGCAGGACTGTTTCTTTTTTTCCTGGTATTTTGTGTAACTTTCACACATTCAATATATAATATAAATAAAAATATTTATATATTTAAAATATCTAAAAGGAATAGCAAGTTGTGAATAATAGATTTACAGTTTTATGGGCAATTGTCTTTTTAATTATACTGCATTGTAGATATGCTTGTTTTATTCCACAAATTAAAAATAAAATAAATATTTTTTTAAAAGCAGAAGAAGGTATGCTTGTGTGAGGAATTCCAGGAGCCTGAGGGAGGATCATTGAGGAGATTGTTTGATGAGGATCAATAGAAAGAAACCCAAATGGTATTCTGGTCAAGCTGTTGGAGGCAACTTTAATGGGAACACCCTCTTAGTTAAGGTTCAGTGTTGGGAAAAAGTGAGCCTAGTTATCAAAAGCTGTTTACTTTGCCCTAAGAGACAAGGATGCACACCAAGGTGACAGCAGTACTTAACTTCTAGGGACTGGGACACCTCCCCAGAATGCTCTGATGTGACATACGATGAAAGACACTACTATCTCATGTAGTTTTCCCAATTCACAAAGGTGGAGCAACTCTGACAGCCAGTGACGGGAACTTGTTCTGCTGTAGATTACCAGGAAGCTGTTTCTGTGAAGCCAGGACCTATCTTTGTCTCTTATTTTTTAAATGAATTAATTTATTTTTAGTTTTTAACATTCATTTCCACAGGATTTTAAGTTATAATTTTTTCTCCCCCCCATTTTCCCCCCCCCACCCCAAAATAGCAAGTCTACTGAATATCCCTTCCCCCAATTTATTCTCTCCCATATCCTCCCCCATCATCCCCCTAACTTTCTAGTAGGGCAAGATGGATTTCTATACCCCAGTGCCTGTATATCTTACTTCCCAGTTGCATGTTTAAAAAAAAAACAATTTTTTTAAACATTTGTTTTTAAAACTTTGAGTTCCAGATATTTTCCCCCTTCTTCCCTCCTCACCCACCCCCACTGGGAAGATAAGCAATTCAATAGAGATTGTACATGTGTAGTTACCCAAATCATTTCCACAGTAGTTATACTGTGAAAGACTAACTACATTTTCCTCCATTCTATCCTGACCCCTACTTATTCTATTTTCTCATTTGACCCTACTCCTTTTCAAAAATGTTTGCTTCTAACTATCCTCTCCCCCAATCTGCCCTCCCTTTTATCATTCCCCCTCTTATCCCCTACCCCTCTATTTTCCTGTAGGGTAAGATACCCAACTGAGTATGTATGTTATTCCCTCCTTAAGCCAAATTCAATGAGAGTAAGGTTGATCTATTCCCTTTCACCTTCCTACTCATCCACTCTATCCACTCCATATACATATATATGTGTATGTATGCATACATATATATATGTATATATGTGTGTGTATATGTATATATACATATATTTCCCTTCAACTATTCCCATACTGAGAAAAGTGTCGTGAGTTACAATTATCATTTTTCCATGTAGGAATGTAAATAGTCCAACTTGAATAAGTTCCTTATGATTTCTTTTTCCTGTTTACATTCTCATGCTTCTCTTGCTCCTTTTATTTGAAAGTCACATTTTCTCTTCAGCTCTGGTTTTTCCATCAAGAATGCTTGAAAATCCTCTATTTCATTGAATGACCATATTTTCCCCTGTAGCATTATATACTCCATTTTGCTGAGTAGGTGATTCCTGGGTTTAGTCCTAGCTCCTTTGATCTTTGGAATAACATATTCCAAGCCCTTCAATCTCTTAATGTAGAAGCTTCTAGATCTTGTGTTATCCTGATTGAGCTTTCACAATACTCAAATTGTTTCTTCCTGACTGCTTGCAGTATTTTCTCCTTGACCTGGGAACTCTAGAATTTGGCTATAATATTTCTATAAATTTTCTTTTGGGGATCTTTTTCAAGAGATGATTGGTAAATTCTTTGCATTTCTATTTTGCCCTCTGGTTCTAGAATATGAGGTCAATTTTGCTTGATAATTTCTTGAAAGATGGTGTCTAGGTTCTTTTTTTGATCATGGCTTTCAGATAGTCCAACAATTTTTTAATTATCTCTCCTGGATCTATTTTACAAGTCAGTGGTTCTTCCAATGAGATATAAATACATTGCCTTCTATTTTTTTCATTTCTTTGGATCTGTTTTATAGTATCTTGATTTCTAATAAAGTCATTAGCTTACAATTGCTCCAATCTAATTTTGAAGGAATTATTCTCCTCAGTGAGTTGTTGAAATTTCTTTTCCATCTGGCAAATTCAAATTTTTAAGGCATTCTTCTCCTCATTGGCTTTTTGGGCATCTTTTGCCATTTGAGTTAGTCTATTTTTTAAGGTGTTATTTTCTTCAATGTATTTTTGGGTCTCCGTTGACAGACTGTTGACTCACATTTCATGATTTTCTTTCATCATTTTCATTTCTCTTCCCAATTTTCCTCCACTTCTCTTACTTGATTTTCATAATCCTTCTTGGGCTCCTCCATGGCCTGTAACCAGTTCATATTTTTCTTTAAGGTTTTTGATGCAGGACTTCTGACTTTACTGTCTTCTTCTCGCTCCATGCCTTGATCCTTTTTGTCCCCAAAAAAGGATTCCATGGTCTGTTTGTGCTTCCTCTGCTTGTTCATATTACCATCCAGTTACTTGATTTTTGAGCTCTTTGCCATGGTAGAACTCTGCTTCCAGAATAGAGAGAGCCTTATCCCAAATTGCTGGGGTTTCTACTGCTGCCAGAGCTATTTTTAGGAGGGCTCAGTTTCTATAGCCCTCACAAACTCTGGCTCACTGGCCACACACCCCAAGACCATCACCCAAGACAAGAATCCAGGTCCAAGCAGGTTAAAGCAAGAGTGCTTACCCTCTGAAAGGTCATTTGGTCCCCCTGTGTTGTGCATGCCAGGAGCTCCTGACACAGCCGTGCTGTAGCACAGTTGCCATGCCTCCAGGGCTTCTTGCCCCAGGGGCAGGGGCCAGACCATGCTCTTTTGTTCCTCCCTGTCCCCCCCATTCTAACAGAGCACCACACTGAACTTGAACTTTGTCTTCAGCATTTATGGGTTAAGAAGTCTTGAAACCACCACAGCTGCTGCTGATTCACTCTCCTGAAGTCTGCTATGGCCGCCACTGGTCAGGGCCACCCTGAGGCCAAAACCAGTTGGCTCAAGTGGGACTGTACTTGGCTCCCAGCACACTGCAATAGACCTTTCCTGTCAGCCTGCTGGGGTGCCTTCAGGGGGAGATATGCTTCTCTCTGTCACTTTGTGGTTTCCGTAACTCTAAAGTTTGTGTAATTTTTTTACATAAATTGGAAGTGATTGGAGGGGGAGTTTGTGCTTCTACTCCACCATCTTAGCTCCACCCAATCTTTGTCTCTTTTAAGGAAAAACTAATGCCTGAGATTAAAGGCATGGTTTGTAGATGGGGGGAAAGAAGCCAAATGTCAGGAACACTGGTAAATATGAATCTTACACCATCAAACCAAAAAGTAGAAGCTGACAAAGAGGTTAGGGAAGAAATCTTACATGATCTGGTAGTTCTATCAGACATAAACTGTCTCAGTAGCTCATGAAGGTCTTACATGCTAAAAGCATAGCTACTGATAGATTATTGATTTCGTCTGATAATAATTCTATTCTTCCAAAAACAAAACTCAGTAACTGTTATTTTAGATCTGATTCAGACCAATAGAAAGCAACTTCTTCCTGGCATTAAAAATGAGAGAATCTTAGTGGAAAGTGGCTATACCATCTTAACTTTCATGATAGAGGATAGGAAAGCCATGTGTAAACTAAGGTTGGCCTCTGATTTTATAAGAAAAAATTCTGTCAAGCCCAGAAAAAGGACAGGAATGGCATAAGGAAAGTTGACCAGTGAAGGATGGGAAGCCCTCAAGATTAACATTTTGATGATATGAACACAAATTATTCTATTAAATAAAAGAACTATCTGAAAGGACTCATGTCACTATACTGAGAATGTGTTGGCTGACATTTTTGGAAAGATATGTATAATATGAAGAAAATATATTTTTTAAAAACCAGGTAACCAAGAAACACTAAAAACACTGACAGTGTGAAAATTACTTGAAATGCCAGGACAAAAAGGAAACAATCTCTTCTCTGACAGATTTTAAATATTATGGAAAAGACATATAAATGAACGTGAGAAACCCAAGAAATATGAGGGGCAATACTGATAACTCGGGCCATCAGGGAAGTCTTTGTGGCAGGGGCAGCAACTGAGCCAAGCCCCAAAAGAAGATGAGGATTCTGAGGTGACCTGTTAAGGATGGAGGGCATGCAATGGGACATTTGGTCAGCTCATTTTTTCAATGTTCACAATCAGCTTAAGGAAAAAATCAAAGAGGGAAATAATTGCAGTCTATTTGCCGACATTTGTTAAGGAAGATAAAGAAGTCAGCAAATTCTCCAAAGAAAGTAACCCGATCCTCCAACCCAAGCCAATATACTTGTTGATACTTGGTGATTTCATTGAAGATGAATGATGAAAGATACTTGAGGGGAAGAACAGATTCCAGATGAATTAGCAACAGAGACCAAAGGCATGTGGAGCTATTTCATTTTTGTCTTTGTATCTTTGAAATCAGAACAATGTATGAAGTCCAGCATATAGTTTATGAATGTTTAATTGATCAATGTAGAGTACAATAAATATTCAGATTGGTATAACATGGATGCTTTTTTTCAAGAAGAGTTGGTAGATGTTTACTATGGCAAGCTCTGAACAGACATCATTTTGCAATAAAAGGTGTAAGGGTGGAGTTTCTCACTCACCCTAGTCAACTAATCAATCATTAGAAATGAGTTATTTTGGGGTGGCTAGGTGGCGCAGTGAATAGAGTACTGGCCCTGGAGTCAGGAGGACCTGAGTTCAGATCTGAACTTAGACTCTTAACACAAAAAACTAGCCATGTTGCCTTGGGGAAGTCACTTAACCCCAACTGTCCTCCAAAAAACAAAAAAAAAGTTATTTTGCCCTTTGGCCACAGATAGTCTATACATGTGCCTCATTGTCATCATACTCTAAGTTAAAGTCTACTCTCCCCCTGGAATCTTTATGTACTTATAGGAGAATACCCAATATTTTTGCATGAAACTTTCTCAATAACTCTCCTTGCTTTACTTGATTGGCAAATACCTTTGCCAAAAATTAATTAATGTTCCTGGCTAATAATCAATGAGAAATACATAGGTGGGGGCATGTGGGTGACAGAATTAGAAACCCCAGTGATTCTCAAGGCTATCCCCCCAGACCTCTAAGAGAAAGGTAGTCATTTCCTCTACTAATTTAGTTTTGTAACAAACCTAAAAGGGTTGCTATGAAGGTAAATCAAATATATCTTAATTTACAGAAGGTTGCTACTTTTAGTAATGATTTCATTGCCACATTACAAATCAGCCATATATGTATGCTTTCCAAAATTCTCAAGCCAAAGGTCAGATCAGAAAAAAATAGACAAAGATAAGAGAGAATATAAATATGATGTCCCTCATCCAATTAATTTAAATAAGCTGTTAAGTCTGAAAAATAGGAAATAAAGTAAAAACCATTTATTCTAATTACTGCCACTTCTTTCAAAAGTTTAATTTACAGAAGCCAGTCACGATAGTGAGGAATTCAAACAAGCCCAGAAAGCAAACATTTAGTCAGTAAACACTTTATCTCACAGCCAAATGAAGAGACATTGTGATGCTGGTATACAGTATTAAGCTGGTTTGCAAATATTAGGGGAGCATGGCAAACAGAAAGAGTGAAGGGGGAAAATGAGCCTGTAGAAGGCTTGGCAAGACATCCAACTAAGCAAGGACAACCAAAGAGAATAGAGAGTTGAAACGGAGAGGAAGATAACCAGACCAAAAAAGGGGCTGGGGGAATTCAATTTGCTGACACTTCTATAGTAAACTATTCTCACGTCAGATGTCTAATATATTTGGAATTTCAGTACGCTTTGTGCTTAACAAGAAATTGGAAATGGTGCTTAAGGAGATGAACTTGGGATATATAGGGTGATCTCATCTATTACACATAAATGAAATCTGAGTCAACGGGATAGCACAGCGAATAGAGTGCTAGGCTTGGAGTTAGGAAGACCTGAGTTCAAATCCAGTCTCAAACATTTACCAACCGGGTGACTCTTTTACATATTTTTCTGCCTTCGTTTTCTCAATGGGGTAAAATGGGGTGTTAATATAACTTTTTTTGTAGTACTGTTGAGAGGATCAAATGAGAAAGTCTTCTTAAGCACTTAGTACAGTACATAACACATAGTAGGCACTTAATAAATGCTTGTTCCTTTCCTCTTTCCTTACTCCCCCTCTGTCTTGAAATAACATAATTTGACGATGCTGAAGGGTCAACTTTCAAACTATCCTGAACACAAGATACTAAAAGAACAGAATAAGTAAAAGGTAGTGTCATTGTCTTACCACCACCACCAAAATGGCACCCAAGCCTCCCACCCTTTGTTCCCACTTGCCCATTGCTGTAAAATCTTGATAATAATAGCCTGGTCATGGAGGACATCTTTGATGAAAATATGAGAGGCAGGCAGCAGGACTTTCATAAGCCATTTCCTGCAGTATAACTACATCTGCACAGTTACATAAGTGAGTGAAAGGTAAGCAAATACAAGATCCTTTGGGTCCTGCACTGAGTCCAAATGAAAGTTCCCCGTGGATGATGAAGATATGCAGATTCTCCAGTTTATAGGTAACATGATCCTATTGTATCAACTCTAAAACAACACGGAATCTTCTTAGTAAGATCTCAGGTTAGTCAAATGACAGTAGTCAGCCTAAAAGTAAATGTCAGAACAATCAAGTGAATGAAGTATACATATTGAATGTGCACATACATGTGCACAAGTCTACACATGCACATCTGCACATGTGCATATGCACGTACAGGCATGTGCATGCAAACACACATTTCCATGAAACATGTTAACAGAGACCTTTCTCAAAGTTTATATCAACTCATTACTGCCTTCTCTTTAGTTTCAGTCATTCGACCAGTTTGAAGTTCGTCCAATCAGATTTGTATCTAGTTGACATCTCTTCACCTTGATCATTAGGAGAGCGTGAGAATCTTTGCTAAATGTGCCACTGAAATCCAGATGGAGTGCATCTCTGACATTCCTGTTACCTACTTGTCTAGACAGTGAGGCAAACCAAGAGATGAGGCTGGCCTGGGATGACCTGATCTTAATTGAAATGTTTCCTAAATGTGCTGTTCTGTGAAATGTGGGAAAAGTCCTTCTCCAAGGGAATATTTGCTATGAGAATTCAGACTGAGAACTTGCAGCAGGCCTGGAAGGAAGGGAGGAAGAGAGGGAGGAAAAGAAGGAAGGGAGAAAGGAAAGGAGGGAGGAGAGAAGCATTTATTAATCACCTATGATGTACCAGAGACTGTCTTAAGCACTTTACAAATACTCTTTCACTTGATCCTCACAGTAATCCTGAGAAGTAGGTGCTATCATGATTGCCTTTGAGTATATACAAAGAGTAGAATAGATCAGCCAACATAAAGAGCTGGAGACCCAATCCAAGGCGAAGGAGGTGTTTAGGCCACATGTTAAATGTGTTGACTATTAAGGAAAACAATTTCACGAGTATAAACTCAAAAACTCAGACTCACAAAATGGCAATAGTGGGGAAAGGGCTGTGTGTGTATCCCACAGTTTAAATAAAACAATTATACAGAATTTCATAACTAGCCCATTAATAAAGCAAGGTACTGATACATTGTTTAGCACCTGAAACCTCAAAGTGATAAAACTCTTCATCTGCAATAAGCCAGAGGGTGAATTCATTGATTTCTAAAATCTCTTCCAGTTCTGGTCACTGACTATTTCTGGCAAAATGATAGTACACAGAATTTCGGGCTGCTTGAATTAACATTTAGAGGCAAGAGGACCTTGCTTCATTGATTTCTTTATTAAATCATAGTATGTGTAAAGAGTCTCTTTTATCGAAGTCTGACATGCAATCAGATGAACATCTCCTAAAGTCTGTCCATCATTGCCAATATGTGGAACAGATAAATGGATGTGAACAAGAAGAGAATAGAAGTTGATTAGATTTGGGAAATTGGAGCACTTTTAAGGAACCCAAAATTCTTCTGAAAACAAAGATCCATCTTCTTAACATCAGTATTCTTCTTGTAATTCTATGCTGTGAGTCATGGAATGCCACAGTCTGCAAAAAAAAAATGAAGTTGAGGGTCTTCCAAAGGGCAAAGCAGAGGTATATAGTGGGTGTGCAGAGGCTGCAATATGTTAGCAATGAAGAATTACTGGGAAGTGGGGAAAAAGAGACAATGCATGACCAGAAAAGGAGGGCAAGAGAGATGGCCAATGGCCAACCTAAATGGGTCATTGACATCCATGAAAGGTCATGAGATTGAACCAAAGGGTCCTAAAACATTACATGAACTCATTTTGGAGAATTTACAGGAGAACACGGATAACAGTTGTGCATGAGATCTTAGGTCCATAGTAGTATATATAGGGATGGCTAGGTGGTACAGTGAGTAGAGCATCAACCCTGGAGTCAGGAAGACCTGAGTTCAAATGGGGCTTCAGACACTTAACACTTACTAGCCACATGACTTTGAGCAAGTTGCTTAACCCCAATTGCCCTGAATTCCCCCCTCCAAAAAGCAAAAAAAAAAAAAGGATATATGCAAAGCTGACCCTCCCTGTAGATGTGTGAAAGAAGTCTTTCTGTGCCTTTGCAGAAGCTGTCATGGTGCCAGGAGTGCTTTCCAGCTCACCTCTGCCTCTCAGAATACCTATTATGCTCCAAGACACAGATCAGATGTCTTTTCCATATCCATGTATTTGCTGGCCCCCTACCCCAAACCAGATCAGTGTCCACATCATTCTACCCAATAACTTAGGATATCATTGGTGTTTGTTTATCTGTTTGCATATTTACCCCACTACCACCTCCACCAACCAGGGTAAGGAAAGGGCTTTGTTCGGGGTGAGTGTAATGTCAGCGTCCTATTTGATGCTGGGATAAAATGAGCATTGAACAGTCAACAAAAGGAGATTTACTTCCCCCTAACCCAACAAGGAGATGCACAAAGTTTCAGTGGCACTTGGTGTCTCTGATCTCCATAAAGAAATACATCTGGTCATCGGTGCAACAGATGGCAACTCACATGATCTTCAAAAATTTGTCAAGCCAGAAGGGTTTTAACTCCATGTGGGTGGGGCTTTGATGCCTTTAGGTGACCAGAAAGCTACATCAAGGGAGGCAGGAAGCAACCAAATCCCAGGGACAGCTTTGTGGTCCCTTACAGAAAACTAATCCATGTTCCTGGGAAACAGGCAAACTCTGATCCTACATGTCCCTGGAAGGCAGAGTCTGCTTTTCATTTTTGTCTTCATATGCCCAGAATCTGACCCATTGTCTTAGGCATAATACATTTCAGCAAATACTGATTAAATTGAACTGAATGGCTTCCAAAGCCCCAGGCGATGACCTGGTAAACTTAATTAACCCTTTCACTTGCTAACTGCATGTAGATATGGCATAGAAACTAGAGAAGGGACTTGCTCTTTTCTGCAAGTATCCTATTTCTTGAAATCTGCAGGACATATCAAAGCTGTGCCTCATCATTGGACTGGCTTCATCTCCATCACTATTAGTAGAAAAGACCCTTCCCTTTACTCTCACATCAAAAGTTCCTGATATCCTCATTCCAATTCAGTTTGAAGTCTCGTACAAAGCAAACATCTTCTACTTACACAGCTCCAGCAGATTCCATGAAAACCTCAAGGTGGGTTCATTTTGCCTGGCAAATAGCACTTTGGTTAATTCTCCAAAAGAAATTGAATTGCATATAGGCTGTCAGTGGAGCACCATAGGTATGCTGTATTCCATCTTAGAATCCCCAACACTTAATGTAGGAAGGAAGAATTTCACTTTGGGCTACAAAGAGCCAAAATCCCCAGGAGATGGGTCTTAGTCATTACTGATAATGAGATCATCACACCACTCTCAGGACTCAGCATTCAGTGTGCTACCGTGGAAGAGGAGACATTCTGCTTAGGAAGTCAGAAAGGTGGAAAAAGTGACTCAGCCAGTCCAAGTACATATAGAAGAAAGTGAGGGGCAAGAGAAATGGCTGGAATTGATCCCCAGGCTGAGGTGATGGGGCAAAGGCCACGGGAACTTTGTAAAGTCACAGGCAGCTTCCTGAACTCTAACTACACTGATGCCCCCTGGGCAGGGAGTGGAAAGAGCAAAAATGGGGAAACTGAGCTCAGCAAACCCAAAGGCTGAAAGGACTTTCTGAGGGTTAAGTCAGAAGTTGCATTAAATAGTTATCATATTAGCAAGCTAAGAAAAAAGCAAATGAGATTGGCTTTGAGCTGAAAGGGACCCTAGAAGTCACCTAATACAACATCCTCATTTCACAGCTGAGGACACTAAGTGACCTACCCAAGGTCACACACAAAGGGGAAAGTACAGCTGAGATTGGTACCTCAATCCTCAGTCACTGAATTCAAACAGTCCCCCTTTCCCAATGTTGTTCCATTTGGGAAGGCAGAGCTCACACTAACTTGCACGTCAGTGTGAATGGATATTTTTCCTCTCAGAGGAAGCCGGAGGAGTGTCGTAGATAGAATGTGAGACTTGGGGACAGGAAGAACTAAGTCTGAATCCTGCCTCATATGCTTATTAGGTGTTGTGATCCTGGGCAAGTCACTAAGCCTCAGTCCAGAAATTCCTCAAAAAGAATAATTGTGTCTACTTCTAGGTTTATTATGAGGATCAATGAGAACACACACACCATTTATATATATATATACTATAGAGAGATGGAGCATGTATATGAATTATATATATATACTATAGAGAGATGGAGCATGTATATGAATTATATATATATACTATAGAGAGATGGAGCATGTATATGAATTATATATATATATATTATAGAGAGATGGAGCATGTATATGAATTATATATATATATACTATAGAGTGATGGAGCATGTATATGAACTATATATATATATACTATAGAGAGAAGGAGCATGTATATGAATTATATATATACTATAGAGAGAGATGGAGCATGTATATGAATTATATATATACACTATAGAGAGATGGAGCATGTATATGTATCATATATATATATATATACTATAGAGAGATGGAGCATGTATATGAATTATATATATATACTATAGAGAGATGGAGCATGTATATGAATTATATATATATACTATAGAGAGATGGAGCATGTATATGAATTATATATATATATACTATAGAGAGATGGAGTATGTATATGAATTATATATATATACTATAGAGAGATGGAGCATGTATATGAATTATATATATACTATAGAGAGATGGAGTATGTATATGAATTATATATATACTATAGAGAGATGGAGCATGTATATGAATTATATATGTACTATAGAGAGATGGAGCATGTATATGAATTATATATATATACACACACACATGTGCATGCATATTCTCATTCAATTCTGAAATAGACATGACCCTTATGTAGACATACACACAGACACACATGTATATATGAATGCATGCTATGTGTATCCATACATACATGTACACACGTATAAATGTATATAAATGTATATCAGTAAAAATGCATGTAAATAAATATGTATAAATCCAAATATAAAATCTCATTTTTGTGAATCAGTATGAGTCAGTTGGCCCCCACCCTCAAGCCCCTGCCTCCCAGCATTCCTCTGCCTGCCATAGGTCTGTGCTTCCTGTGTGCTCCAACTCTATGCCCCACCCCCAGCTCTTTTCTGCACTGCCTCCCTCCCCCACCAAGCCTGTGTCTGTGTGTGCATGTAGGTGTGTGTGTGTGTGTGTGTGTGTGCATGTAGGTGTGTGTGTGGTAACTAGAGAGGTCAGGTACACATCCACAAACACACAACCTTTATTTACCTAAAGTTAAGAACAACTACCTGGGGAAGGAAGGAGAGCTTTGATGAGGGCAGGGGAAGGTAAAGGCAACAGGATTATGGAACAGTGTTCTTGCATAGTAAACTTAGGGGTAGCTAGGTGGTGGCCCCATGAACAGGGCATTGGGCCTGGAGTCAGGAAAACCTGAGTTCAAACCTGATCTCAGATACTTAGTATGTGACCCTGAGCAAGTCACTTAACCCCTAGTTGCCTCAGTTCTTCATCTGTACAATGAGAACATAGTGCAGAAGGAACCACTCCAGTATCTTTGCTGAGAAAATCCTGTGGATAAAGTCCATGGAGTCATGTAGAGGCAGACATGACTGAGTGTCTGATCAACAACGGCAACAACAGAGAAAGCCTGAGTTGTGAACTATGGATTGAGAAGGAGCCATTTGAGGGCACTCATTCTGGAGCAGTGCCATGGAAAGAATACTAGACTTGGACAAAGATGGCCTGGGTGTTTACAGATTCTAATTAATTGTTTGCCTTTTATTTTTATGTATTTACTAATTCATTATTAATTTGTTATTTAATAAATGCATTCATTTCTTGCCTCAGGCAATCCCACTTCCTGCTTGTGTGATCTCTCAGTCTCCTTGACTCTCCTCTCTCCTCTCCAATCATGCCCTTCCCCTGCTCAAGAAGGGCCAACAGCTCCCCGGTGCCTCTAGGACACTTAATTGTCTTCATACTGCCATTCCAGGCTTAATGCACATTTCTTCCCTTCCTTGTTTCTCTTTGTAAGCCTGTGCTTGGCCTAGAGACTGGCATACAGCGATCACTTCACTCTGTGGTCTAGCTAAACTAGTCATCATGCTGCCCCTCACACAATACTACCATCTGGATCCTTTCACAGGCTGACTTCCTCTAGGGATGAGACCATGAGGTCTCGCCCATGCTCAGATCACCCTCCAGGAGCCTTTCCTGACGACCTCTTCCTTCCACTCTCCCCTGTTCGGTTTAGATCATGTCCCCGTTTTGATCGGATCTCAGCATGCACTGTAAGACGTTGCTCTAGAGCAGCGGTTCTCAACCTTCCTAATGCCGTGACCCTTTACTACTCGTATGTGAGTGTCTCTGCATGTGGACAGACCCCCCCCCGGAG
The DNA here is from genome assembly GCA_028646575.1 of Pseudocheirus occidentalis. Lineage (NCBI taxonomy): Eukaryota > Metazoa > Chordata > Mammalia > Diprotodontia > Pseudocheiridae > Pseudocheirus > Pseudocheirus occidentalis. The sequence continues at coordinate 4,212,976 of CM053601.1, forward strand.
ACGGGTAGAGGAGCGGTGTCTCGACTCCTAAGACCATCAGAAGTGTGTGTTTTCTGGCGGTCTCAGCCGTGTGAAAGGGCGGTTTGACCCCCAAAGGGGGCGTGGCCCACAGGTTGAGAACCGCTGCTCTAGACCCTCTGCCCGGTTTCTGCCGCACTGTTCTTCAGCCTTCCTCACAGAGTTTGTCAAACAGTGCGTTCTCATCCGCAGAGCCGGCGCCTTCGGGTTTATTAGACGCTAGTCGCCGCTGTTCCTCGCTTGGGTCCTTCATTTACTCCGCCGATTGGCCACCTCTTCCAAGAGGCCCTTCCCGGCCCCTCCCCTCACCTCTTCCCCGAGGCCTTCCTTCAGAAGTCGCCTTGTGTTTTCTATGTGTCTGTTTGTTATAGTCCTAGACTGGTTTCCTGTGGTGGAACATTAGCTCCCCAAGGCAGGGACGACTTCATGTTTGCCTTTGCACCCTCAGCACCTATAGGATTCCCGGCACGTAGGAGGTGCTGAACAAAGGCTTACACATTGATCGATGGACCTTGGGCAGGGAAAGTGTTCCATACTACAGCTTCCAATATGAGAGTTAGACTAGATGATAGCATGTATTTATACAGGGCTTGGGGGTTGCAAATCACTTTAGATATGTTCATTCATTTGGATCTTCAGAGCAATCCTGTGAAATAAGCAGTGGTCATATCCCATTATTACAGATGGGAAAACGGAGACTCAGAGGTATTAAGTGACTTGCCTAAGACCACACAACTCCTAATGTCTGGGGCAGGATTGGAACTCAAATCTTCCCAAATTCCTCTTCTATATCCTCCCCATGGAGGCCTCTGAAGTCTCTGCTACCCTAAGGGACTCTCTTTTAGTCTGGAGGAGTCAGTGCATGGTGCAAGGCTTCAGAAGGATCTCAGGAGGGCAATGACATCTACATGCCTCTTTTCCCTACCCCAGGCTGCATTTGAAATAGTTCAAGCTTTTTGCCTCTCCTGACCAAGCCCAATTTACCATAACATTCACCAGATCAGCCTCTGCCTGAGTGGAGGCAACCCATGACTCTATCAGCTCCTTTCTTCTTTCTTCATGAAAGGACAAAAAGCTGATGTTGCACTAATCTCCTCAGAAGATGGATGCTGAAGTTTATTAAGAATTATGTTACTTCATGCCAAAGCATGTCAACATTTAATTCAAATCCAGCCATTCCTGAGATATCCACTTAAGAAATGCTGAATAGCACCCCATCAGGGCACTCAGTCTCTCCCAGAAATGAGCATAAGACAAATTTTACCCATTAAGAACAGGAAATGTCATCACTGAGGCTACAGGCAGCCTGGAGTGGCTGAAAGAACCCTTACTCCCAAGTCCAATGACTTGGCTCTTGAGTCTGACTCTGCCCGCTACCACCTGAGAGGCCTTAAGCAAGCCGTTTGGCCCACATTTACTTCACCTATTAAATGAAGATGAGGTAGGTGTTCCATCAAATGATCTCTAATGTCTCTCACAACTTGGAAAGGGGATTGTTCTAGTCTCCCTCTTGTCCTTACAGATGTGTTAGGCTAAACAATTATTGAGATCCCTTAATAAGGAGAAAGGAAAAAGGAAGGAAGGAAGGAAGGAAGGGAGGGAGGAAGGGAGGAAGGAAGAAGGAAGGAAGGAGGGAAGAAGGAAGGAAGAAGAAAGGAAGGGAGGGAGGAAGGAAGGAAGGAAGGAAGGAAGGAAGGAAGGAAGGAAGGAAGGAAGGAAGG
>CM053601.1:4214814-4255820 GCA_028646575.1 Pseudocheirus occidentalis
GGAAGAAAGGATGGAAGGAAAGAAGGAAGGAAGGAAGGAAGGAAGGAAGGAAGGAAGGAAGGAAGGAAGGAAGGAAGGGAGGGAGGGAGGGAGGGAGGGGAGAAAGGAAGCATTCATTAAGCGTCTACTATGTTCCAGGCTATTCCTGACACTAGACTTGGTGTTCTACCCACTGCAGCACCTAGCTTGATTTGAGGATTTTTTTTCATACTGCCTATGATCTTATGATTAGGGAGTCAAAAGATATGGATTCTAGAGTACAAAGTTTAACACTAATTTGCTGGGTGACCTTGAGCCAAATGAGTTCTCTGGGTGGATCTCAGTTTCAGTCTCCGTAAGATGAGAAGGTTGGGCTCCATGGTCTCTTGGGGCCCTTCTCCTCCAACATTCTATGATTAAACTAAGGGAGAACATTAACCTTAAGGGGACATGATTGAGTTGGCTGCTGCTGGAGAGAAGAGCAAGCAGTTTTATCAGCTTGCTCACAAATTAATCTAAACAGACGGGTTTGGCCAACATCCCTTATGGCCTGCCATACAGAGGAGCATTAGCAAAGCCAATAAAAGAAGCAGGCAATTGCTGGAGGTTAACGGAACTATAAAAAGTGGCAGAGAGTGAAGACGGGATTTTTATTTTTAAAAATTAGCTTCAATAATAGCCACAGGAGAGCCATAAAAGCATCCAGGAAATGTCAGAGATAAAAATGCTCATTTGAACATTTGAGGAGCCTTCGTCCTCAAGCTGCCTCCCATGCTGGCCTTTCCTGACGTTCTCAGACCGCACATTCCTGGCTGCCCTCTCACTCTTCTCCATGCTCAGTTTGCCGAGGCTGGGGAGCAGGAGACATTTGATCTGCAGGGGCAAACAAAGAGAAGCAGTTGGGGCGGGGATGCTTTGGATCCATAGAATTAGGCTATATGGAGATGGGAAGGGCCTTTCAGACCACCTGCACCAATCCAGTCTTTGAAGCAAAGAGGAAACCAAGACCCAGAAGGGAAAGGGACTTGACCAAGGGCATACAGCTAGTAAGCAGTAGAGCTGGGATTTAGCTCAAGTCCTCTGATTTCATTTCCACATCTCTTTCCACTGGACCATACTGTTTTTCTAAAAAATAAAAAAGGCATTGTAAGCAGGATGGGTGTTAGGAATCAGGATTCCTCAAAATTTCCAAAATGGGGATACTCTTCATTGGTTCATGGATAGAAAGAGCTCTTAGGCATATGCCTACCAACATCCTCTGCCCTGAATGGTCCTGGTTGGTCCACTATAGACAGCAGTTTATTATAAATTATTCACAATTACTAGTAAAATGATATTTCAATAAGTATATACCATCAGATTGGAGGAGTCAGTGAGTCAATTAGCATTGATTAAATCCTTACTGTGTTCCAGGCACTCTGCTAAGCAGTAGGGCTAGAAGAAAGTCAAAAGACATTCCCTGCCCTCAAGGAACTCACAGTCTAATGGGTGAAGATAGGGTGCAAACAGTTATGTGTAAACAAGATATACACAGGGAAACTTGGAGATAAGTAAGAGAAAGAAAGCAAGAGCATTAGGGAGAAATCAGGGAAGGCTTCTTGTAAAAAGCAGAATCTAAGCTAAGACTTCAAGGAAGTCCCAGAGGTTAAGAGGTGGTGATGAGGAGGAAGAGAATTCCAAGTGGGGAAGGTGACAATCCAAGTGGTCTGACTCCAGGGAGCTTGGGAATATTCCCTGATCCAAATTTCTATTCAGAATCAAAGCCCACTGTTACACAAGCAGGTTTCAAATGGAAATAGCTCAGAAATGACTCAGGGACATAAACACTCTGAGGTATAATGACTGGTCCCTGATGCCTGGTCACGTGGTTGAATGGGGGTTGGGAGGAGGATAGAGAGCTTTTCTCTGGAGTACTCCAGGGATCTGTGCTCAGCTTTCCATGCTGTTCAGCCTTTTGATTAATAGCTTGGAGAAAGGCAGGGATTTCATCAAACTGGCAGATGACAAAAACCCAGGAGAGAGAGCTAACACAGTGAATGGGTGAGAGAATCGGGATCTGAAGGATCTTCCCAGACTAGAGCACCAGGTTGAATTGAACATGAAAAAATCCAATAGAAATAACTGAGAAATCTTCCGTGAATACAACCCCTCCCTTCCTCCCCCCCCCCCCCACAACTTCAAAGCACTAGATGGGAAGAGGCATGGAAGATCACTGTTGTTCTGAAAAGGATCTGGGGCTTTTAGTGGATAGCAAGTTCAATATGAGTTAGTAATATGATATAGCAGCCAAGAAAGCCAGAGTAATTGGGCTGCATTAAGAAATGAAGAACTTCCAGGAATAGGGGAGTGATGGTTCCATTGTACTCAGTAGAACTCAGCTAGAGGGTAGCAGCTAGTTCTGAACACCACAACTTAAGGACAGTGGTAAATTGGAGTGTGTCCAGAGGAGAGCAAGCAGAAGGGTTAAGGGCCTTGAGTCAATCACATATGAGCATCAGGTAAACAAACTGATGATGTGTAGCTTGAAGAAAAGAAAACAGAAAATATTTTGTTCTGCTTAGCCCCAGAGGGCACAGCTAGAAGAGATCAGCTTCATTTTGGCCAAAAGGTGTTCCATTGGTAGATGCCATCCATTACCCACACTCAGCAATGACACACCCTTGCAATCTCATCCGGTTGATAGAGAAGCTTCCCCAACTAATCAACAACCCTCCTAATCACTTCCTTCCCTTACATTAGGAATAACTTTACTGCCCTGAGAACATCCAAAGGAGGGCAGCCAGAATGGTGTGGAGACTAAAACCTATGCCAGACAAAAAAAAATCCTTTAAATGAACTGAGGATGGTGATGTCAGAAGAGAAGGGTTAGGGGAACATGACCCCCATCAAACAGTCAAAGGGCTGTCCCAGGCAAGAGGAATTTGAATTCTACTTGACCCCAGAGCACTAAACTAAGACCAATGGGCAAAAGTTTCAGAAAGACAAATTTAACCTTAAATAGGGGAGGAGAGAATCCCCCAACTACATAACCATTAAGGGCTACACAGAAGTAGAAGGAGCTGCCTAGGGAGATGGTGGGTTGTCTTTACTGCCTAAGGCCATTGTGACACTCTAAACCCTGGGTTATTGGCTAACGATCACAGGAGCACAGGACTTAAAGCTGGAAGGGTATGAACTCTTCCCTGTGGCCCCCACAAAATCCTCAGTCCCAAAGACTTTGGAATCTGGAAGAGGACACCCTGATATTATAAGAAAATAGCCACAAATATATAAGACTTATTTGACCTCTATCTTAGCGAGAAAAAATAGGAAACAGCCAATCACATGCCAGAGTTTAATGGTGGAAAGGAAGCATCTCACTTAGGAGCAAATACAAAATGAAAAGAAAGGAACATGATTTCCAAGTTCAAGTGTATCTGAGCTGATTCGCAATCAGCCTAAGTCCTCTGGTGACTTCAATATGTGACCCCAATCCAGAATTTCAAGTTCAAGTTCAGATTCAAGTTCAAGAAGGCTCTGACAAGAGCTGAGGTGTCTTTAGTGGGAAAGACCAGAAATTGTTATAGCTTCTTAGAGAATCTGTCTACTGTACTACCCTGTTGTTGTTCTGTCGTGCCTAACTATTCCTGACCCCATTTGGAGTTTTCTTGGCAAGGATACTGGAGTGATTTGTCAGTTCCTTCTCCAGCTCGTTTGACAGATAAGGAAACTGAGGCAAAGTATGTGTCTGAGGCTAGATTTGAACTCAGAAAGACAAGTCTTTCCTGACTTCAGGCCCAACACCCCATCCACCATGCCACCTAGCTGCCCTTTTTGTATTATCTTAGTGAGGACCTAAAAGCAGTATGGCCATCTCCAAATGATCATCCATAGGGTAATACCAATGGCTGAAAGTAAGGAGGAGAGTAGAGCAATAAATGAACAAGGTCTGAACAGGAGATGAAACAAGGAAGTGTGATGGAGTAGAGAATGCCCTCAGCTGGAAGTTAGAAGACCTGGCTTGGGACCTTGGGCAAGTCACTGTGACTCATTGGATTGCAATTGGAAGTGGCTTCAAAGGTCATCTCATTCAGCCCGAACCTGAACAAGAAGTCTCTGACAATGTCACAGAGAAGCACTCACCTGGTCTTAGCTTGGCGAGCTCTGGCGGCATTTACTCATATCTGTACTTTAACTATATAATGATAACAAGAAAAAAACAGCATTTAAATACTGCTTTCAGTTTTCAAAGTGCTTTGCAAATGTCTCATTTTATCCCCACAACAACCCTACTAGAGAGGGGTTATGATCATCTCAATCTTACAGTTGCAAAAACTGAAGCAGATAGTGGCTAAGTGACTTGCCCAAGGCCACACAGCTAGTTAGTGTCTGAGGCAAAATTTTAGCTCCTCTTCCTGGCTCCATCCACTGTGCCACCTAGCTGCCTATACATATGTAATCTATAGGCACGCACACACACACACACACACACACACACACACACACACACACACACACACAAACAGCTAAATAGCCAGTCAGGCAGCAAGAAAGTGTATATAACCAATGGATTAATTGACAACCTATGTGTGTATGTATATACATATGCATATGTATACATATATACAAACTATTACATGCATACAACTGTGCATGCATGTTTTATGCGGGTGTATATAATATACATGTGTGTATGTGCACACACACAGAATATCCTGTATATACACAGTGTTCCAAAAGTCTTAGTGCATTAATTAGCATTAATAACTTAAAACTGCACTAAGACTTTAAGATAATCATATTTATCTATCATGTATATTTAAAGATATCAATATCTTTGGATATATGTGCATATATTTTCCATGCATACATATGTACATGTTATACAGAGCTGAACGACCAGTAAGGTAGCAAGAATGAAGTGTAACCAATGGACCAATAGACAAGCCACACATCTCTCTCTCGCTCTCTCTCTAGCTCTCTCTGCCTCACTTTGTCTCTATCTCTCTGTGTCTCTGTCTGTCTGTCTGTCTCTGTCTCTCTTTGTCTCACTTTGTCTCTGTCTCTCTGTCTCTGTATGTCTTTCTGTCTGTCTGTCTCTCTGTCTCTCTCTCCCTATCAACATACCTATATCTCTATATTTAGATATGACTAAACACAACATCTAACTAGATTTATATAGATATTTATGTATAAATATAAATAGCTATAAATAGCTATAGTCATCTCTATATCTTTAAATCACTATAATTTTCCCTCACTTCTCTTCTTCACCTCCTAGAGAACCAGCCAATAGAATAGTAACTTTTAAAGACAAAAAAAAAAGAGGGGGAAAAATCAGCCCAACTAATCAATACATTGAAGAAGTCTGAAAATACATCCAATGTGCAGCATATATATAGCTGGCTATCTATAGTGTTTGATGTCGATGTGCTATTATGCAGACACAGAAACCCACCGATGCAGCTCCGGCCAGCTTTAGCTATGCCCAAGGAGGGTTGCTTTTCTCAGGATAAGCTCTCATGCCACTTAATTCTTCCATAACCATAATTGGCCGCAGCCTTCCTTAGCTTTCTTTCCCATCTGAAAGATGACCCTTCTAATAGCGTACTGAGATTAGAGAAAGGCACCAGCTCAGCATTTATTCAAATGCAAGTGGTCTGCCCAGCAAGGTCTTAACCTCGTCCTGCCATGTCTCTGCATTTCTTCTATTCCTAGTGCCTCAGACGGGGTCAGTCAGATGATGGGTGCTGACCACAGATTAACTACTGATGCTGTGGGGGAGACAAGGGGAAGAGAACGAGCTTTACAGTGAGACCTCCTGCATGCCAGATACTCTGCAAAGTGTTCTCTCAATAATCCCATCCGTCATGTGGCATTATCCCCATTTCACACTAGAGGAAACCGAGTCAAACAGAGGTTTAAGTGACTTGCTCAGGGTCACATTACTAGTAAGTGTATGGAGCCAGATTTGAACTCAGGTCTTCCTGACTTCTGGCCCAGGGCTCTATCCACCAGCTGTGTCTAGTTGATAGCAATGCAAGCTGGAATTGGCTTCCCGCAACCCACCAATTTATAGCATGCACTATGGTGTCTTCTGAAGCTTCCATATTCTGCCTTCCAAACATGGAATCATTTTCATGGTGGATCTTTCCTCTCCTGTGGGGCCTCTAGTGTGTGTCTCATTTGCCCTAGGCCCTTTCCAAACTTTCCTGGTACTGTCAAGGACACCGCTGTCCTCCTAGGCTCCCACCTTCACCACCTGGGTATGGTCTTCAGCAGTTCATTATACCTTAGCAGATAATGGACCGCATGTTTGGGCCATCCAGCAAAACATATCCATCAGCTGTCTCTCTCTGGAATCATGTCCTGGAAGGAAGGAGGAGGCTTGGACACCATTGCAGAGGTCGCCCTTTGCTGGAGGCATGACTTGAGGTGGGAGTAACAATGAAGAACATTGTACGGCTCCTGCTTGAAGAGACTGGTGATTCTGACCAGAAGTACCAAAAAGTTCAGTTTGTGGGTTACACAAAAGCTGACAGAGAGTCCAGCTTTGCATCAATGGGCGGTCCATAAGAGGTGTACATAGTGCATATTTTCTGACTTTTTTTGATATATTGGTCAGTTATGCTGATTTTTTCCTCTTCATTTTTTGGTCTTAATTTACTATTTTGGGGGTGGCTAGGTGGTGTAGTAAATAGAGCACCAGCCCTGGAGTCAGGAGGACCTGAGTTCAAATCCAGCCTGAGACATTTAATACAAAATTAGCTGTGTGGCCTTGGGCAAGTCACTTAACCCCATTTGTCCTACCTTCCCCCCTCCAAAAAGCAAAAAAAAAAAAAAAAAAAAAGGAGGGGGCAGAAAACTAGAGGAAACTACGGTGATATAAGAAGAGCCAAAAGGCAATAATAAAAACTTATTTAAACAAAATAGAGAATATGGGGGATGAGGAGAAGTTCCAAAACATTGTCAACTAAGAGTTGTTCCAAAGAAGGGGCATGAAAGATATCAGAGAGCTATATGGCCATAAGATGAGAGGGACCAGTCATGTGGCCAGACAGAGGGACAATGGATGGATGTTCCATATGTACCATTGAGTCAACATGCAACATCAACAGAAGGAGAGGAAGGGCTGTAGCCCATTGAGTGAACCTTCATGGAATAGCTTGAACGCAGCATCACATGGGATGGCTGACCATTGGTGGTTGTGATCTGCTTCATTCAAGGGACTAACCACATCTTTGAAATCACAAATCTCTTGAAATAGTGCTACTCCTCATTTGCTCATAGGTCTACAGAGCAGGGTAGCTAGGTGATGCAGTGGTTAGAATGCCAGGCCTGGAGGAAGATTCTTCTTCCTAAATTCAAATATAGCCTCAGACACTTACTTGCTGTGTGACCCTAGGCAAGTCATTTCACCCTGCTTACCTCAGTTTCCTCATCTGTAAAATTAACTGGAGAAGGAAATGACAAACTAATATCTTTGCCAAGAAAACCCCAAATGGGAATATAAAGAATCAGACACAACTGAAAAGTGACTCATTCTACAGAACAAGAAGGCTTTGGAGCCATGTGCAGCTGAGATCCCTCAGACATTACTGACATTTCCAACTTCGGTTCTTTTGACAAATTGCTACTTTCTACTCAATATCTAATTATTTGTCAAAGTCCTTTGGTCTTATTAGCAGTAATAATTAACACTAATGGATAAGTTGTCAAAGGAGACAAGCTTCTCAAAAGAAAAACTGCTGTCTATTAATAGCCCAACATTAATTGATAGGCAGGGTAGCATAGTAAATTGATGATTGAACTCAATTAGGAAGACCTGAGTTTGAATCTCACCTACAACACACGGTGGTGGGATCTAGGGCCTATTACAAACTCTCAGTCAGCGAAAACAAACCTTTGCAACAAATGCCTCTGATAAGAGCCTGATATTGAAGACATATAGGAAATTGTTCCACATGTCTAAGAATAATCAAATAGTCAGTCAATGAACATTTATTAAGCACCTATCATGTGCCTAACACTGTGCTAAAGTGCTAGGAATGCAAAGAAAAAGAAAAGATAGGCCCTGCTCTCAAAGAGCTCAAATCTGGTGGGGAGACAACACGCAGTTACATACAAAAAGTTACAGACAGGGTAAATGGAGATGTTCAACAAAGGACAGCCTCTAGTCTAGGATGAAGGGGGATCAGGGATGGCTTCCTGTCCAAGGTGGCCTTTCAGAGGAGGCTTTCAGGAAGCCAGGGAAGCAGGGATGTGGAGATGAGAAGGAGAGCATCCCAGACATGGAGGACAGACAGCAAAGATGACCAGAGAGCACAGAGACCAGAATTAAGGAGGTACGGGCACCTGTGGCAGTACTGCTTGTCTAACTTGGACTTCTAATAGGGCCTGAGCAGCTATTAAAGCAAGCTTGACATAGAATCCTAACTGCTCCGTACAGCCTGGGTGACATTGACCACAGAGACTTGACATCTTACAGCATTGGTTCTGTCACTGTAAAATAAGAGAGTTTGTCTAGGCGATAAGATCCTTCCAGCACTGAAGCCGGCAATCTTATGTTCTTGGTGGCAGACTGTGACAAAGGTCTCTCGAGTTTGGAAAATTGCTGTAGCAAAAAAATGCAGTGTTGTAGACTGGACTCCCCCACTGATGGCACTGACTTTTCTCAAAGGTGGCCAGGAAGAGCCCTTCGAGCACTGCCTAAATCAGAGCTCTCCATGCCAGACTTAGACACTAGACATCAGCCTGGCTGTGACCTTCATAGGCCTTTGATCGATATGTAAGCCAGGGGAAAACAGGACTAGCTTTTGGTCCAAAAATGGTAAGGTTTTCCTTGGTGACACACAGAAACAAACAGAATTGTCGTCTCCCATGTGTCTTTGCTTTACTTGAGTGACTGTTCCTGCGTGCTATTGGGAGAAGTGGGTCCTGAAGCTTTGTGCGCAGACAGTCCTTTGGTTGGCCCAACATCCAGGCATGGTCCCTCTAGGTCCATCATGTTTCAGAGAGGGCATGATCCACTTTTCTGACTGCCTTTTCCCTTGAAATGCCAAATGAAAGCCACCAAGAGGTTTGAATTTCTCTCTCCCAGGCTGTTTGCAGCTATAAAAGATGAAATGTCCCAGCACTACCATCTGGAAACATTGTCCTTGATGATGAGGGTGATGATGGTGGTAGGGATGACAATGTTGGCTACCTTTAATGTAGCCCTTCAAGGCTTTCGAAAAGCGTTGAACAGACTTTCTCAATTGGTCCTCACAAGAGCCCCAGGAGGGGGTGCTATTATGTTCTCCATTATACAGATAAGAAAACAGAGGCTGAGAGAGTTTAACTGGCTCACCCAGGTTCACACAGCTGGGATGTGTCTGGGGTGGGATTCAAACTCAGGTCATCCCAACTCCAAATCCAGTGCTCTATCTATGGAAACACCAATCTATCTGTGTGTGTGCATGCATGTGTGAGTGTGCTTTGTGTATGTTAATGTTTTGTGTGTGTGCACATATGTATGAGTGTGTGTGCATGTGTGTATGCATATGTGTGTGCCTATCTATCTATTTCTCATCTATTTATCAAGCTATCTATGTTCAACCCAGAGAGCAGAAAACTGAAGAGAGGGGAAGAAGAAAGTCTTCAAGTATTTGAAGAACTCTATCTATGGAAGTAGGATGAACATGTTTTGTTTCACCCCAGAGGGCAGAAAGCAAAGCAATAGATAACAGGTGCAGAGAGGCATACTTGGGCTTGATAGAAGGTAAAACATCCCAACAATGAGAGCTGTCCAAAGTAGCATGGACTGCCTCATGAGCTTGTGAAACCCTCCACTAGAGCAGAGATGTCATTCATACACATGGCCAAGGGCTGCACAGGTCCTGCAACACTCCCCAGTTTACCCAAGCCAGCTTAAAATGTAATTGGAAATTATTTAATAAAATAAACACAAATATAATAAGATATACATAACAATACAATTTAAAACTAAGTCAATATGTAGCCTGCAGGGAACTTTTTTTGTAAATAGTATTTAATTTTTTTCAATTACATGTAAAGATAGTTTTCAACATTCTTTTTTTTTTTTTGGAGGAGTAAAGGCAAGGTAGTTGGGGTTAAGTGACTTGTCCAATGTCACACAGCTAATGTCAAGTGTCTGACACTGGATTTGAAATTAGGTCCTCCTTACTCCAGGCCCAATGCTCTATTCACTGCACCACTTCGACATTCCTTTTTACAAGATTTTTTAGTTCAAAATGTTGCTCCCTCTCTTCCTCTTCCCTCCCCAAGACAGTGAGCAATTTAATATACATTATTTTTGTGAAATCATGCTAGACATACTTCCACATCAGTCATGTTGTGAAAGAAGAAACAGAACAAAAGAGAAAAACCTTGAAAAAAGCAAACAAGAAAAAGTGAAAATAGTCTGCTTTGATCTGCATTCAGACTCCATAGTTCTTTCTCTGGTTGTGGGTATTTCCATCTTCCACTTTCCATCATGGGTCTTTTGGAATTGTCTTGGATCATTGTGTTACTGAGAAGAGCTAAGTTCATCATAGTTGATCATCACTCAATGCGGTTGTTACTGTGTACAATGTTCTACTGGTTCTGCCCACTTCACTCAGCATCAGTTCACATAAGTCATTCACAGCTGATCATTGTTACAATGTTGCTGTTACTGTGTACAATGTTCTCCTGGTTCTGCTCACTTCACTCAGCATCAGTTCACATAAGTCATTCACAGCTGATCATTGTTACAATGTTGCTGTTACTGTGTACAATGTTCTCCTGGTTCTGCTTGCTTCACTCAGCATCAGTTCACATAAGTCATTAACTGCTGACCATTGTTACAATGTTGCTATTGCTTATGTAGCTCCCTTTTCCTTTTCTTTGATCTCTTTGGGATACAGCCCTAGCAGTGGCATTGCTGGGTCAAAGGGCATTCACAGTTTGGTTGCCTTTGGGTCTAATTTGCAGGGAACTTTCTGCAAGTATCAGTGGCTTCTCTTTCTGTTTGAACTTGACACCACTGCAGTAGAGGCCTCCAAGAGCAGGCTGGATAATGATTTCCTGGGGATACTTTAGAGGTGATTCTCAGTTAGTTATTTGAATTAACTATAAGTTATTTGAATTAGTTATTTGAATTAACTGGCATCTCCTGTCCCTTCCAGCACTGTGATTCTATGTCTTTGTGAAGGAAAGTTTTGTCTGAGAAGAGTGTTCTAGCCCAGGCTTTACAAAGCTACTTGGAGCTGGAAAAGGGTACGTGAGTTGAGATTAGGAGGTTTGAATTCAAATATTGACTAAGTTACTTAACATTCTTTCACCAAAGGGATATTGTTCTTCTGTTGCCTCAGTTTCTTTTTTTGTAAAATGAAATGGATGGACTAGGCACTGGCCTGAGAGCCTCTCCAACTCTACCTCCATGGCCATGAGTCAATAACGTACAGGAAGGAGGTGGGATTGGCTCAATAAATTGTGGTACATAAATGTAATGGAAAAGGAAGGTATGATGAATGTAATGAACACAGAGGAACATGAAAAGAGCAATATGAACTACTGCAGTCTGAAATCAGCAAAGTAAAGCAACCAGTCCACTCTAGGACCACAGCCATGGAAATGGAAAGACCAATGATAGCCACAAAACAATCCAAAGTGAGAGAAAATTGGCAAAGAGCTCAGCTAGAAAGGAAAGCTATGAGAAGCCCTTGCGCCACTCTCTTACAGGCAGAGACTACAGATTATCCAGATTTGGGGATAGTTTTTGAGTTTTAAACAGTTAGTGCTGATTTTCCCCTTTTTTATCTTTGAAGACAGAATGCTTGTTTTACAAGATTGCACTTTACAACCTGTGTCAAACTGCTTACCATCTCGGGGGAGGGAGGAAGAAAATTTGGAACTCAAAATTTTTTAAATGAATATTAAAACTTGTCTTTACATGTAAATGAAAAAATAAAACATTATTTAAAATTTTAAAAAATATACTTCTATGGGATGTATGACATAAGATGTGTGATGATATAAAAAGAACAAAAGATCTCAATAAAACTTTTTTTAAATCATGTGTGGGGAGAATCTCTGAGGCAAACAGGCTAGAAATCAGTAATGAGCTAGCCATAAGGACCGAGCATCTGCAGGTGGCCAGAGCTAAATGAGATTCTTCCCTGGAGCTAGGGACTGGGAAAGGCCATGAAGATATTTGCAGCTGGGAAACTTGACCCTAAGATTCCTTTTTCAAAAGAGTAAGTTGAGGACCTGCTCCTAGTAAATGACAGACACATAGAATGGGTGTAGAGAAGCAGAGTCAGCTAACAAAGAACCCATCCCTCTCATGGTGATGATGTCACTACCAGTTTGCTCTTCACTCTAGACAGTCTCCTGTTCAAAAGGTTTGCTTAGCTGAGGACTTTCAGCAGAAAAATAGCCAAGCAATTTTCCTTTAGATGACATCTATCAGAAGTTTAAGAAATTCAGAGAGAGAGGGAGAGGAAGAGAGAGAGGAAGGGAGAAGAGGGAAGGGAAGGGGAGAAGGTTACCTCCAAATTATCTGTGCCTAATTTAGATCTGTCCTTTACAGGAAATCAGCTATCTCAAAACACCTAATAAAAACAACGGTCCTCCTTCCTCCCTTCCTACCAACATTTGAGATTTCTCTCCCTTCCACCATTCACTTGGCCCCATTCTCCAGCCTGACCTCTACTACCTACTTCTCACTTTACTACAAAGTGGGATCTGCCTTTGGAAAGGTGCTTGGGCAGAAGAGTCATAGGGACCATGTAGCTTCTCCTATGATTCCTCAGCCCTTCCCAGGGATCTCAGTCCTGATTTTGACCCCAATCCTCATTGAATTAAGAGAATGCAATTAATCAACCCTCAGTCCTCAGCGTAAGTGAGGCATAGCACAAAACCCAGAGAGGCTAGAATCTGGTGATATAAACATAACAGGAGAAAGAATGTAGCCAAGGTAGGAGAAGACAATGAGCTTCACCTCTAAGCTTAGCTTTTGCTCCTACTTCTATTTGCCTGAGAGACCAAAAGTATCTCTGAGTTGGGAAAATTGAGAGGCCTTGGGTTTAGAGCCTTTGTGGGAAGGGCAGCCTCGGAGGAGATATTAAATTGATACAATTCAGTGTAGCAAGGTAGTTAAGGACAATGGTTCACTCATAGTGAATTGACCCAGTCCTGGCTCCACTTCAGACAACACAGGTTACCACTGAGTGGGTACCTCAAGTACTTAACTAGCTATGAAGGATGTAGTACATGGCATGGCCACCAGATGGCATTCCAGTTACCTATGAGCCTCAAACTAACATCTCATGGCTTGTGCTTTCTTCCAAGACAGCTAGCTAGTGGCTAAGGACCCCAAGGCAAACCAAGTCTGCCATATGGACCCAAATGACCCAAAATACAAAGCCC
The DNA here is from genome assembly GCA_028646575.1 of Pseudocheirus occidentalis. Lineage (NCBI taxonomy): Eukaryota > Metazoa > Chordata > Mammalia > Diprotodontia > Pseudocheiridae > Pseudocheirus > Pseudocheirus occidentalis. The sequence continues at coordinate 4,228,186 of CM053601.1, forward strand.
TTTCTCTTCAGTATCCATCTCCCATGGGCTTGATTCAACTGCTCAGTCATGACCCCACAGATTCATAAAGTAGGCTATGTGTGCGTAGGTGTTGCCAATGTAGGTTATGTGTGTGCCCACATGGGTTTCACTAAATGTGACTAGAATATCTATCTCTGGAATCTCACCCGTTTTGGCTCAGGCTAGCCCATTCTGTGCTTTTCAGAAAAAAGGACCCTGAATTAGAATCTACCTGCCCTCCTAAATATTGCTTGTTTAGGAGAAAAATAATTCACCTGATTGCTATCCCTTACTGAGATTGGAGTGCCCCAAGTTATGGCTTTACTCCCCACCAAATGCCAGTGACATAAAGACTGCCAACAGAGAAAATTTCAAATATAGTGAGCAGAAATCAAATCTGCAAATTATGCAGATTTGAACATACAAGATAATATACACTACATACAAGCTAGCTCAGCTTAATGAGAAGATCTCCAACTCACTCAACAGGAAGCCTCTGAAGTTTCTCAGCAGCAAACTCCAAGCCAGGAAGAGTATGCTTGAAGCTTCAGCTCTTCTCTGCATCACCTTCTTCCTAGAGTCTTCCTCTTCCTTCAGGAACCTGTCCTTGAAGAGAGTCTGGAACCACCCATTCCTTCTCTTAGAAGATTCTCTCAAGCTCTTTTTAATTCCACCTTCACAAAGGCATGGAGCAACCTTTCTACCAATGAGAAGAGTGTTATGCAAGTCACCAACTTTAAAACCAGGTTAAAATAGGTTTCTCAAATTCAGTTTTTGTTAGGCTTCTGTTTTCCTACATTTATCTCTTTTCTGTTTCTTTTTTGTCACCTTCATATTTTAAATAATTTCTTTGTCCCTGCAGTCCCAGTAATTCCATTACCTCCATTCCATTCTCCTACAAGGCTCCATATTTCTGAGTAACTGGGAAAATCATCATCCCTTCTCTGTTCAACTATGCAGTTGGTAACAATATGTCACCCATTCCCCTCCATTCCCCACCTCCCTTTACCACATTTATACAATTTCTCATTCCACTTTGCCCTCCTTCAAAAGCTGCTGATTCATCTAGAGAGGGTCAGATGACTTAGTCCATGATAAATCAGTTCAATGCTTACATCTTTGGGGTTTTTGTAAATTTTTAGGTTCCCCTGAAATCTCCTTTATCTATTGCTGTTGCTTTCTTTCTTTCTTTTTTCTTTCTTTCTTCTTTCCTTTCTTTTTTCTTTCTTTCATTTTCTTTCTTCCTTCCTTTCCTTCATCTTTCTTTCGTCCTTTCCTTCTTTCTTTCACTTATCAATCTCTATCTTAATAAGAATAAGAATGACAACCTATAAACATGAAATAGTCGATTTGTTATCAGGCTTTTTCCTGAGAGTTGTATATGTTTATCTTACTTGTCTTTATGTTGTTTTACATGCTTGAAAGTCGAACAATCTCTTCACCTCCAGTTTTCCTGTGAAGAAAGTCCCAAATTCCTCTTTGTTTATAGCTTCTCTCCTTCTAATTCCCTTTTTATGATTCATCATTCACATTTGAAGTGTTTTACTTGTAACTAGTCACTCCCCAATCACGCCATCTTTCTTTAACCTTTTTCTGTGTTCCTATAACCACTTACTTCCTCTTTATTTTACTGTATATTTACACTAAAGTGTATGTGTGTGTGTGTGTGCATGTAGTCAGCCTTCCTTCCTTCCAGATGAGTGAGCTTTGTAAGATATTTACATCCCTCCATCTTTGTATATCATTATTTTGATGTACCCCAAATACTTAGTTCTTCTTTCTTCCTCCTGATTTTTTCTCTGCCAGATTCCTTTTCCTTCTCTGTTTTAGTCTCATAAAATCAAACAAGAGAGCAAAAAACTCAACCCATGCACCAAGTTTGTTTTTGCTCACTTTTATACTATCTAATGGGACTTAGTAGGGAAAAAACATGATTGTCTCTGCAAAGACGTAAGCATTGATTATCATTTAGTCCATTTTACTTGTTTCAAATATAGTTATCAGTTTCCATTCCTCTTTTTACCTCGGTCTCTATTCTTCCATTTTATAAGTAAATTCATCTGATTCATGTTCATGGTGTTATTAATGATGTAATGCCCTATATCCTATTCTTTTATTCTTTTACTTGCTCCCCATACCCATTCTTTGCACTGAAGAAGATACTGAGAGAAAAGAAAGATTTACTCTCACCATATATGGTTCCAGATTATTGCCTTTTCATTCTTTCCTTTTATTCCTCTCTAATGATGTAGTTCACTTTGTTTTTAATGAATCTCTCCATGAATCTACCCTACCTCCCTCTCCCCACATGATTCCTGCTTTGAGCTTAATGAATTCTAACATCAAACACATGGATGTGTTCAATCCTCCTTCCTCCAATCAGATAAAAGAGTTCATAAGATACCCACTCCCCTCTCCTTTCCTAATCATAATCTACTCATGCACCCATTATAGAAGATAAATTCTACCCCATTCTTCTCTCTTTCTTCTCTAGTGCATCCCCTTTCCTTTAAAAATCATAAATATGTAACAAAATGGTTCCTTGCCCTCTCCTTATTCCCTCTCTCCTCTCCTCTGTCTCTGTCTCTGTCTCTCTCTTTCTCTGTCTCTGTCTCTCTCTCTCTCTGTCTCTCTGTCTCTCTCTCTCTCTCTCTCTCTGTTTCTCTCTCCCTCTCTCCCTCTCTCTTCTTTCTCATGGGTTCTTCCATTGGTTCTAATTTTTCTGTACAATATGACTAATGTGAAAATAGGTTTAATATGAAAAAATTAATGTAAAAAATTTACTTGTAATTGGAAAAAATAAAATACTATTAAAAATAGGAAGGAAGGAAGGGAGGGAGGGAGAAAGAAAGAGAGGGGGAGGGAGAAAGAAAGAAAGAAAGAAAGAAAGAAAGAAAGAAAGAAAGAAAGAAAGAAAGAAAGAAAGAAAGAAAGAAAGAAAGAAAGAAAGAAAGAAAGGAAGGAAGGAAGGAAGGAAGGAAGGAAGGAAGGGAAAAAGAAAGAAGAAAATGTGGAAATGCTCTATTAAAAATAACAAGAAGATTTTACTAGCTTGACAAAGTCAGTTATCCTTTATTGTAAACATTCATCTTTTGCTTAGAGGAATATTATATTCCAAGGGATAGCTACTAGGTTTGATTTGCTCATGACTGGGAGTCCTTTGTACTTGAACTCTTTCTGGCCATTTCCAGTATTTTTTCTTTGGCAAGGAACTCTGGGTTTAGTCCATTGTATTCCTGGGAGTTTGCATTTGGGGATTTTTTTCAGGAGGTGCAGGGCATTCTTTCTGTTTTCACCTTGCCCTTGAGTTCTACTAAACCGAACAGTTTTCATTTATGATTTCTTAAAAGGTGATGTCCATCCTTTTTGTGGCTGATATTCTGAGGCAGTCTGATGACTCTCACATTATCTTCATTTGGTCTCTTTGCCAGAGTGGGGGTTATTAGCAGATTCCTTACATTTGTTTATTTTTCAGACTTTTGATTCAATCCAAGTTTTTATTGTTATCTCCTGGAGTCACTGATCTTTGTCTTGTCAAATCTAATTTTGTCCGTCCCATATTGAGCTGTTTATTTTCTTCTAGTTCTTACCTCTAGAGCTCTCATTTATTTTCCCATTTTCTCATCTACAGCTCTCATGTAATTTTTATCATTTTTAATTCTTGCTTCCTTTTTCCCAAGAATTACAGTAAAGTTTAGGATACATCTGTGATTTTCACTGAGACTTTGAATGCAGCTGGTATGGAGTTATTCTCTTGTTTAGGGTCCATATCTTAAGCCCATATTTCTTTATCATTGGGGTTTTTCTTCCATTGGTTCATTTTTCTGGCCTTACTTCCTGAATTAGGATTCAGTGCCACCCCAGGACCTGTCTTCTCCCATATTCTTGGGCAGGCTGGGCAGTGTCTGCTTGGTCCTCACCTTGCTTTCCCAGGCTTATTGTGCTGGCTTTCACTCAGATCACTGGCAGACTTCAGTATTTCTATAAGATGTGTGGTTGGTTGTCTTTGATAGAGGTACTAGGTAGTATTGTATCCTCTTTGAAGATTCTCTGATCAAGGTAGTCAGCATACTCCTGGGTCCTTCTTCAAAGGGCATTGAGCAGTCTTCTACCCAACCTGGCACTTCCTTATTCCTTCTGCTGTCTTAAATTGGATGAAGGAACCTACTCAAGGTTCTCTGGATTTATTGGTCATTGTTTAATCTGGTTCTCATTTTAGGTAATTAGGATTGTTGTTGTTGAGGAGTTTTAGTCATATCCAACTTTTCATGACCCCATTTTGGGGGTTTTCTTGGCAAAGATATTAAAGTGGTTTGCCATTTGCTTCTCTAGCTCATTTCACAGATAAGGAAACTGAGGCAAAGAGGGCGAAGTGACTTTCCCAGTATGAGGGATAATTTATAGTGAAGTTATATAGATAGAATGAATGGCTAGAATGGCTTCAGTATTCACTAGGCCTAGGTTTAGGTCACCTGACCTTCAAGCAATCTGGGGCTTACAGCAGTGGAGACCCTCCCCCAGAGCTAGCTCAGCAGACGATAAAGCTGCTTTCATTGGACACCCACGTGTTTCCGGGTCCTTTGTCTCAAAGGGATTCCCCCCCCACACCTTAGGCTGTGGGTCGGGCCCCCCCCTACCAATGGGAGTGAGGGCCAGTAAAACCAACCCAGTGAGGTTGGGTTTACTAAATAACCATGGCCTGGCTTCTACCTGGTGCTCTCTCCCCTCTGCCATGTGGGCAGCTGGGAAGGGTCCTTTCTCATGAGAAAGAATAAAGATCTTTTCTGACCTTAGATTCAGACTCTGAACTCTCTCATCTTGTACACCAGGGTCATACAGCTAGTAAATGTCTGAGGTTGGATTTGAACTCAGGAAGAATAGTCTTCCCAACTCCAGGACTGGAACTCTGTCCACTTAAGGTTAGTAGGTATAAAAGTGGGAGATGTGGTCTTCAACATATGGTCATGTTCTGAGTCTGTGTCAAATTATTCTTTTTTAAAAATTCATATATTTATTGAATTGGTATTTATTAATGAATTGCCTGCTATGTGCTAGGTATTAGAGATACAAAAGCAACAGTTAAAAAGTCTGCCCTCAAAGGGTTTGTGTTCTATTGAAGGAAATAACATAAATATAGATACAAAGAAGTATAAAATTAAAATATATAAATTCAACATAGAAATCTAGTATAGAAATATACAAAATTAAATTCTATTCAGTATTACATCAAAAATACAAATTAATATTAAATTCAATAATTAAAAAATAAGTAAATACAAAATACATACAATGAAGATTTTAAAAGTAATTTCAGAAAAGGGCGGGCAGTAACATCAAGAAGGTCAGGCAGGGCTCCTGTAGGAAGCTGCAGTAGAGCTGAGTTAAACAAAGATTGTGACGAGGTGGGACAGAGGAGTGACAGCATAGAGGGCTGCTGGGAGCCTATTACTTTGATGCTACTTTTCAAGGAAGTGACTCTGACTGTGGAGAAATGCCCACAGGAAGCCACGTGTTGGGGGATGGTCACATGATTCCTAAATCCCCTCCCCTCTCCCTGTTTTCCAAGTTAGCTCTTTTTGTACAGTACATGTCACTTCTTATCATTTCTTAGTTTTTTAACTTTGTTAAAATATTCTTCTTCCGTCATTGAGTCTCCGAGATCTGTGTTTCATTATAATTTTTTATGTTGTCAATTGCTCTGATAAGATTTTCTATCTTTTCTTCTAAACTGTTTATTTTCCTTCAAAGACTTCTAATCTGCTCTTCTTTCAGCTTTTCTTTTTCTCTTTTATCCAATCTTGGAGTCCTTGTGACCAATCTTGTTTTTTTTTTTTCCTGAAGTTTGACTTGTGATTATTTCAGTGAGTTGCTTCTGGGATTTTATTTCATGATTCTTTTAATCTGTAAGATTTTTTCACTGTAGTTGGAACTCATCTGCCTCCTCATATATTTAGCTTCAGTTCTTGGATTAGAACTTTGTGCCAGGGGCAAGATTTTCCTCTCCTACCCTGCTGGATGGAAAAGAAAGTTGAATGTAGAAGCAAAGGATACAACCAAGACTGAGATGGTCTGTGGGGTTGTCACAGGCCTACAGTCCCTTCCCCCAAAGCCTGGAGGCCTCTCTTTGCTCCTCACTCCCTACCACCCCACCCAGCATTTTAATAGAGCTTTCAGGTTTCCAAAACATAGTAAATCCACTGTCTCTTTCCAGCCTCATGATGACCCATGAGCACAAGTAGTGGTCATATGACCATGAACAACCTTCTGAACTTCCCTGAGATTGCTTCTTCATGTTTGAGACTCAGCGTCTCCCCACCCCATCCTCACATCTCACTGGAACCTGCCTCTCTCTGACATGACCCATCTCACCTTGGAGGCCCTCAGAGATCTAGGCAGACGTGTGAGAGCCACCCCTGCTCCCAGGCCGGCCTGACCGTCCTCCCAGCCCCTGGAAACTGCCTGTAGGCCTTTCTCACAGTTTTATTTTCTTCCAGAGACAGTCCTGGCTGCTTTCTCAACCTTCCCATTATCTGATCCCCAAGCCTTTCATCATTCTGGTCCCCTGCCATTGGAGACACATGCTTACTAGTCACACTCCTCAAACCTAAAATCTCCGGCCAGGACTGGAGGACCTTTCTGAATGTTTTCATCTGGTTTGAGGCCAAGAAATCCCTTCCAGAAGTTGTTTGATCATTTCAGTCGAGCCTGACTCTTTGTGACCCCATTTGATGGGTTTCGTTTTGACAAAGACACTGGAGTGGTTTGTAACATTTCCTTCTCCAACTCATTTTACAGACAAGGAAACTGAGGCAAACAAGGACAAGTGACTTGCCCAGCTAGGAAGGGTCTGAGGCTGGATTTGAACTCGAGTCTTCCTGACTCCATCCACTGAACTGCTTAGCTCTTCTAACAAACCTTCTAGCAGACTGGTTCTCAACTGTAATTTGCATTTCAGCATCACTTTTAGGTTTAAAAGTACTGTTCTCACAAGAATCCAATAAACAATTAATATTGTCCTCTTTTTATCAATAAGCTAGCGGGGCTCAGAGAGGACTAGTGATTTGCCTAGGGTCACACAGCAAGGTAAGTACCAAGGCCAGGATTTGGATCTAGAATCTAACTCAAATGGTCTCATAATTACATGTTTCTGTTTTCTTTTTTTAAATAAATATTGATGTGCATCTTATTCTAGGTTTTCTTAGTGATTCAGGGGAAAGATCACATCCTCTGTTAGGCTGATAAAAAGGTCATGCATTTTTGCTAACAGCTTCCCAGTCCCAAAGAAAACTTGTTTTGTGTTCATTGATAAATGTCAGAGTCTTTAGGGCCCCTGCCCTTTCAGGCCTCTGGAAAGCCCCAGCTCTCTCAGAGACAGGAGGATGACTCAGTGAGCCTAGCCTAATCTGGAGGGAGCTGGCTACTCATTGGCCTTTCTTATCCACTCCCTGGGGCTTCCCAGGAGCTCTGAAATCAAACAGAAACTCTGTCTTTTTCCCTTCCACTGGATTCTCTTCCCCAAGTCAATGCAGGCCTTCTGAAGGCTGGCTGAGGTTCCCCTTCAGAAAACCCTCCCAGAGTTCCTGAGGGCTGGAGACTCCCTGGATTCCCAAACTTCCTCCACAATTTTCTTGCTACAATTACAGAAAATGATGGATCTTTTCTGTGCTCAGAATAGACGTGCTTCCTTCCCTATACAGTATAGCTGTACACAATAAAGAGAATGCTGAATGCAGAGTCTAGAACACCAGGCTTTTAGTTTTGCCTCAGATGCAACCTACCTGACTGACCCTGAATAAGTCACTTAATCTCAGAGCCTCAGTTATTTCATCTGTAAGATGGGAACAACACCACCTATAGAACTTACACAACAAGGTTGTTGGGAAGATCAAGAAATAGATGCAAATTTATTTACACACTTTAAAGAACCATATAAATAGGAGCTGTTAGTATTTTTTGGAAATTCTTAGGGCAGCTAGGCGGCACAGTGGATAGAGTGCCCAGCCTGGCGTGAGGAAGCCTCCTCTCTCTGAGTTCAGACCTGCACCCCTTTTCCTTCCTGAATTTGAAGCACAAGGACTCTCCAGAGCTGGAGCCTGGAAAATTTCCGGCCATGGGGCAGATTGACAGCACACAGACAGGAACACAGGGCTACCTGGGGGAACACAGGAGACCTCTCTGTTTGTATTTCCTGCCCCAACCAGGGAACGGAGCAGTCGCACAGGTCAGGGAAATCGTCTCATCTGTTGTCATTGATTTAGAACTGGAAGGGAATAGAAATTGTCCAGTTGAATCCACTCCATTCCCATCATTGTACAGAGGAAGCAACATGGAGCAAGAGAACTAGTATAGAATTTGGAGCCACACTGTCCGCAAGAGCAAGACGAATAAAGAGAGCACACAGGAGGGCTGCCAGCACAGGTTCACTCTCCATCATCTCAGACAGGAAAGACACTAAGAAGGGGTTAACAATCTTACTTTACTCTACCTGGTCTTCTCACAAGTGTCTCTGAGCACAGACTCCCACAGCATTCACTAATTCCCCTCCTCACATGGGCCAGTGAGAAGGGAGGGGGAAATAGGGGGGCAATTCTCCCTGTGTCTCAGTGTGGTCAATCAAGACAGGGACAACTTGAGCATTCCCCTAAATCCCCTCCAGCCTCAATGGGGGCCAGCTGAGGCAAACACAGGTTCCCCCCAAGCCATAAAGGGGACCTGTCAAGGCACAGCGTTCCAGCTTGTGCGTGTAATCCTAAGGGTTCCCCACTCACTGACCAGTACCTACCTGCTTTATAGCCTCACAAGTTTACAGCACTTCATCCCTATGTCTCCCTGCAGCCTAGGTGGATGTTTACAATTTAAATGCTGCACAAGCATGGTGGAGATGTTTTGAGCCATGATCATAAGAACTCATTTCTAACCCCTGGAACAAGAGACTGTTATGGCCATGGATCCTGGGAAACTGAACTCCAAGAAATAATAACAAAAATCCACTTTACACATACTAAAATCCATCTTACTTACACTGTCCTAGAGTGAAGAGCTAGAAAGCTGATCCAACTGCCTCGTGTTACAGAAGAGGAAAATGAGCCTCAGAGAGCTATTGGATGAACACCACCGTGCACAGGTAGTAAGAGTCTGAAATTTGAAACTCCTTCCTCCGAAGCCCAAAGCAATGGCCGGTCCACTGCTGGGGGCTGCTCTACTGTGTGTGCATCGTGTGTGCACTGACTTATGTACATACTGTCTCTCCATTAGAATATAAGCATCTCAAGAACAGAGATTCTTCAGGATTTTTATTTTTTGCTTCTCCAGCACCCAGCAAAGTGCTGGCACCCAGTTGGTGCCTGATAAATGCATGTGGATGGATCTGTGCATCGGCTACATCTCTCTCTCCTGGATGAAGCTCATAGAAGGATGCCAGGGCCTCTGTCTCCACGGTACATAACCTTCCGTTAAATCAGGGAAGTCAATCGTTCCCTTTCACTTGTTTGCTTTTCCCATTCACATTTAGAAGGGATTTTCTATCCTAAGGAGGAAGATTCGTTGAAATTAAAAAGCTAATCCCTGGCTTTTCAGTGGGCCCAAAGAAGCATGCCTAGCGTACATTAGACACCCTTAAAACACGCAAGCATTTACACAGCCTAGTCTCGATAGAGCTAGAGCTAGCAGCTTTAAATGAGGAGAGGTCCGGGAAATCTTAGCTGTCTGATATATTGCTTAATTTAAATAGCTACAGATTTCGGACGAGAGCCTCACATTCTGCTTTCATAGCCTCAGATATGATTGTAGTGATAAACTGAGGTTACTTTATTTCCTTCACAAGCTCCAAGATCCAGATAACTATGAATTGACTAGCAAGCTGCAGGGCTGCTCTGTGGCATCTGGGGCAAATTGAGTCTTCTCTTTACTCTTGGAGGTAAGAATAAGGGCCAGAGGTGTATAAGGACACCTAAAGAGTCAATATTCCTATTTGTTAAGGCAGCAAGGTGACACAGTGGATAGACTGCTGGGCCTGGAATCACGGAGAGCTGAGTTCAAAATAGGCCTCAGACTTTTAACTAGCTGTGTGACCCTGGGTAAATCACTTAGCCCTGTTTGCCTCAGTTTCTTCACTTGTAAAACAAGCTGAAGAAGGAAATGGCCAACCACTCCAGTATCTCTGCCAAGAAAACTCTGATATGACTCCTACAACTAAGCAACAATTCATGTTTGTTATAAAGGATTTCTTTTTGTTTTCTTTCCCCATGGGAGGGGGGGGTTAAGAGAGAGAAAAATAAATACCTGATAATTGAAAAAAAAATTTCATATAAAGGAATAGTCAATCAACAAACATTTCTTAAGCACCAATTACATGCCAGGCAGTACACATAGCGTCAGAGATACAAAGAAGAAAAATGAAGTGGATCCTGCTCCCAAGGAATCTGCATTTCATTTGGGAGAGACAACAGGCATTTTGGGCACCACTGGCTTCTGGCTCTCCTCCTATCAATATGAGCGCACCATCTCCCTCTCCCATGGGGATCCTTCTCCTCCAGATCATTCCCTCTCTGTCCTGGGCCCTTGTCTCTTTTCACCTTTGGCTACTTTACTCAGTGATTTCATCAGGTCACATGGATTTAATGACCATCTCTTTTCTGATGATTCTCAAATCTACCTATCCTGTGCCAACCTCTCTGCTGACCTCCAACCTCCCAACTCCAACTGCCTTTCAGACATCTCCAACTGGATGACCAGTAGACATCTTCAACTCAATATGGCCAAACCAGAACTCATTGTTTCCCCCCAAACCCTATCTTCCCTGTGATTATAGAAGACGACACTATTCTCCCAGTCCTTCAGACTCACAACCTAGGAGTCACCCTAGACTCCTCACTATTTCTCAACCCGGCCCCCCCCATTCCCAATCTGTTTTCAATGTCTACTGATTTCACCTTCGCAGAATCTCTGGAATGTGCTCCCTTCTCTTCTCTGACCCTGTCCCCAGCCTGGTGCAGCCTCATTCATTGTTTATTGCAATAATCTGCTGGTGGGTCTGCCTACTTCAAGCCTCTCTCCACTGCGACTCATTTTCCATTCAACAGCTAAAGTGATTTTCCTGAAGCTCAGGTTGGACTCTATTACCTCCCTATTCAATAAACTCCAGTGGCTCCCTATTGCCTCCAGGATCAAACATAAACTCCTCTTGTATTCAAAGTCTTTCACAACTTGCACAACTCTGCAGCACTTAAATCCAATTCATGCACAAGTCAAGACATCACCCACCACATCCTGATATCATTGGTCCTCTTTGAAAATGAAGGATGAGAGGGCGGCTAGGTGGCGCAGTGAATAGAGCACCGGCCCTGGAGTCAGGAGTACCTGAGTTCAAATCCGGCCTCAGACACTTAACACAAAAAACTAGCCGTGTGACCTTGGGCAAGTTACTTAACCCCAACTGCCCTCCAAAAAAGCAAAAAAAAAAAAAAAAAAAAGAAAATGAAGGATGAACAACAACAACCTTTCAAGTGTTGTTATACCTTACTCCCTGATCCTTACTCTTCCAATCCAATAATACATATCTTACTATTCCACAAACAAAATACCCTATCTGTAGCCTCTGGGCATTTTCTCAGACTATCCCTCACACTTGCAATGTTCATGTTCTCAATTTCTACCCATTAGTTTTGCTGGTATTTTTTAGGTCCCAGCTAAAATCCCAAATTCTATACGAACATTCTCCCAACCCCCTTCATTCTAGTGTGTTCCTTTTCAATTATTTCCTATTTATCCTGTATATAGTTTGTTTTTACATGTTTGTTGCTTGTCTCACCTTGTCTCACCTATGAGCTCCTTGAGGGCAGAAACTGTCTTTTGCCTCTTTTTGTATCCCCAGGATTTAGTACAGCACCCGGCATATAGGTGCTTTAAAAAATGTTTTTGGCTGACTGAACATGTATCCATACAGTTATAATCCAAATATATCCAACATAAATACAAGTTTTGGTTGAGAAGTACAAAGGAAAAGTTTCATGTAGAAGGTATTTGATCTGAGCTTTAAAGGAAAATCAGGATTCAAAGACCCAAAATTTAAAAAGGAGTGCATTCCAAGCCTGGGTGGAGAGCACCATGACTCACAAATGGGAGGTGGAATGCTTTATGGGAAGAACAGCAAGAAGACCCGTTTGGTTGGACTGTGGATGGCAAGAGGGAAATCATGAATATGAAGTCTGAGAATGTAGGTAGGAGCTAGATGGTAAAGGACTTTAAATATCAAACAGGGAAGATTCTATTGGATCCTAGAGAACAGGGAGAACAAGGGAGTTTAGTGAGCAGAAGAGAGCCATGGTCAGACCTGTGTTTCGGAAATACCACCTCAGTAGTCATGTGGATGATGAAATGGAAAGAAGTGGTTACCTTTCAGAGAGGGGCATTAATTCAAAGACCATTAAAATGATGTAGATGAGAGGTGAAGGGGGCCTATATAGGGGTGGTGGTCCCTCCAGCTAACAAATGGGTATAGAGATGAGATGTTATGGAGGTACAAATGAAAAGACTTAGCAAACTATTGAATAAGCAGGATGAGAAAGAAAAAAGTTGATGGTGATTGGAAGGTTGGGAAATGGGTAACTAGAAGATGATGGTGATGGACAAAAAGACAAGAGTTTGGGAAAAAGAATTGTTCTGGCGGGAAAGACAGTGAAATCTGTTTTGGATGCCCATGGGATATCAAGGTTAAAATGTCCAGTTGGTAGTTGCTAATGTGGAAGCTCAAGAGAGATAAATATATCACAAGAAGAAGTGTTTATAAATCATCAACTGTTTGCCAGGCAATGTGCAAAATGTTTTACAAATTTCATTTGATCCTCCCAATGACTGGGAGGTAGGTGCTATTATTATACCCAACATACAGATGAAGAAATTGAGGCACAGAGAGATTAAATGACTTGTCCATGGTCACAGGGTTAATGTGTGAAACAGGATTTGAACTCATATCTTCCTAACTCCAGGCCCTGGAGCTCTATCCTTGTACCACTTAGCTGACTTGGAAGTCATTTTTGTAGAAGTGAAAGTTGAATCCCCCATAAATGATAAGGTCACCAAGAGGGTACAGATAAAAGAAGACCAAGAAGGCTGGGGGTCTACCCTCAATTAGAGGGCAACATTTGGATTATGAGTCAACAAAAGAAACTGAAAAGGAGCCGTGAGATAAGCAGGAAGGGAACCAGTGAAGAGCAGGGTGGTAAAAACCCAAAGCTGAGAACATAGCCATGGTGACATGATTGTCAGTAATATCAAATATCAAAGAGGTTGGAAAGAATGAGGGTTGAGAAAAGGCCATAAAACTGAACAATTAAGACATCATTGCTCACTTTACCAAGAACAGTTTCAACTGTGTGATGAGATCAGATGCCTTTTTACAAGGAAAGAATAAGCAAAAAGGGAATGAAAAAATTGTTTGTTTGAGTGACCAGCTGGGAATGTTGTGGAAAAGTCATTCTAATGATAAAAAGTTAATGTCATTTGTTTAAACAAAAAGGGAAATGAAAACAAAGCATCTTAGCAGTGGTTCCAGGGGCTTCCCAGGCAGTGGGATCAGGGAATCCTTTCTGGATGTTCCAGCAGTGACTCACTAAGCTGAGCTGCTCAGCCACAATTTGGCCACTGTGTCCCTCCAACCACCCCCAGCCCTCATCCCACCCCAAAATGCATGGCTGTCAGGCTGAGTTCCTCTGGTCCTTAAGCTCCAGTCTGAGACAGGTTCCCCTCTCCCTTACTTTTGTTCTTGAATGTCAACTTAGAGATGAGTGGGATCAAAGGCATTTCCAACCTACCCATCTCCTCAGCAAATGAAGGCATTAGCCCAAGAAATGAACTTCATCCAAGTCCTTTGGTATTCAGAAATCCACGTAGGCAGTTGTGTTTGTGTGTATGTCTGTGTGCGTGTGTGTGTGTGTGTCTGGGGTGGGAAAGGGGGGAAGGGAAGAAATGCATTGACTTTTTGATCCCTGACTAGGCTAGATTCCAATCACAACAAGCTGCAGAAGTGGCCAGGGGATCCAACGGGCTGTTCTGATTACTGTAACCCACAATATAATGGGGCTACCACAGAAAGAGAGGCACTAGGTGATTCCATTAGGGAAATGCATCCAAGGAGGGGTCCAGTGGAGCCAGCTATGGTGTCTGTAGTTGGGAGTGGGTGGTGAGGCTGTCTGCAAAGAGTAGGAGTGCTAAGAGTTGCTGCTGCTGCTGAAGTAAGCTTTGTTGGGCCTCATGGCTCAGGTTAAAGCAAACACTTTGGTTTGGGATTTCTAGAAAATGGGTACTCAGGAAATGATAGAATCATAAGCACTATTGTTGGGTGATGCAGAAAGTGGACAAACAGTGCAGAATCCACTATGGCAACATAACCAGAGGTTTGTGCCCACGTGCAAGACACTCATCCTAGTCAGAGAGGGAGGGACACATGCTGGAGAAAGAACACACTAAAAGTTGGGGTTTGGCTCACGAAGTTACAGACCCTAAGGCTGGCTTTATATGCTATAGAATTTTTCCTCCTGGGAAAAGGACCTATTTGTTCAAAAATATTTCTAGTAGCTCTTTTTGTGGAGGCCAAGAATTGAGAGTTGTGGGGAAGGCCATCAACTGGGAGCAAGCTGCGATTGTGGTGGGATACTATAGTGCTACAAGAAACGATGAGCAGGCAGACTTCAGAAAACCCTGGGAAGACTTGTATGTGAAGCAAAATGAGAAGAACCATGAGGACATTGTATACAGCACCAGCACCAGCACCAGTACCACTGCAAGGGCCTAAGATGACTCTCATCCAGATAATCATCCAAGACAAATCCAAGAGACCCATGATGAACAACGGTAGCTACCTCAGAGAGAACTGATCAACTCTGGGTGCATATTGAAGCAGACTTCTTAAAAACCTTATTTTTATTGCTTTCTTTTATTTGTGTTTTTTCTTTTACAACAAAACTAATATGGAAATATATTTGACATGACTTCACACATATAATAGACATCAAAGTGATGGCTTTCTTGAGGAGTAGGGAGGAGTAGGAGTAGGTAAAGGGGAGGAAGAAAATTTGGAACTTGAAAATTTTTTTGCTTTTTTTTTAGAGGGCAATTGGGGTTAAGTGACTTGGCCAAAGTCACATGGCTAGTGAGTGTGTCAAGTGTCTGAGGTCAAATTTGAACTCAGGTTCTCCTGATTCTAAGGCCAGTGCTATTCCCTACACCACCTAGCCACCCAAAGAACTTGAAATTTTTTAATGATTGTCAAAAAATTTTACATGTAATTGTGAAATATTTAATGAAAAAATTTTCAAAAATAAAATGGGAAGTTACCAAGCAGACACATATCAGGTGAGCTCTTCCCTGGCCCAATTCTGCCTTGTTGCCTCCCTCAGGGCAGTGCCCCTGGTTACCTCTCTCTTGCCTGTGCAGCATTTCCCAGAAGTCCAAAGTCTCTCCTAGAGGTCATTTCACCTCCCCACCTTATTGAAATGAGTCTGTATTTAAAAGTTGATCTGAATAAACTTTCTAAGTAACTTGATCTGGAAACATTTAGTGGCACTGGCTCCAGGGTCTAACATTTATTTATTTATCTATTTTTAGCTCTGGTGTCAGTAAATCCCTAAAGAAGGACTGTAAAATTTAGGGTTGGAAAAAGTCTTAGAGTTTGTCCAGTTTGGTTTTTAATTTAAAATGGAATGAGACTGGTCAATTGTTTTAAACAGACCTTTATTAGGTGTGTAAGACCCTGTGCTAGGGGTTGGGAGCAAGGTAGTGTTTGATGACTTTTTTAAAGGTAAAGTGCCTGCCCTCAGGGAACTTACAGTCTAATATAGTGTGATATGCAATGGGCTGTGATCAGGGCAAAGGAGAATGAGGGGAAATATGAGAAATTTGCGCAAGGAGAGGAAACTCTGTGTGTGCCATATGCATTTCTGTATTTGGAGAGAAGTAGTGTGGTCAGGGAAGGCATCATGAAAGAAATTGCAGAAGCACTAAGCTAATGAGCCCAAACACTGGAAGATGTGGCTTCTACTATCACATCACTTCTGATATCTGCTTACCTAGGAGAGCCTTCTCTGCTAATAGCATCGAACTGAGAGGAGGAGGATCATCGTTACTGATGTTAGAATAGCTAATATTAGAAGGTTAGGTTAGATGTTAGATTATTATTCATATTAGAATATTTAAAACGCTGGTGACTTTATGGGAAAACCTACTTCTAAACCCATATTTCATCTTTATTTCACTTTAAGCATTGGGAATCCATAAATTTCATAGTCTGACTCAGGGGGGAAAAAAAGCCCTATTGCTTTCCAAGGCCACTAATCTTTAGAGTGGCTGACCACGGCAGGGAAACTCAGCTCTTTCTTTCAATGTAATAATGTAATTACAGTAATAGCCGGCATAAACCAAACATGGACATTTATCAGTGCAAAGAAATGAACCTAAACAGAACAACCCAAAAGCAAGGATAGTTTGGATATTAGGGCACCTAAAATTCCGCCTCCTTCATGGTGATGATTTCTACCCATTACTGACTTGAAACAAAGTTCTCTTCTTGCTTGTCTTTTCTCACAGTTCACTCATCTGTATTCATACCCCACTCCAGTTAGCTGCCCCCATGCTACTTGCAGGGCCCTAGGAAAGTCACTCCACCTGGAAAGATGTCCAGCACAGAGGAGGTGATAGTCACCACTCTATGCCTCCCTCAGGAACCACAACTTGACCATTATGTACTATGCTGGACATGTTTTAGGGAAGACATTGATAAACTCACAAGTGTGCAGAGGAGAGCAATCAGGATGTTGAAGAGTTTCAAGAACATGAAGATTGATGAAAGACCTGGAAAAGTTTACCCTGGAGAAGAGAAGGTCACAGCTACTATAGCAGCTATCATCTAGGATTTGGACAATTGTCCTGTGGAAGATGGATTTGACTTGTTTTACTTGGTCCAGATGGCAGATTGAGGAGCAATGACTAGACAACCTCTTGTCACAAAGGAAATTTCTTTTCCAGTGTATGACGATCCAGAGCAGGGGTTGGCAAACAACAATGCAAGAGACAAATCGAGTCCATGGTCTATTTTTGGTACATTTTGTAGACTAAGATTTTTTTTAATATTTTTGAAATTTTTATTTTTGGAGTGGCTACCTGGTTCAGTGAATAGAGCACCAGCCCTAGAGTCAGGAGGACCTGAGTTCAAAACCGGCCTTAGACACTTAGCACTTACTAGTCATGTGACCTTGGGCAAATCACTTAACCCCAATTGTCCTGCCTTACCTCCTCCAAAAAGCAAAAAAAAAAAATTGTTTTCATTACAAATTCTCTTCTCCCTACCTTTCCTCTCCCCACTCCTTCAGAAGGCAAGAAATACAATAATCATTATGCATATGAAGTCATGCAAAACATTTTCACATTAGCCACGTGGAGGGGGGAAGGGGAGGAAAAAGAAATTAAAGAGAAAAAATGTTTCAATCTACACTTAGATTCCATCAGTTCTCAATCTGAAGGTAAATAGCATTTTACATCATGAATCTTTTTGGCATTGCTGTGTATTATTTAACTGGTCAGAGTGGCTAAGTTTTTCACAGCTGATTATGATTACAATATTAGTTACTGTATATAATGTTCTCCTGGTTCAGCTCACTTTACTTTGCCTAAGCTCATGTAAGTCTTCCCAGGCTTTTTCTCAAACCATCCCCTTCATCATTTTTATAACTCATCTCATTGGGGTACAGACTTAGTAGCATTGTTGCTGGGTCAAAGAGTATGTACAGTTTTATAGCCTTTTGGGCATAGTTCCATATTGCTCTCCAGAATGGTTGGACCAGCTCAAAGCTTCAAAAAGAATACCCTAGTATACTATTTTCCCACAGCCCTTCTAGCATTTGTCATTTTCTTTTTCTGTCATACTGACCAATCTGATAGATACCGGAGGTGGTACCTCCGTGTTTTTTAAATTAGCATTTCTCTAATGATTAGAGATTTAGAGCATGTTTTCATTTGTCTTATTGAAAGGTTTGATTTCTTCTTCTGAAAACTGCCTGTTCATATGTTTTGACTATTTACCAATTGGCTCTTATTTTTGTAAATTTGGCTCAGTTCCCTAAATAGTCAAGAAATGAGAACTTTATCAGAGAAATTTGGTATGAAAACTTTTCCCCCGCTTCTTGTTTTCTTTATAATTTTGGCCACATTAGTTTTATCTGTGAAAAATCTTTTTAAATTTCATGTAATCAAAATTATCTATTCCACCTCCTATGAATCACCTTATTGCTTGCCTGTTTACTAACTCTTATCCTATCTATTGATCTGACAGGTAATTTGCTTATGATAACACCCTTTATAATTAAACCAATGCACTTCTTTCAAGTTTATCCTGGTATTAGTTATGAGATGTTGGTCCATACCTGGTTTCTATCAGACTGCATTCCAGTTTTCCCAGCAGTTTTTGTAAAATAATAAACTCTTACTCCAGCCAGTGGGTTTATCAAACAAGAGACTACAGTGGTTATTTGCTTCCGTATATTGTTTATCTAATCTGCTCCCTTGATGAGCCATTCTACTTCTTATTCAGTACCACATTTCTGAAGGATGATCAATTTGTAATATAGAGTGAGGACTGGTACTACTAGATCCCCTTTTTTCAGATTTTGTTTTCATTGAAGTTCCTCCAGATGAATTGTGTTGTTTTTTCCAGCTTTATAAAATAATTCTTTGGTAATTTGATTGGTATGGCACTGGGTAAGTAAATTAATTCAGGTAGTTTGTAATTTTTATTGTATCAGCTCAGCCTAACCATGAGCAATGAATATTTCTCAATTATTTAGATCTGTCTTTGTTTGAAGAGTGTCTTCTAATTATGCTCATATAATTCCTGTGTGTGTTGGCATGTAGACTCCCACATGTTTTATACTATCATCAATTATTTTAAATGAAATTCCTATCTCTATCTCTTCCTACTGGGTTTTGTTGCTAATACATAGAAATGCTAATGGTTTATGTGAGCTTCATTTGTATCTTGCAACTTTACAAGTTTTTCATTGTTTTAGCTAGTTTTTAGTTGATTCTCTAGGGTTCTCCATATCATCATATAACCTGCAAAAAGTGACAGGTTTTTTCCCTTTTTACCTGTACTTATTCTTTCTATTTCTTTTTCTTGGTTTGTTACTATAGCTAGCATTCCTAGTACAATATAGTACAATATTGAATAATAACAGTTATCGTGGACATCATTGCTTCACTCCTGATCTTCTGATCAAGAAAGCTTTCTAGCTCATCTCTATCATAGATAATGCTTACTCCTGCTTTTAGATAGATACTACTTATCATTTTAAGGAAAGTTCCCTTTATTCCAGTGTTTTTGAGTTTGTTTTAATAGGAATGGGTATCATATCTTGTCAAAAGCTTTTTCTTCATCTATTGAGATGATCATATGATAGTTTTCATAATAACTGAACCAGTTTTATATTGCTAATGATAGTGTATGATTTTTGTGATAGATTATTATAATATCCTTACTAGTATTTTATTTAAATTTTTGTATCAATATTCATTAGAGAACTTGGTCAATAGTTTTAGTTCTCTGTTTTTGCTCTCCATGTTTTAAGTATCAACAAAATATTTATGTTGTTGAAGGAATTTTGATAGGATTCCTTCCTTACCTATTTTTAAAATAGTTTATATAGTATTAGAATTAATTATTCTTTAAAAGTTTGGTAGAATTCACTTGTAAACTCATCTAATCCTGGATTTTCTTCACCTTAAGCAAATTATTTATGACATGTTCAGTTCCTTTGTCTAAGGAATGATTATTTAAGTATTGTATTTCCTCTTCCATTAATCTGGGAAATGTATATTGTTTTAAATATTCATTTATTTTATTTAGATAGTTTTATTGGGGTTGGGCAAAATAGTTGCTAATAATTGCTTTAATTTCATCTTCCTTGATTATGTGTTCACCTTTTTTCAGTTTTAAGACTGGTAATTTGGTTTTCTTCTTTCTTTTTTAAAAATTAAATTAGACAGTGCTTTATTTTATTGATTGTTCTCCCCTATAAAACCAGCTCCTGGTTTTATTTACTAGTTCAGTTTTTTAACTTTCCATTTTATTAGCCTCCCCTTTGATTTTTAATATTTCTATCTTGGTATTTAATTATTGTTTTAATTTGGTGGTTTTCTAGGGTTTTTTTTAAGATGTTATATGTCCAATTCATTGATTGACTCATTTATTGATATAAGTAGACATAATAACTGCTAAGTACTGCTTTCACTGCATCTCACAGATTTTGGTATGTTGTCATTCTCTTTAATAAAATCATTTATTGTCGTTTTCTTTTACATTTTAAAATATGATATATTTTATTTTAAAATGTCAGAATCATCATTAGCTCTTGGGCAGTGCAAACATAGAGGGCAGGCCACCTTTTGGCCCACACACCAAAGTTTTCTCTGGTCTAGATGATCACTGACACCTTTTAACTCTGAAACACTGTGTTCCTGGGAAGTGGAAAGAGACTTAGATGGGGAGTGAGATCTAATTTTAACTATATAAGCCTACTTCCTCTACAATGTGCCATCTTTCATGGCAATTTTTGTTCATTCATTTCAGTTGTGTCTGACTCCATGACCCCATTTGGGGGTTTCTTGGCACAGATACTGGAGTGGTTGGCCATTTCCTTCTCTAGCTCATTTTACAGATGAGGAAACTGAGGCATTGTAAGTGACTTACCCAGGGTCAAACAGCAAGTATCTTAGGCCAGATTTGAACTCACAAAGATGAATCTTCCTGACTTCAGGCCCAACACTCTAACCACTATGCCACCTAGCTGCCCAACGATGGCAATAACAATTATTAATGCCAGCAATGACTCTGTTTTCTGACTTTGAGATCCCAGTCTCAGAGGACTTGATATTAGAATAAAGTGATTAGACAAAATCATTTTCTCCTTAATCCCATGCTTGCTGAAGTAAAGGCATGCTTCTCTAATCATATTTACATCGTCTGCATTTATCTTGAAAAAGAATGATTCAGTGTTCTGAAATAGAGTTCTGATATTATTCTCCGGGGCAGGGGCTGAGCAGGTGCTGCTGCTTAATCTCATATGGCAGG
Organism: Pseudocheirus occidentalis; assembly: GCA_028646575.1. Lineage (NCBI taxonomy): Eukaryota > Metazoa > Chordata > Mammalia > Diprotodontia > Pseudocheiridae > Pseudocheirus > Pseudocheirus occidentalis. Next base: position 4,249,301 of record CM053601.1, read on the forward strand.
AGCAAAAGGATTACAAAGGCCGTTGCTTCTGATCAACCCAATCCAAGTTCCAAGAAAGAAAATGTGTTCCCTCGTTCCCAATAATGCTTTCTCCAATTTCTCTCTGAAATGTGTCAGTTCTGGAGATGAGCCAAGCCAAGTCTATGTGAGAAGAGTTAAGAGCCAGCAGAGACACTATTTTTAATTATATTAAAAGCATCTTGTAAATTTCTCCTCACTCCTGCTGTAATGCCTCTTCATTAATCACTCAGGCTGAAGCGTGTGGAGTTTGGCATTCTGGGGCTGAAATCTGCATGTGATGCTCTCTTCACAAAGGCAGCATCCTTCAGGGAGGGAGTCTGCTTGTGGTGAGGGCAATAGTTTAGTGCATGGAAGAAAAGTCCCAAAAAGATAAGGATGAAATGGGAGCAAAATTGTGTGGCTTGGTTGATAATAAGCATCATCATCATCCATGAAAATGTAAACATGATGTTTTGAATCATTGTTTTCATGTCAAAGACTTCAAATTTCAATCTTCAGAGAATAAAGAGCTTTCCAAATATAGGATGCCCCCTTCAGCTGAAGGCATGGGAATCTTGTGGAAATAGGATGGTGTGTGTGCCATCCCTATTGACCTGTGGTTACTGGAGAAGGACTGAGGTTGTGTTGCACCTACAGAAGATAGCTTAGGTCCTAACGCTTTTATCCATCTATACAAATCCAGGACTCTATCCACATGTGCAAGAGTCTATAGAACACTCCATATGGAAGAAAGACAGCCACAAGAGTGTCCTGCTGTTTACCTGAACCCCATTACAGATGAGAAGAACTGAAATAAGGTCATAACAACAGCAACACACGCTTTGCTGCAGTGTTTGCCTCTCAACAAACCCAGGATACAGGAGGAATTCCAAGGTTGTTACTACCATTTCACAAATAAAGATACCGAAGCTCAAAGAGGTTGGCTGATGTCCTCCTCACACAGCTTGGAGATGTCATCAACCAAGGAATCAGACCAAGGATTGCTGATTCCAAGGCCTTTTCCCAGCATGCTATTCATTAGTTTTACCCTTTCTTAATCAAACAATGGAGTCTAATTGAATATATTCACGTTTTCTTTTAGGAGACCTGAAAGGGGCGATGGTATTGAAGTCTAAGTCAGAAGCAGAGCAAGGAGAAGAATGATGATTGACCAACTGGGGCCTGTCCCTAAATAAAGGACCCAGGAGGAAGTAACCAATGGGAGAAGGAGATGGGCATGGCAAAGGGATGTTCCAGGGAAAGAAGGTTTTAGGAACAGATGGATGTTCCCAAGTGAACAGGCCTCAGGCACTGAAGGTAAGCTTCTGGGTGAGACAGCAGTTGAGGCATCGTGTCAAAGTTAGGAGCAAAACCGGAATGGAAAAGGCAGAGAGGATGTGGTGGATACAAAGAGACACCAGAAAAGGGGGCATGTCAGGAGACGGAAGGAAGGCTTTGAAGACAAATTTGACTTACTACACAATTTTTCTTAAGGCTTCCCCTATCACAAGCAGCTGGCATATGGCAATTTGGTAGCTGCCCCAGTGAGCTTCTCACTGAGTCATTAAGAAACCCTGAGGAATCACCATGGAGCTATGCTAGGTCTTCCACTGTCTCTTTGCTTTCAAAAACTCTTCAGTAGGTACTCTATGGTCATTTGTACTTGGATGTATAATAAGCCCATGAGAAAAAAATGGAGAGAATAACAGCAACACAAGAAATCAACTTTTTAAGTCCTCTCCATACCCCTCAACAAGAATCTCATCCCCTCTATGGTCATGGATACCCCAAGTCAGGAGTGCCTACTGCCGTGGTGTGCAGGGAAGTCTGGGAATCAGAAAAACCTGCATTCAAGCCATGAGGAAGAGAGATGAGCTATCTCGGCATGGGAAGCCTAAATGACGGCCCCAGGCAACTTTCCAGAGCTGTAAGTTACACCTTGGGCAGCTAAAGGGGGCAGTGGACAGAACACCAGCTGGAAGTCAGAAAGACATCTTCCTGAGTTCAAATCTGGACTTAGATACGTCCTACCTGTGTGACCTTGGGCAAGTCACTTAACCCTGTTTGCCTCAGTTTCCTCATCTGTCAAATGAGCTGGAGAAAGAAAGAGCAAGCCACTCTAGTACCTTTGCCAAAAAAGCTACAAATGGGATCACGAAGAGTCAAACGCAACTAAAACAACTTGAACAACAAAAAAGTTGCCGTTACAGCCGCGATCTGCATCCGTGGATGAATTTTTCACACTGGGAATCTCTAACAGATTAAAATAAAAATCTATTTACAAATCTGTATTATTGTTGTTTCTGCTTCATTTGTGTTCGTCTCATTCTAATCTTTTTCCACGGAGTTCATGTAGAAATTGCCCCGGGACAAGGCCCTGTCCTGTCATTATTCTTCCATATTGAATATTGTACAAACTCCAGCAGAGGTGAATCAAGCAGCTGCTTCTTTCTGCTGAATAAACCCTTGGAGGCTACATTCCTCTTCTGCCGGTCTGCGGCCAAGCTCCTCTGAGGTCCCTCCCGAGAAGACGGCCAATACAATATCCTGGCACATCCTCTCCCCCTTGGTTTGAGTTTTCTCTACTTGGGCCTCATCTTCGAAAGCTTTCCCCCTATGGAGTCTGGGAATGATGAGTATTTCTTACAGTGATATCTGTTTTAAAAAAAAAAAAACTTCTTCCATTTTTATGAATCCACGTTATGTGTGACTGATTGCAGGCAGTAATTCTGTCTGGTTCCAGGACCACCAATTGGAGGGTTGGGGGGGGGGTTGTTTTTAATATGGAGACCCTTTCATTCCTCAGTACAGGAAAGAGCATACTTTGGGAGTAAAATGCGAGCTGTGGCACTTTGGCATCTAACTTAGGGCTTATTACTTACCCAGCTTCTGGGGCCTGTGAAGATGTGTTACAGTCGTTCCCCCCTCCTTGGATGACCTGCAGTGGTCAATAAAGCCTGATTTCTTAGGGTAACCCAGCTATGATTTCTAGCGGGGATGATGCGGTCCTGAATCCTCCTGAATGTAGTGCTATTGTTCTTATTACGAATTAATTCTGTTTCACAGAATTCAAACCCAAACAGTCCTGGACAAGCCAGGCTCCTGCCAGCATCTTCTTATATTGAATGTTGTTTGCTCTTGCACGGCTGGATTTGTAAAATCGCATCTTACACTGAAATGAAAGTTTTAGGAGGTAAGCTTATCCTTTCTGTAGACTTACTATTAGTAACTAATCATTATTAATTTCATTATTTTTGTTATTGATCATTGTTAGTAGCTAATACAGCCATAGGGAACCTGTGGCCTCAAGGTCACATGTGGCCTTCTAAGTCCTTGGGTGTGGCCTTTTGACTGAGGCCAAGTTTCACAGAACAAATCCTTTTATTAAGGGGGCTTGTTCTGTGAAGTTTGGATTCAGTCAGAGGGCAGCACTTGAGGACCTAGAGGGTTGTATGTAGCCTCAAGGCTGCAGGTTCCACACCCCTGGGCTAGTATAAACAGTGAGTCTCCCATCATGTCCCTCACTTAACAGCTGGCCCTGCCAATGAGCCCTCCCCATTTCCCAGTTGACAGACCATCAAATGGGGGACAGAGAGGGCACTGGGTCATGTTCACCCTCACAGTTAAGAAGTATACAGTTCTAAGAATGTGAGTCCTGGTCAGACTTGAGAGGGAAAGAACCAGAGTCCCAAACTTCACTGGCTGTGGGAGCTGGGTGGCATCGCTTTTCTAAGCTGTGTTTTTCCTTCCTTTACAAAGACCTTCCAATAGTTCTACATGCCTGATAGAGCAGTTGTAAGGAAATCACTTCAGTGTTGTTGAAATTCAAGCCATTAGCATGGTGGGCTGGTTGGCCATAATCAGAGAGTTCAGCGTTATTGAGGGTTCATTTCTAAGCAGGTAATGACTATTCTAGAAATTTCCTTGGCCCAATGGCAATGAACCTGGGTGCATATGACTGAGACCAGCAGGAGACCCTAAGGACTTCACAGCTATAAAACTATTAGAAACCTGGTGAAGCCATCCTTGACTCGTCCATTGTGAGAAGAAAGGGAACACAGGGACAGGCATGGCCTTGCTTGGCAGCTGAATTCCACTCGAGAGGCATCCTTAGCTTCGAATGTTGCCAGAGCAATGTTTCTCTATGTCCTTCCCTGCTCTCTTGCCTTTGGAAATGATATCTGTTCTACTGCAGCAGAAACAATCCACAATTTAAAACTGACATTTTCTCCAGAAAACGCCTCTCACTGATTGACTGTATGCAAGCACAGAGCCATACCGTAGGGGGTTTATCTCATTGTTCTCCTAGATGGTCCTGTGGTTTTACTGAATCTGCATTTGTCCTCTTGGATTTAAAAGCCGTATTATTATTACCTATAAAGTATTCTCATGTGAGCAAAACGAAATAGAGATAAAGTGCTAATGGCCTCATTATTTAACTGTCTGCTAGAAAGAGTACGCTACACAGTTGAATGGAAGGCCCATTGAATTGGTCCCCTAGTACATACATCTTTGACAAACACTACGCATAGATAATGAGACTGGCCAAAAATTGAACAGGAGGAGAATTGGCTGGATTGCTTTGGAGAAATTATGGGGTGCTTTTCATGACCACAAACACATCCCTGAAATTGGGGCCCATAATCACAATATTCTTCCAGTGGTACTTTGTCTATGTAATATCAGTCTCCAAAGAATGAAGATTTCAGGTCACTCATAGGGCAATGGAGAGGCACGTGGGGGGTTGGGTATGTTACTGAACGTGACCAGTGTAGAATTATGTAGGAGACACGGCTGTTTGCAGAAAAGGAAGTTGGTCAGTTTTACAACAAGGGTGAGACATGGGGCCTACACAATTCTTTTATATCCATTTAATGCTAAAAGCAGAGATAAGATCCCCAGAGGGCAGCTAAGTGGCCCAGTGGATAGAGGGCCAGCCTGAAGTCAGGAAGACTCATCTTCTGAGTTCAAATCAGCCTCAGACACTAGCTGTGTGACCCTGGGCAAGGCACTTAATCCTGCCTCAGTTTCCTCATCTGTAAAATGAGCTGGAGAAGTAAATGGCAAAGCATTCCAGTATTTGCCAAGAAAACTTCAAACGTCATGAAGAGTCAAACACAACTGGAACAACTGAACAGCTACAGGTCCCTGATATATTTAGTGAACGTCGCTCTTCCTTCATTGGATTTATGTGAGGACAGAGTCAAAAGTCCCCAAGAATGACAAGATCTGGGTGGGTTGTCCTAGCCATCATTAGAGAAAGCTCCTGCATTGACGGGCAGACAAATCCGTCAGAGCTACTCCAAGTTCTAGGTGCTCTGTAGAGCACAGTCTTTGCCAAACAATGGCTAATGAGCCCCCACCAATGTGCTTTCCTTTACCAGACACCCAAAGAACCTAACACGGACCACAAAGGCATTTTCAATAATCAGCAATACAATAAAAGAAACACTTTCCTTTCCCCATAAACCTAGATTTCACTTTCACACAAAAACCCACTCTCCTTTAGGGGGAGGAGCAGACCTACATCAGAATCACACATGTGCCATTCACAAATGGGGAAGGAGACAGCAAAAGGACCCAGATGTAGATGTTCGCATGCAGGGAACCCTTGGGACAGAGAGTGGGACACAGGAAGGCCAGCTCATCCCTCAGCTGGCCGCAGCAGGGCTGCTGAGGCCTTCTGTTCATGACCTCATGGGGCCCTCTCTCGGGAGGCTTCCTGCCACTCATTTTATCCTTTGTTGTTCCGTCATATTTCAGTCCTGTCTGACTCTTTATGACCCCATTTGGGGTTTTCCTGGCAGAGGTACTAGAGTGGTTTGCCATTTCCTTCTCCAGCTCATTTGACAGATGAGGAACTGATGTAAGCAGGGTTAAGTGACTTGCCCAGGGTCACACAGCTAGTACATGTCTGTGGCCAGATTTGAATTCAGATCCTCCTGACTTCGGGCCCAGCACTCTATCCATTCTCCATTTTACCTCGTTGCCCAGCTAAGATTATTCCTGCTCTTTTTAGAACTGTTGTTACCCTTCTTTTCAGTATTCTTTCTTATATTGTCTCCTGTGAGTCTTTCAATCTAACTGTGATAAAGCTTATGTGGGAAACTAATTTTAGGCCTTAAGTGTTAGTGTCTAACTCTTAAGTCTAAGTGCCCCTAATGCTCAGCTTCTTGAAACAGAAAAGAACCTGAGTAAAACTGGCAGGAAAACGATTGTAACTGTACCCTTTCCTCTTCTGTCCTAAAACAAAGCACAAGGAAAACTAAAAGCTTGTTGGAGTCGGTCAGATTTTCAGCAACACAACCCAGGTATCCCAGTATTGTAGAGGATCTCATTGAAACTAAGCTCTCTCTTTCTCTCTCTCTCTCTCTCTTTCTCTCTCTCTCTCTCTCTTCTCCTTCTCTCTCTCTCTCTCTCTCTCTGTCTCTCTCTCTGTCTCTCTCTCTGTCTCTCTCTCTGTCTGTCTGTCTGTCTCTCTCTCTCTCTCTCTCTCTCTCTCTCTCTCTCTCTCTCTCTC
>CM053601.1:4255920-4322257 GCA_028646575.1 Pseudocheirus occidentalis
AAAAAAAAACACCAACAGAATTCTTTCCTCATTATACTGAGTTATTTTATGTTGATCAGAGAAGGGAAGAAAATCTGACTGCCTAATAGCAAGCAAACTGACAGGCAATAATTGCCCTAAGCCAAAAAGCTTCAAGCATTCTGATTTTGAGGTTTTGTTGTTGTTCAGTTGATTCTCAGTTGCGTCCAATTCTTCCTGACCCCATTGGGGTTTTCTTGGTAGAGATACCAGAGTGGTTTGCCATTTCTTCTCCAGCTCATCTAATAGATGAGGAAAGTAAGGTAAACAAGGTTAAATGACTTGCAGGGTCATACAGCTAGTAAGTTTCTGAGGAGAGATATGAACTCAGGAAGATGAGTCTTCCCAATGCCAGGCTCAGCACTCTATCCACTACATCACTTAGATTAGTTTTCTTTTATTTGGTGGAGGACCTTTCTCCTGTGGGCTACTACAGGACCAACAGATGTCTTTGGAACTCTGAGTCTTCTGGGAGAGATCCAGGAAAAAGCCACAAATGGTCCCATGCTGGTATAGAGGTACTGAAACTAGAGAAGTCTAAGTCAGTTGCAGCTATGTGAAGATGCTAAGGCCAATAAGTGATCCATGGAATGGCTCCCTCCCAAGTCACCATCATGTATCAGTCTCAGTCCTCATCCTTCTTGACCTCTCCTTTCACCCTCTTCTTGATACTTGCTTCTCTCTAGGTCTTCAAAACTCAGCTTTCTCTGGGTTCTCCTATTACCTCTATGACTGTTCATTCTTTCATCTGTTCTGAGGGAATTATGCCTGTTAACTGTTGGGAATCCCCAGGGTTCTGTCCTGGGCCTTGTTTTCTTCTCTCTCTCTCTGATGGATTTCGCTTGGTGATATCATTAATTCCTATGGATTCAGCTACTATCTGTATGCAAATGGTTCTCAAGTCTACTTCTCTAGCCCTAACCTCTCTCTTGACCTCCAGTCTCACTTCTCCAACTGCCTTTTAGACATTTCAAACTAGGTGTCTTGTAGATGTCTTAAACTCATCATGTCTAAAGCTGGACTAATTCTCTTTTTTACTCTTCAAAATTTTCTTATTACTATTTAAAGTCTCATTATCTTCCCACTTAGTCAGGCTCACAACCTAGATAACATCTATAATTCCCTCTCACTACTGCCTCCCATATCTAATCAGAGGTAAATTTCTGTCAACCTTATCTTTGAAATATCTCTCTCCTCTGGCACTGCCATTATCCTGGTGTTGACCTTCATTGCCTCTCAAGTATCATAAAGAAAGTGGATACAATATGCCTAGATGGAGATAAGGACTACACCTTCCAAGACACCTACTACATACAAGCAGTATCTCATTTGAAGCTCACAACACAACCTGCACAACCTGCACTGTTACTATCCCCGTGTTACATTAATGAAACTGAGGCAACCAGAGGTTAAGTGACTTGTCCAGGGTCACTCCTGCAGTAAAGGTCTGAGATCAGATTTTAATTCAAGCCTTGCTGACTCCAGTCCCAGCGCTCTATGGGCTATGCCAGCTAACTGCTACTGTGAGTTTAGGGGAGACATTTTCTCCCCAGAAAAATTAACCTTAGAGGAGAGTTTGGTCTTGGTGGGGGTGGGAAAGGAAGGTTGTGTAAATGGAGATTGAGCTTCAGGCTGGATTTTATTCAACAGATTGAGCCATATTACTCTACTCTGAATGAGGGCTCTGCTATCCTAGAGATTGCCTGCCCCACCAGCATGTTTTAAAAAGACTAACTTCAGAGAAATGCATTGTCCAACTAAAATGAACCCAATCTTTGGAAGCTCCTGAGACCCCAAGGTGAATCACCTGACCAGCTCTCCCTCTTACTCAGCCTCCCAAATGACTGAACAACCTCTCCTGACAGGCTTGTTGGTACCTAAAGTTATACAAAACTGGATGTGTATGTGTCTCCCTTTGTTCAGGGTTTTCTCATTCACCCAGCACCTGCTCATTAACTGATGCTAATACAACTTTTTATCTTCTAGCCCTCCTTCTGATTCCTTAACCTCCAGTCATATGGGCAAAGGTAGGAGAATTTCTTCTGAGAGGATCTTAGGACCTCTTGGTTAAGGAATTTCCTGAGTCTGTGTGATCTCCATAGCCTACTGGTTGGCCTCCCTGCCTCCTGTCTCTCCTCTCTTCAATGCATCTCTCATTCATATATCAAACCTAGCTTACTAAAGTATACTTGACCAAATAAACCCCTCCTCCTCCATCCAGTCAACTCCAGTGATTTCCTAGTTCCTCCAGCCTCAAACATAAAATCTTCTGCTTGCCTTTTAAAGTCTTCTATACCCTGGCCCTTTTCTACCTTTCCAGTTTTCTTATACCTTACCCTTTTTCTGTGTGTTTTTTGATTCGGTAACAATGGCATCCTTGACATTCTTCACACAACACAGTGCATTTCCCAACTCTAAGCATTTGCATTGACTCTCCCTCATGCCTAGAATGCTTTCCCTCATTCCCACTTCCCAACTTCCTTGGCTTCCTTCAAGTATCACCTCCTACAAGAATCTTTTCCCAGTTCTCCTTTTTGCTAGTGCATCCCCTCTTAGGCACAACCTGCGGCCTGTGGGCACGCCAAAGGATTTTGGCCCAAAGAGATAGATGTTTTCCTCTACATTTTTCCCTTGCCACCCAAAATCCTTTGCAGGCTGAAGGTTATGTAGGCCTGCTCTGAGGATTAGATACAATTAATCCAGGCTATAGTGTGTTTGCATGTAGCTGTTTGCATTACCTTCCTCTTTAGACAGCGAGCCCCCTTGAAAGCACGGATTGCCTTTTGCCTTTCTTTATATTTCCAATGTTTAGTATAATGCCAGGCACATTTTGTAGAGAATTCACATACAGCAAGTGCTAACATGATCATAAGAAGAAAAAAGACACTTTCAAGGTTTCTCTGAAGAACTTTGGAATTGATTGTGTGGCATGGGAGACACTGGCACAGGACCACTCAGCATGGTATGCCCACATCAGAGAAGGTGCTGTGTGTGCCCTATGAGCAAAGCAGAAACAGAGCAGCTCAAAGGAAATACAAGACGTGCACATTTGGAGACTCCAGAGAACTCCAAATGTTCACGTGGACTATTTGTGCCTGACCGATGGTAGAGCCTTCTGAGCTCCTGTTGGTCTGATCAGCCACTGTCGACACACTGAAACTTGACTCTAGCGTGCTGATGTCATTTTGCCCTCTATGAAAGCAAAGGACAACAACCACCATAGAACCTGTCACAGAATAAGCATTTACTAACTGCTTGTTATCAGACCAACCAGTCTAGTGGAAAAACTTCATGATAAATATTAATAAGTATAATGCCTAGAGACAACCACTAAACTCATAGCATTTGTCTTGCAGAACACCACTAAGCTAATAGGTCTGAGATGCTCCACGGGCACGTATCCCCTAAAACCATAGGTCACAAACTGCCATCAGTGTGTTACACTGGGACACAATTAGTCTGAAGCAAAGGCATTTAATAATGTGACATAGGAAGAAAAACAGTAGGAAAACATCTTCTCATACACCGAGGGCTCAATCTCCCTCAAAGACATAGCATCAGGAAGAAGAGTACACACATAGGGAACAGAGATGTGGAGGCCAGGGCACACACAGAGAAAGGACTGCACTGTGGAATGTGGCTGCCCATTGTGCATGCATGGAAGCATGCACACACTGGGTATACATGTGGTAAGGGACTTGCATGAAGATGACCTCATGCTTTCAACCCTGTAGGCCACTCACATGGGCTACTGCTTTCACACAGCTGATAGTCACTGGATATTGTCTTTGTTACAGATTGCCCAGCTGGGTATTTATCTCCTCTAAATGTTGTGAAAGAGAAGCACTTTCTGTAGATGCTCCTTGACTGCAGCTTCCACCACTTCCACCTCTGACTCAGTGAAATCTTCTGCTTTTTCCTCAAGGAAGAGTAGGGGGCAGCTAAACTTTCTTCTCAAAGGCAGAAAAAAGTCTAGCCCTTTGTCTGATTAAGGAGGTTCAGGATTGGCGTAAATGAAACACTCAGCACTTCAAAAGATCCAGTATAGTTTATTTAGAATATAGGCAAGTGGGAAGGAAGCCAGAGATAACAGAGTAAAGGTTTAGGAATAGTAAAATAAGAGCAACTATGATTTATATATACATATATATATATATATATATACATACACACACACATACACACACACACACATATATATACACACAGAGACACACATATATACATACATATCCATGATCATCACTGATGTCGGAAAACACCAACACCTGATCACCCATCATGATCCTGCTTGGGATAAGCAGTATTCCAACTGCATAGTAGAATACATCTATACAAATTTACAATCATCACCAATGCAGGGAAGCATCAACACCTGACCACACAAGCTGGGGAATCCCGTGTACAGCCATCAGGGTTACACTCGGGAGGGTTCCAGGCAAGACGTCTCCTCCATGGGTGAGATTCCAATTTGAGGTCTGAATCTTACAGTTTAAGTAGTGCTGAGAACAAAGAAGGCATACTGCCAGGCATTTTTTAGCAAGCATCATATCTTGTGTGAGGGTAGGGAGGGAGGCCAATGCCTAAAGCCCCCCCCCCCAAGAACAATGTTTCCTTGGAATGGCTAGTTCCAGGAGTTGGGCAGTTAACCATATCTCTTCTCAAGGTCCTGGCCAGGGTCCCAGGAGAAGCACAGCCCTCATGTTCCCAGGATTTTCTGTTCCAAAATAACTCAGGGTAATAGAAAGGTCTTATTAAGTTGGAACCTTGGTTTGTATAATCTTATTCCTTATAGAGAGGCTTGCCTTGCCCATCAACCTCAGACCAACAGATGGCATCCCTGTCTTATTCCTTCACTTTTGGCTACTATGCATATGGACTATTTGTGCCCAACCTGTGGTAGAGCATTCCGAGCTTGTATTGGTCTGATCAGTCACAGGCAGACTCAACTCCAATGTAGTGATGATGTCATCCTGTTCAAGGACAGAGAACAACAACTACTCTGTATGCTTTCGATTCCTTAGCCATTTCCCAGCCCCAGGTGTAAACCACAGAGAAGGAAGACCCCCGTTCACTAGGGCCCTCAAAGTTAAGTCTTTCCTTGGGATTTCTTGACATGATTCTGAGCTTGGACTTCACCATCAGAGACCTCAAACCTAACTTATGGCAATTTCCCCTATGCTCTCCAATATCATTCTTTTAAATCTAGGCTCCAAACCACACAATGCCTATTTGTCTAACAATTACCAAACATTTAGAGGGAAGGGTCCTCCAGTTTGTTAAACCCGAGGTCTCTTTTGGTATCTTGTATAGAAAAGTGAATGGAGAAAACATAACCAAGCCCGGATAACAATGTCTCCATTGCCCTACCTAGTTACATTCCTGGTCCCTTCATATGTAGATATCACCAGTCCAAGTCTGAATGGGATTTGGTTCCAAGCCCTTCCATAATGATAGCTCACATTCATTTAGTTTGGGTTACAAAGTACTTAATCCAAACTCAAAGGAGCCCAAGACATTGTTTGGAACAGGTACTAGCTAGCATTTATATAGCTTTAAGATTTTCAAAGCACTTTATAAATATATCATTTTTTTCTCAACAACTCTGAGAGGTGAGTGCTATTATTATCTCCATTTTACTGATGAGAAAATTAAGTCACATAGAAGTTTGATGACTTGCTATGGGTCATTCTGTGTCTGAAGTCAGATTTGAACTGATGACTCCTCTATTCCAGGTCCAAGATTGGCATCTAGTAACTGTGGAAAGCCTTAATAAGCTATCAGGTAGAGAAGATAAGTGTGAAGTTCTCAGCAGCTTTTCAAAAATCATTTCTTTTATTTTGTTTTGACACAATAAACATTTACTTTAAAAAAAAGCATTCCAACAAACCTCAGCTAAATACTTTCCCTGAAACAGTTCATCAAAATCACCTAATAATATCTTAGCATCTCTTTTAATTGTGATCCAAAAAGACTCTATTATTAAAAAGTGGCACTAATAACATATTGTGTACTTATAGCTACTCTAATTGTAGTAATGAAATTGTAAATTGGTAGGATAAAGTCATTAAAAATTACTGATTCTTAAATTTAATGAATCTATATTAACTGCTGGGCTCTGTGTAAGATTGAAAGACAAACATGAAACACAATCATTGACCTCAAGGACCTTCTATTCTAATATATCAAAGTATATTAAAGTCATGAAAATTTTATGATTCCATCAAAACTAATAAATATGCAGCAAAGAAGAAAATATGGAAAGACTTGTACAAAATAATGCAAAGTAAAAATAACAAAAAAGGACCATATACATATTGACAAGGAAGAAAGGAGGAAAGGAAGGAGGCAAGGGAAGAATAGAAAAAAGAAGAAAGGAAGGAAAGAAGGAAGGAATGGGAAGGCAGGGAGGAGGGAAGAAAGGTGAAGAACTTCAGCCAATTCAGGAAGGTGACATTGGTGAAAGGTCATTTTTGACAAGTAGTGAAAATACATTTTTGGTTTCTTGTTTTCTGTTCATTCATTTAATTCTACCTCCCTAAGACTAAAGGTCTTATATTATTTCACCACTTGGTTTGCACATTTATTCAATTATTTGATTTTGCTGATGGTTATTACATTTATAATTTAAAATTTTATTTAATCATAGCTCATACCTGAAAATAAATACATCCACGTGGGCTTTGGGGTTAATAGGAGTCTTGAAAGCTAATTAACTTTGTAAATGGTTTTTCTCTGTACTTTCCTCCCTGACTGAGGTGGAAAAAAAACCTTTCTAGCTCTATTACATCACAAGAGAAGTCTCCCAAGAGTTTGACTTGCCTGTGGCTAATCAAATGCTAATAGAATCTTTATGACTTTGTATTGCATTTTATTGTGCTTGGCCTGCCCCAAACCTGATGTACAAAAATGACAGAGGAAATGAGCTACTTCATTTTCAAAGTGTTATCTGAGCTCTAACAGAGACAGAACCAGATTAGGGAAATGTTTGGAGCTAGGATTGGTTCACTATACATCCTCCTTTGGTATCTCTCAAATATATCTGGGCTATGTCCCATGGACACTAAGCTAGCTACAAGTCCCAAGGACCTGGAAACATTTCTGCTGGCTCATTTGGACATTGTTTTTACAAGGCCATATCAAATGGGACAGTCAGGGAGCTATTACACAAGGTCATAGAGAAGCCTCATTAGTAATTAAACTTGGACCCCAAACAGAACATGAGTAGATTGCCAAGAGGCTCATACACAAAACCAAGCCAAAACCCTTCAGAAACATTATCAAATAAATTGACTAGGAAAAGTTGAGGAGAATCTGAGCCAGCATGGAGCCAAGGTTTTGCACATTCAAGGCTCACCCACTTCTCCCTTCAACATGTCTAGTCCCCTTTCAGAAGTTGTTGCAGACCATGTAGACTGAGCTCCTTCCCTGGTAGGAAGGACAGCTACAGAGTGAGATAGTTACAGTGATTAATGGAGATCCATAAGTGCATCTAGGAACAATAACAGAAATTTTATAAACTCCCCTAACCTTATCAACCCTGATCACAATAGACAAATAAGCAGACTTGAGGTCTGCTTATAACTGATTCATTTGCAAAGAGTTTCAGAGAGGGGTGTGATGAAAAATGTTTAAGAGGGGGAGGAGGTAAAACCACAATGGCAAAGAAAAGGCAGAGACTCACCTGGTCTCTCCCAAATCTCCCTCCAAACAATTTTAAATGATGCATCAAAACAACTTTTGGATTGGCAGAACCCACAAAAGGATGTGATGAAACAATTTTCCAACCCAAGAAAACTTAGAAGATCAGCAAGAAATGGGAATGAAGCACAAAGCATACCCAAGAAAACCAGCAGCAGGCCTTAGGGAATAACTAAATCAGTAACAACAGCAGAAGATTCCAGAGGTCTCAGCCCACAGAGGGGAAGGGGACCTGACAACTAGTCAGAAGGAGATTATAGGGGTCCCTTTGCTGGCACTGGATACAGGACTTTGTTGCATTGCCCAGTCTCAAATCTAGGTCACAGTCCTGGGTCACAATCATAGGGTGAGGAAAAGCATTACCACATCAGTGCTTGTAGCTTCAAGGGAACACGGACCCTGGTCACAGTTCCAGGATAAAAAAAAAAAAAAGAATGCTCATGGTGATTCACAAACCAGAGAATAGGCCAGGAGAGTAGTAAACACATCCTACCTTAGATTCTACCATCTTGGAAGAACTGAAAGTTTACAGACCCCCAGAATTATCTCTGAAAAACAGCTGCACAAAAAACCTGAAGCTTGGGACGGTGCCTTCTCCACCATGAGGGCAGAGTCCAACTTTAGCATAAAGTTAAAAGTCAAGACATAGACTGAAAAAATGAGCAAACAACAGCAACAAAAAGAGCTTGACAATAGAAAATTACCATGACAATAGGGAAAATCAAAACATAAACTCAGAAGAAGACAACAAAGTCAAAACAAATACATCTAAAAACTCAAAGAAAAATGTGAATTGACTGCAGGCCAGAAAAAAAAATCCTGAAAGAGGACAAAAAGAATTTTTATAACCAAATAAGAGAGGTTGAGGAAAAATTGGGAAAGAGAATAACACAAGAAAATCATAGGGGGAAACGGACAACAGCTTGGTAAAGGAGACACAAAAATAATGCTAAAGAAATTAACATTTAAAAAACAGAATAGATCAAATGGTAAAAGAGGTATAAAAATTCAACAAAGATTAATGTCTTAAAAAGTAAACTTGGCAAAATGAGAAAAGATGTACAAGAATTCACTAACAAGAACTCTTCAAAAATCAGGATTGGTTAACTGGAGAAGGAGGTAAAAAAAAGCTCACTGAAGAAAAAAACTTCCTTAAAAATTAGAATTGGGCAAGTGGAAACTAATGACTCCACAAGACATTAAGAAACAATAAAATAAAATAATTTTTAATTGAAGAAAAATATGGAACATTTCTTTGGAAAAACAACTGACCTAGAAAATAGATCCAACAGAGATAATTTAAGAATTATTGGACTACCTGAAAGTCATATTTTTTTAAATGAGCCAAGACATTATCTCTCAAGAAATTATAAAGGAAAATTGCACTGATATTCTAGAACCAAAGGTGAAATGGAAAAAAAAATCCATCAATCACCTACTAAAAGAGATTTCAAAATGAAAATTCCCAGAAATATTTTAACCAAATTTCAGAACTCCCAGGTTAAGGAGAAAATATTGCAAACAGCCAGACAGAAACAATTCAAATATTGTCAAGCCACACTCAAGATAACACAAGACTTAGCAGCTTTTACATTAAAGGATCTGAGGACTTGGGCTATGATATTTTGGAGAATAAAAGAACAAAGATTGCAACACAGAATCACCTACCCAGAAAAACTGAGTAAAATTCTTTGGGGGGAAATGTATATTCAGTGAAATAAAGGACTTTCAAGCATTTCTGATAAAAGACCAGAGCTAAAGAGAAAATGTGATTTTCAAATACAATACTCAAAAGAAACATAAAAAGATAAACAGGAAGGAAAAATCATAAGGGATTCAGTAAGTTTGAACTATTTGCAGTCCTACATGGGAAGATGATATTTGTAACTCCTAAGAACTTTCTCATTATTGGGGTAGTTAAAAGGAGGGCATGAGTGTGTCTTGAAAATGATAGGATGATATCTAAAAAAAAATTGAGGAGTGAGAATGAGGGATGCACTGGGAGAACAGGAAAGGGAGAGGTAGTACAGGATAAATTCTCTCACATAAAAGAGATGCAAAAGAGATTTTACATGGGGAGGAGGATATGGGGATGGTGGGGAGGAGTGCTTGAACCTTATACTCATCAGAATTGTCTCAAAGAAGGAATAGCATGCATACTCAGTTGGGTATAGAAATCTATCTTATCCTACAGGAAAGTTTCAGGGGAAGGAAATAAGAGAAGGTGGAAAGGGGAAGATAGAAGGAGGAACAGATTGAGGGAAGGGGTAGTCAGAAGCTAAACATTTTTGAGGAGGGACAGAGTGAAAGGAGAGAGAGTAGGAAAAACAGGGGGGGAAATAGGGCAGAGGAAATAGTATTCATAATGGTGAAAAAAACTTTTACAGCAAGTTTCTCTGATAAAAACTTCATTTCCCAAATATATGGAAAACTGGCTCAAATTTATAAGAATACAAGTCATTCTCCACTTAATAAATGGTCAAAGGATATGAACAGACAGCTTTCAGATGAAGTAATCAAAGCTATTCATAGTCAAGTGGAAAAAAAATTTAATCACTACAAATTAGGGGCCGCTAGGTGGTGCTGTGAATAGAGGACTGGCCCTGGAGTCAGGAGGACCTGCATTCAAATCTGTCCTCAGACACTTAACATGTACTAGCTGTGTGACCTTGGGCAAGTCACTTAACCCCAACTGCCCTGCCTTTCCCCTCCAAAAAGCAAAAAATAAAAAAAAAAATCACTACTGATTAGAAAAATATAAATTAAAACAACTCTAATGTACTATCCCACAGCTATCAGATTGGCTAATGTGACAGAAAAGGAGACTGACTAATATTGGGTGTTATATAGGAAAACTGAGACACTAACATACTGTTGGTGGAATTGTGAAGTGATTCAATCATTCTGAGAGCAATTTGGAAGTATTCTCAAAGAGTCATAAAACCACACATACCCTTTGACCCGGCAATGGCCTCTACTATGTCTGTATCCACAAAAGATTAAAAACAAAAAAGGAAAAGGACCTA
This sequence comes from Pseudocheirus occidentalis, assembly GCA_028646575.1. Classification (NCBI taxonomy): domain Eukaryota; kingdom Metazoa; phylum Chordata; class Mammalia; order Diprotodontia; family Pseudocheiridae; genus Pseudocheirus; species Pseudocheirus occidentalis. The sequence goes on from CM053601.1 coordinate 4,266,666, forward strand.
TATGTACAAATATATTATAGCAATTCTTTTAGTGGCGACAAAGAATTGGAAATTGAGGGAATATCCATCAGTTGGGGAATTACTAAACAAATTGTGGTATATGATTGTGATGGAATACTATTGTGCTATAAGAAATAGCAAGCAGAACAATCTCAGAAAAACCTGGAAAGACCAACATGAACTGATATAAAGTGAAATAAGCAGAACCAAGAAAACATTGTACACAGTAACAATACTGTAGAAGAATCAGCTGTGAATGACTTAGCTGTTCTCAGCAGTACAATGATCCAAGACAATTCCAAAGGACTTATGATGAAAAATGCTATCTATCTCCAGAGAAAGAACAGTCTCCAGAGAAAAAGTCTGAATGTAGATGGAAGCAAACTTTTTTAAAAATTTCTTTCTTTTCCTTTTTTTTCAGTCTGTGTTTTCTTTCACAGCATGATTAATATGGGAATGTGTTTTACATGACTACACATGTATAACCTGTATCAAACTTCATGCCTTCTCAAGGAGCAGGGAGGTAAGGGAAGAAGGGAGAGAATTTTGAACTTATTTTTTTAAATGAAAGTTAAAATTGTATTTACATGCAATTGATGGGAAATAAAATATTAAGAAAATATATTTTTAAATCAAAAAATGTCTAATGGCCAGTTCTCTAAGAAAACAGAATGTATGATTAATCTGTATTGTTTACATATTCCTCCTTCACTTACTTAACTCTAGACAATCAACAAAGCAATGAACCAAGCCCCAATTTATAGCGTTTGCCAATTTCTGAGTTATGTTCACAATGAAAATTTTACAATCAGCTCTCAGGAGTTAGTTTAATCTGGCTCCAGCACAACCCTGACTTCAGTTGCTTTTGTCCTTAAATAGAAATTCACACAGCCCCTACCATCTAAGAATTGGCCTTTGTCTGGATGGAGCTATCCTTCCTGGAAGTAATTACATGTGGGCTTTCATTTCCCTAGTTCATCAAAGACAGGAACCAACAAATGACACAGAATTCCCATGTCTTCTTGTATTTCACTTGCAAGAATAAATATGTTTACAATTCTTTTATTTACTATCAGCAAACTCTAGAGTTAGATCAATTGAATATAAAACTTTACCTCTCAGAATTGGAGACATTTCTGTCACAGTACCATACCATCACTGATTATCAGAAAGGAAAGGGGCCATGAGAAAAGAGAAGCTACACCACTGGTTTTAGGGAATGAGCAGTTAGGTCCTAGAAAGTGAAAATGACTTGCCCAGAGTTATATCACAAGTGTAGGAGTAAGCCAGAATTCAAAATCAGGTCTTCCGACTCAAAATCTCACACTCTTTCCACTTTACCTTACTATACCTCCAACAGGCTGGCTGTGTTTTGATTCTTCTCCCTTCCCCTGGTCATTACCCCATTCTTCTTTAAAACATGCCTATCTGTCTGTGCTCCATTTCCCCATGGTCCTGCTCTCTCCTTTCCCAAGAGACAGGTATCTAATTAATTAATCTCTGTCAAGGGTCTTACAGGTATTAAATGTATAGGGTATAGGCAAAGCAACACCAAGTGCTTCCACCTTACAAGGTGTGCTAAGTCAGTCCCTACAAACCCCCAGGATGATGAAATCCCTGGTTCCTTGCCTAATGTCACATTTGACAGGGTAGAAGCATTTTGGTGTTTGGGGGACAACTGGCCAGGAAGCAAAAAGAGCTGGGTGGATCTTTTAAAAAGGAAATCACTTTCCATTATTGAAACTCTACAGCAAAAGGCAGAGGCTGACAAGAATGACAAGTCTGAAAGATCTGGTCATCTTATTGTATGAAACCGCACTGTTGTCTTCTGGGTTCAGTTTGGAAGATCCCCAGACACATGCCAATTGAATCTACAGGATGATCAAACTTGGTCTTGGAACTGATGAGGATGATTCAACTACTGAAGAAGCCAGTGCAGCTATTAGTGAGGAACTGCTACCTCTTGAAGGAGATGATGACACATCGCGCATGGAAGAAGTGGACTAAAGCATTCCAAAACATGGAACTGCAGCCTGTTTCCTAGACTAGTGGGAATAAGTTATTTTGTATAAGGTGTGGAGAAAATACTTGATGTCTTCATTCCCTCTGATGTATATTTTCAGATATGTTCTCCTTATTTTTGTTAAAGCACTTAAAAAAATATGTATGGCACGAACATGCTATTTGAAGGGAAGTTTGGGATTCTCTTCCCTTCTTAGTATAATCAATACTGTGATACCTTAGACATTCAAGCAAGAACTAGTAATCACTGTAGCTTACTTTGGTTTTATTTTAGGGAGGGAGAAGTAATATCCTTAATATATGTCCAAACATTGCAATCTAATGTTACCTCACTAACACTCTTGTGGTCTGAATATGTAACAAAAAGCTGAATAATGGAATTGAATTACTCCTTGGTCTCTAAAATACACTGTTTTGAGGTATCTTAAAATGTTTATAAACTTGTTTTTCTTTTATATATTAAAAAAATAAAAAGTAAATGACTTCAAATCTGTTTCTCTCTTCCTTCTACCCAGCAAATGACATCAAGAGACTTCTTGTGAATGTACTCTTGTGAAGTAGTAGTACATTGACTACTGCCATATGAAAGCTGGAGGTGCTATTATTTCAGCCAGGCAAGTTTAAACCTTCCATTCCATTCCATTCCATCCCATTTCTTCCTTTCTTCCTTCCTTTCTTCCTTCCTTCCTTCCTTGCTTCCTTCCTTCCTTCCTGTTTCTTCTTTGTTCGAACCTGAGTAACTGAACATATATCTTAAGATAGGCCTGTCTGAATTTGGAAGTAAGTCCATAACTTGGGGTGGGGAGGAGTCTGGAGATCCTGTGTCCTTAATTGATGCTAGTTACACTTCAAGAGGAATACCAGCAACTACACTCCAGTTCTATTGGAGGAAAAAAGCACCAGGCAGAAGATGAGTTCAATCCCTGGGCTATAGGACCAGAAGATGCTCACTGTGAGAAGAACAGTGCAAAGGCAAGGTGAAAATTAAAGTACCTATTCACCAACCTCAGAAAATGCTTTCTGGTCTGACACGTTTAAGTCTAAATTTTCCAGCCAAGAGCAAGAGGAGATGTTTGTTGTTAGTCATTCCAGTCATGTCTAACTCTTCATTTACCCCATTTGGGTTTCCTTGGCAAAGATACTAGAGTGGTTTGCCATTTCCTTTTCTGGCTCATTTTACAGATGAGGAAACTGAGGCAAACAAGGTTACACAGCTAGTAAGCATCCAAGGCTGGATTTGACCTCAGGTCTCTCCGACTCCAAGCTCAGTGCTCTAGAGCATGTATTATTACCAAATTTTGAGCTTGTCTTTTCCTTGTCAATGAATGCCCTGAGTGCCTTTTATGTTTAGCCTTTCTTTTGTGTAGATGATATAAATACCTTCCCCATACCTGACTGACATTGCACTGTAAGCTCCTTTGTGCTCCCTCTTTTGTGGAGTCCCTGAACATGAGCCAAACCAAAGCTTTAAGTAACTTGATCCCAGGATGCCAAGGTGGGGATGTGAAAAGACAGAATGGAAGAAAAAGAGGGCTAACCCTTCTCATTAGAGGGCAGGCTCCTCTAGGACTGAATCTGATCACCATGTGCATCAGTCCAGAGCAGATGGACTGTCTAGTGGGGAGGGAAAGGGAGAGGGAAGGTAAGGGGGAAGCAGAGGGAGAGAGACAGAGGAGAGGGAGAGGCAGAGGCAGAGAAAGAGGGAGAGGCAGAGGCAGAGAAAGAGGGAGAGGCAGAGGGAGGAGTAGTAAGCCAGCCCCTTGGAAAGGCAATGTTTAAAAAAATAGATTAACAGGTCATCCCAGCCAATCATATTTGCATTTTTAACAAGAAACTCATAGATATGTGTGTATACACATATGTTTGCATACACATATATATGTGTGCATATGTGTGCATTTGTGTGTGTATATATATATATACATATATGCATATATGTGTATCCACACACACATACAATTTTAGTCTGAAGGAATGCTCATTCCCAGTGGCAAATATTTCAAGAACTATGGAGAAATTTTGTAGAGATAGTGTGATGTGGGAGGGTGGCAATAGCCCTCAGTTTGCCATCAAATTATATCAAAGAGGCAACTGCAAGACCTAGCATTTATATAGTGATTTAAGGTTTGCAGTACACTTTACATTTTTTTTCTCTTTTGCTCTTGCTCAACTCATGGATATGTGGCCCTATTCAGGATTATTATTATTGTTCTTGTTAAAGGTAACTATGGCTCATATCTATATGGTACTTTGGGATCTTACAAAGCTCTTCATTCACAACCACCCAGGGAGGAAGGGAAAGACTACAAAGAGAATCATCCTTTTTCTCCAGAAGAGAATATGGAGCTGAGAAAATTGAAGACTTAACTAGAGCCAGGCAGCTAAGTGTCATTGCCAAGAACTGGGCCTGGGTCTTCTGGCCTTGAGTTCAGCCACCATCCTTAGCCCGTTTGGATGAATATAAAAGTTCCTCTGAAGCCTGGAAGGAAATCTCTTAGTTTCCTAAAATTTTAATGGCCTCTAGAGTACATGGCAAGGAGCCAGCTGCAACTGGAGAAACACAGACTCAAGGCAAGATACACTGCCAGAGTGAAGCCATACTGCAAAGCTGCTTCTCCTTTGTCCCTTCCCATCCAGCACAGTCTAGGCACACAGCACAAGTTCTCAATTCAGTTGACTTACATAGAATTAACACAACAGCTTTCAACCACCAGTTTGTACTAGAAAAAAGAAGGAAATTCAAATGAGAAAAAAAAGTTAGATGAGAAACATTTTCACAAAGAAAACATACTAGAAAAGATACCCTAAATAACCAAAAAGAACCAGTAAAGAACCAGTATTTCTAGTTTCATATCATGTGGTGAAGGGATAAAGTTTCTAGTAATGAAGTCCACAAAGTTTCATTAATGAAACCTCCAGCCCAAGGACCCCCTTCCAAGGAATGTTGCACTCACATTTGGTTTGATACTAAGGAGCCAGCTCATTCATTTTTCCACCTAGATTTCTCTAGGAGTTATCTCTTTTAAAAAGATGTTGGAGCTTTATTATTATTGTTACAATTATTATTATTATTTTGTTTTTAATTTATGGAAAGAAACAAGCATTTCTGTAACAGTACAATAAAAAAAATGATTGCACATGAAACTGCAAATCTACACACAACTCACCATTCCTCTCAAACACAACAAAATTATCGTGTAAATTTCTTATTTTTCCTTTTTTTCTTCTCTCCCCCAACCTAGAAATACCTACCATTAGACACAAATATGTGCATATGTAAAATTATTCTGCACATATTTCTATTTAACAGTCCTTTCTCCGAATGCAGAGAGCTTTTATATAGTGTCCCCAAATGGAGGTGATGGGGTCCTCTCTTCCAAATGTATAATGTGAGTACAGCTTCTGGGAAAGCTTTAAAAAAAACCACCATAGAAACTTTATAAGAGGCAAAGGATCCAGAAACATATAAAAGAGTAAAGGAAACATCAAAATATAAATAGGGACAAGACCTATGATTTCACTGATATAAAATACTTACATATGAGGAAACTCTCTCCATCAATGCAGGTTATCAATGCCTTCTCTGACACCAATAGTCTTAAAGAGCTGTTTGGAGCACTGTTAGGTCAAGTAAGGTGAAACACAGACCCAGATCTTTCTGGCTTTGAGATCAGCTTTCCATATACTGTGGCACTAAAATTGTTCATTACACTACTCCCAGAAGGTAAAGACCCTTTGTTTGACTAGTAAACAGATATTTTCCATTTCTGGCACACAAGAACTTTCTGGAAAATTCACAACAACTGATATTGGGGGATAAGCAAGGTCCAGACCCTTAATGCATGGCATTTGTTTTCTGCAGGTGATCCTGGCAGTATTCTTCTAAATGCCATGTTATTGCAGGCATCTGTTCTCTCTGAGCAGCTGACATTTGAGTCTCAAAACTAGGAGCTCTGAAATTTAGGAAAACCCAGGGCATAACCACCAAGGCTACAAACATGCCTTCCTCCATATTGGTAATCACTCACTTGCACTGAGAAAAAAGAACCAAATAGGGGAAGGAAGCAGAGAGGAATTGGGATGTGGAAGGACTCTAGATGGGCGTTTGTCCAGGCAAGAACATGCCATCTAATGCCACACAGGTCTGCTGCAAGTGGCCATTGCCACTGGTGGGGGAGAGAGAGCTACCCAAGCTAGAAGTCTAAGGCAGAGAAAGGGAGGAAAAAAGAGAAAAGGCTAAAACATGAGATGGAACTCCTTCTCTCTTTTATAAACTGGTCGGTGAGTCAGAGAGCATTTGTTGTTGTTGTTTTTCAGTTGTGTCCAACTCTCCAGGATCCCATTTGGGGTTTTCTTGATAAGGACCCTAGAGCAGTTTGTCATTGCCTTCTCCAGCTCATTTGATTCTTACAGCCACCCTTGGAGGTAGATGTTGTCATTATCCCCATTTTGAAATTGAAGAAATTGTGGGACCCAAGATCCAGTAAGTGTATGAGACCACATTTGAACTCAGATCTTCTTGACTCCAGACCCAGGACTCTATACAGTACAGGAAAGAGAAGGAGGGGAGAAGGAAGAAGAGAAAAAGGAGAACTATTTCTGAATCCTCACTGCCTAACACAATGGCTGGCATATATTACAGGCTTAATAAATGCTTGTTGATTGGAGTCTCTCTCCTTGACATAATCAATAAATGTTGCAATGGAATTAAGTGGTTAATGTCCATTGATTCTGATGCATCTTTATTTTCTTTTTAAAGGGCTGTGGTTTGAAATATGAGATTGTATGCCTACTAGACAAAAGTTATAATGCTTTCATCTTGGCACATTCTCCATCTCTTATCAATTTCAGTAAGAAATGAGTCGCTATTATGCAAAATCAGAGACCTTCCAATAATATTCATGGGAGGAAGAAGGAGGGGAAGGAAAAAAGGGAAAGGAAGGGGAATAAAAAGGATAGGCTTGAAAAACATTTTTTCCTGAAAGTAATTATACTGGAATTAGCCATCACTACTCTGCTACTTTCCTCGTGCAACTAACCCTAGTTTTGCTCAAGCCCAGTGCATTTTTCCTGAACGACAGCTCTGAGATGTTGTTTGATGCCTACACAGATGTGACTCCATATCAGCTGAGAGACCTCTGAGGACATATCATACATGCAGAGTAGGCATACATTAGAGGGAGAAAGTTTGAAAGAGGATGTTGAGAAAAAAGTAAACCTGGACTTTGGAATGAACAGGAGATCTTGTTGCTACAGACGTGTGGGGAAGACATTGCCAACATGTCCCAGAATTCCAGTGTTTGCAATCCTAGGATCTGCCAAGAGAGGATTCTCCTTGGTGAGATCATTCTATTTCTTCTTGGTGAAATAGATTCACTCCCAGATAAAGAGTTTACTTACTCCTATGCATTCGTTCTTCTCATCTGTGCAATTTCTGTTTGCTTTTTACTTCAGTAAAGCAATCAGCTAACTATTCATGATGGTCTTTCACATGAGTGTTTGGTGGCAGGGAAACTGAGCTGGTAATGTGATGACCCGTTCTTAGGAGGAACCACAAAAATAGCGTTATTTTAAACCCCTTTATCATAGGATGCAAATACTGGAGGTATCTAATTGGAAGGCAGAGACAATTATAACACATTATCCCTCTTGGAGATAAGAGTGATCTGTAACAGCAATCCTGGCTTCTTTCTGGCACCCCTCAGCATAGGATAAGTGTGCAAGAACAACCTTCTTTCTACTCTTCCCAAGAGAGAACATTTCAATACCTCCTAGAGACAGTATGACAAGATTCCAGATCAGATATCTATCTATGCCACATATTACGTGGCCATATTTCTACATTAGATGCCCATATAAAGCCTAAACTCACAGCTAATGTTTATTTATAAGTCTTCTAGAAATCCAAAGAAGAAATGTGGTTTTACTGGGTCTGTGAAGTAGCAAAGCAGATATTGAAAAAAGATCTATGATTCCATGGCCACATTTTCCTCCCCTCCACCAGCAATTGTCTTTATTTTTCACCTCAACTTTCCTTTTTTCTTTGTCATTGAATTACTATAAAGTTTCAAACCTGGAGGTAAAGTTGAATTTAGTAGAATTAAAAGAAGAACCTTTAACTAGTCAGTTGATTTCCTACTGTGATGAGTTCCAGTGCTATTCATACATTTCCCAAATCTCTCAGATCATAGCAGGGATCCTAAGAACTGTGGAGTGGCAGTTTTCCAGCTCTCCCAACCACAACATGGCCTAGAGCCATATTTATTCTCTTTTTTTCACTGTGTATATTGTAGATGGGATGGTGGTAGTCAGATATTTGTTGGAAGTATAATAAAGATGGATTACCTGGTCACTTTGAGAGATAGTGCTCCTCTCCTCTTCGGCCTCTCAAATTCTGTCTTTCTCCTTGACCAAGAACACTACCAGATCATCTGTGGACCAGAACAAAATGAGTTGTTCACAGAATTACAGGACTGACAACTGGTTGTCCAGGTCACATAGTTATGGTATAGGTGTACTGGAGCCAGCTCACACAGGCTCCTGAGAGCTGATTGTTAAATTTACAGTGTGGCATTTACATCTCAGAAATGGGCATATGCTACAAATTTACATATCAAATTTCTCAGGTAATGTGATTTACCAAGGGGTGGGGGTAGGAAAGGAGTAGCATAACTCACTGTAGTGGTAGAGGAAACAAGTTAAGCTCCTCCTTCCCCACCCCCACTGGAACAGATGCAAGGGCCAATCTTCTCAAGATTCTCCTGAGCCTGGAATGTCTTGAAACTTGATTGTAACTCAAGTTACTGCTGAAAAATGCCTCTGCTCTTCAAAGCCCCCAGGGGGCAGTGTACACTAAGTCAGTAACTCCAGTGCCTTCTTGACCAGGTCAAAGAGTGTTATACTGCAGAAATCACTGAGTATAAACCATCTTATTCACATATTTAAAACAATATTTATTTCAGTCAATAAACAACTCCCTTTTTAGAGTGCTTACATGAATTGAGATGAGGGTGTGGAACTCCATCCTTTACATGTGTATTAAGGTCTCTCTACTGGAAAATGTCCTGGACAAGGAAGAAGGAGACACCAATCCAATTCAATAAAAATTTAAACACCTACTATGTGAAGGCATTTGAGAGAAAAAGCCAAAAATAAATAACAATTCCTGGCCTCAAGGACCTTCTATTCTATTCAGAGATACCTCATACATATAAATAAGTGCAATAAATCTGAAGGAGCTTGACTTGCAGAAAGTTGATGATTGCAAGAGGCAGGGGTGAAGAGAGAGGGCCCTCTAGCAACAGGCTACAGGGGACACAAAGGCACTTCAAAGAAAGACTGAATGCTAAACTCTTGCAACAAGTAAGACAGTTTGGCTAGAGCATTGAGTATGTGAGGATGAGAAATGAAAAGGAAGTCTGGAAAGATAAGGTACGACCAAATTCTTGAGGACTTTTGATGATAATCTGAAGAAATTCTATTTTGATCTAGAGGCAATAGGGAGCCACTGAAAATTCTGGATCAAGGGAGTGACATAATCCCACCTTTTGGAGGATTCTTTTCACAACTATGCAAAAAATGGAGGGGAAGGGGAGATACTAGAATCATGGGGAACCAATAAGGAGCCTATCAAAATAGCCAAAGTGGAAGAGGATGATGAACCAGAAAGAGGACAGTGGTCATATGAGTGTAGAGAGTTGGGCAAATGCAAAAGACATAGCAAAAGTCCCTTCCGTTCCTCAAAGGTAGGGATGGGTGGATATTCAAGTTCCAACATCTTCCCAGCCTTGCAGAGTATTAGGCAAATAATAACTTTTAGGTATGTCTTGTTATCACAATCCATGAATTTAAATTCAGATTGAATGAGTGTGTATTAGGCATCTGCTTCATCCAGAGCCATGTGCTCTGTGTGTGTGTGCGTGTGTGTGTATGTGTGTACATACTCAGAGAAATGGGGAGAGAGAGAGAAAAATGGTTGAGACATGATCATTTCCTTCCTAGATCTTAGTGGGACAAGACACAGAAGGATAAGACATCAATATGGAGAGAACCATTGCAATGCTCCACGATAGCTGCCTTAGAAGGCTGCAAAACAAAGGGATTTGGGGCGGCAGGGAAAGAATACTGTTGCCTAGGGGCTCAAGGGAGGCTTCATGGAGAAGGTGGGGTTTAAGCTGGTACCTAAGGTTTCCAATGCACTTGACATACAATCTCTTAGTGAGTCTGCACAAGACCTCTCTAACGTACGTCCTATATGTATCATTCTCCCTATTGTACAGGTAGTCTTCCAAGAGCTCAAGTGACCTGTCAGATGGGCACATGCCTGGGAAGAATTACAAACAAGATTTGATTCCAGATGTTCCTTTAATGGCACCGCCTCTCCTCTGTGGCTTGTCTCTGACTTTTCCTCTATCATTTGTACACAGCCCTTTTCATGCTGTCCGTCCTATTAGACTATGATGTCCTTGAAGGCAGTCTTTTACCTTTCTTTGTATCCTTGGTGCTTAGCATGGTGGCTGGTATACAGTAGGAGCTTAACAAATGTTTATTTAATTTGATTGACTCACAGATTCCCTGAAGCTTAGAGTTAGAGGGGACCTCAGATGAAATCTAGTTCAACCTCCTTATTATTTAGCTGGAGAAACTGGGGCCCAGAGCAGAGGAAAGACTTGCCTTAGCCTCCAAGCAAGAATGTGAACCCAGAAATGTCTGTCTTCCCTTCTAAGCACTCTTCTTTACCTGATCCCAATGTAAGCAGGATTAAGAATTGTCTTTGCCCATATTCAAACCACACAATGTCAAAAATCAATACCCTTTAGCAGAATATGAAAAAGGCATCTAGACTGAGCCCCAGAGGCCCAAAAGCTGATTCATTGTGTGATAAGGGATTGGGGATTGTAGCTATTAGGGGCAATGGTCTAAAGATAACACAAGCAGCATCCTTTATCTCACCTTGGGTAAGAACTTCCAGATGTCTGTTGCTGTTTGGAGCTGTCTATAAAGTGGAATTTCCCAGACCCAATTCTCCACACACACACACACACACACACACACACACACACACAGATACACACACTCACACACTCACACACATGCATACATGCACACACAGAGACACATAAACAGACACAGATACAGACGCACACACAGACACACAGATACACATATGCACACAGACACACACATGCACACCCACACTCACCCACACAAACAGACAGATACAGACACACACATACACATGCAAAAATAGAGAGAGAGATCCACCTGTAAAGACAGACATTCTGGAGTGAGGGGGGAACCTTTTTATCCCAAAGGTGCTTCCTGAATAATTGACCCTGCACTTTGTTGATAATATTTGACTCTGACATAGAACTTTAAGGCTCACAGGACACTTAATGCATAGTATTTCATTTGATGTTCACAACAATCCTGTGAGGTAATTGTTGGGGCAGAGTAAGTGAGAATGATACGGACCTGTGACTGAATCAGTGTGGGCAGATGCTGAGGTAGAAACTCTCTCCACTGAGATAAATGTGCAATTTTTCTGTAACTTGTAGTCTTAGAGAGTTGTCAAAGTAACAGAGAGTTGGTAGCAGGCCCACAGTCCCATAGTTTATATATGTCATAGCCAGGACATGAACCCAAGTTTTTGTGGCTCCAAAGTTAACCCACTATTCTCCATGCCATCCCAACTCTCATGGGATGTGTTGTGTCCCCATTGTTGTGTCCCCATTTTATAGATGAGGAAACTGAGGCTCAGAGAGATATGACTTGGCAGGGTCCCTCAACTGAGGAATTATTGGTGGTGATATTCAAATCTATGTCTTCCTGGTTCAAGTTCAGAAAGGCTTCTTCCCACTGTATCACACTACTTTTCATGGTATGATGAAGAGAACATGGCCTCTGCAGTCAGAGAATCCAGTTTCCAAGCCTGTCTCTACCACCTACAGCCTACATGACTTCATCACCTCCTCTCCTTCCTCATTCATTTCTCCACCCCTTTTAATCTCATCACTGAACAAAAGGCTCTCTCCAAAATTACCAATGATTTATTATCTGCCCAATCTAGTGGTCTTTCCTCAGCTCTCCTCCTCCTCCTGGAACTCTCTGCAGTCTCTGACACCATGGAATCCCCTCCCTTCCTGAATATTTCCTCCTTCAAGAAGATCCTGGGAGACAGAGTACAATGGGAGAAAGAATAGTAGATCTGAGATCAGGGGAGGCAGAAATCCCAACATGGCTCTTACTGCCCACATCACTGTGGGCAAATGACTTGATTTTCTTGGGTTCACTTCCTCAGCTTTAAATAAGAATTTAAAATTAAATCACTCTCCATTCCCCAGTGCCAAGGTCTCTCCCAACTCTACAACCATGATTCTTTCTGCATTTTCATTTCTCCTGCTTTGCCTCCTGCTATTCTGACTGCTAATACCTTCTCGTTTTCCTTTAATGGAACATGAGCCATGATCTTCCCCCAGTGCATGACTGTACCAAAGGCTTCCATCCCAGGCCCATTTCTCTTCTCTCCCTACACCATCTTGGTGGCTTCATCAGCTCCCGGCTCCAATTGATTTAGTGATTATGTCTCTGCAGATGACTTCCAGAGACATATACCCAGCCTCAGTGTCCCACTGAGTAGCTAGTCCTGTATGACAAACTTGGGGAATCTGGTTGTTGTGCTCCTGTCAAGCTACAAGCAATACTTTCACAATCACAGAATCTGATTTTGCCTGAAAATATTTCAGTCTTTTAAACTGCTCATAGCAATTTAGACTAGTCAGCATGAAATACATTTTTTAAATGTGGAGAGTGTGGCAAGTGAGAGAGACAATTTTAGGTTAGGGAGTCCACATCTGTTAGGAATTGCCAACTGATTGCACCAAAGGCATCTCAAACTCAATGGGTCCAAAACAGAACTCATCCAGAAGAGGAAACCTACTCCTCTTCTGAATGTTTGCTTCTATCAAAGGCACTTCTAGTCCCCCAGGTAAATCATCTTCCACTGATCCTGGAATCCTTACGTGACCACACCCCATATATCCAATCAGTTACCAGTCTTTTCAATTCTTTTTCCACATCAATCTTCACGTATATTCCTTTCTCTTTAGTAATACCACAATTATATAAGTTAATATTATCATTATCTTGTATCTTATTTTCAATTAAATTGTAGTTTTAACCAGGGAAAGTTTGTCCTCTTTTCTTTCTGTTCCCTTGTTGCCAAAGAAAAACAAAATCTGTGCTATGATCATGTATAGTCAAACAAAACAAATTTTCACAACTCTTATCATCTTTTAAAAGGACTATTTTTTAACACTTTCCTAGTTGTTTTTACTTGCCTCCAAGCTCTCTCCATAGTCTACACAGTTGCTAAAATCATGTTTCAAAACTACAGGCTGACCAGTTCACTACCCTACTCCAAAATCTTCAGTGGCTCCCTATTGCCTCTAGAACAAAATGTAAACTCCTCTATTTGGCATTTAAAGCCATTTAGCATCTGACTCCAGACTACCTATTGTAATGGCAAGCACAGAAGTAGTTCACACCTTGTTTGGGTTATTGAATTAATACCTCATTTCAATTCAGCTTCTTTTGAGCCTTGTATTGTCTGTTAAGAAACAGAACATATAAACCCCACAACTTGTGAACCCTAGAACTTGTGAACTCCTGGGGAGGAGCTAATGATTATATAAGTAGAGCACCAGGGCTAGAGACAAGAAGAATAGAGAAGACTCTAGTGGTAGCAGAGTCAAGAAGGAGAAAACTTGTGCTTTGTCTTCCCAGAAACTGGAATTGTGAAGGATTTGAAGTGGACTGTGAGCTTCAATATGGAATGGCAACTGGACAAAGAACTGGACAAGGAGCTGGACAAGGAACTGGGAGCTGCCTGCCTTTGAACCCAGGTGACAGTTGGATCATGGAAGAGGAACCATGAAAGCTGAGAGCCAGCCTTGAGTCAAGCTAAAAGAAGACTTTACTTGGATACTTGGATACTGACTGAGAAGATTATGATTTACTCTGACCTAGGGGTGGAGAACTTTGACTTTTGTACTTTGTAATTGAATTAAGGATTTTGTGATTGACTAAATGGATGTACTTTGTTGAAAACTATTGTGACCACTTTGGTGAAAACTATGTGGCCATTTTAGTCATTGTAAATGCTGTATTTTTTATTTCTGTGATAAATTATAACATTGTGAATGCTTTATTTTTTATTTTCTGTGAATGTTTTGCTTTGATTTGTTATGGAATAAATAGTGTTCACTATACTGTGTAATCAGAAACTTAAAAGCTGTTCACAGTATCATTCTGGAAAGCTGCTCGTGCATGGCATTACATGTATTTAGACTTATCACCCATGTTTTCACTCCATGAACCTTATGGTTAAGTTAAAATGGCCTATTTGCCATCTCTCACTTATGATTTAATGTTGTTGAGTCATTTCAGTCAGGGCAATTGTTCACATGGTGGTCAGAAGAAGTGATACAAGGACACTCTCAAGGTCTCTCTGAAGAACTTTGAAATTCATTGTGTGACACGAGAGACACTGGTACAAGAACATTCATCATGACATGCCTACATCAGAGAAATAACTGAAATAACTCAAGAGAAATGCAATATTTTCAAATTTAGAGAATGTTCACATGAACCATTTGTGCCCGACCTGTGGTAGAACATTCTGAGCTTGTATTTGTCTGATCAGCCATGGTTAGACACAATGAAACTTGACTCTAACATAGTGATGTCATTTTGGTCCTCTTTGAGAACAAAGGACAACAACCACTCTTTGTGACCTCACTTGGGGTTTTCTTGGCAAAGATACTGGAGTACTTGGTTTGCCATTTCCTTCTCCAGCTCATTTTCCAGATAAGGAGACTGAGGCAAACAGGGTTAAGTGACTTGCCCAGGGCCACTTAGCTAGTAAATGTCTGAGGCTATATTTGAACTTGAGAAGATGGGTCTTCCTGACTCTAGGCCCAGCGCTCTATCCCCTGTGCCAACTAGATGCTCAATGATTTAACAGCAACTGCTAAATTAAAACCCTGTGATTTTATTAATTACAAGAAAGGCAAATGTGGAATGAAGACATCTGTTTGGGGGCCAAGGTGGAGAACACTATTTTTCTCATTCGCATGAGGTGGAGCAGCTTCTGAACCCTCCTCTGAAAAAGGGAGTACCAGGCTTAAAGTCACTATAAGCATTGCTAACAAGCATCTAGTGGCCTAAACAATTGCATCTCCTTCCCATCTGTCACAGTGTGTTTTGACCTTTTAAATGTTTTTCCCCATGGTGATGAATCTAAATTGCTGTGAGCAATTTATAGCACTGGACCATTTTCAAGCCAAAAGGAAAAAATAATTCTGGTTAAAGAAATATCACTTGTAGCCTTCTAAGGGCTCACAGGCTGCATCCTCCCAAATAGAGCTACTTTTCTCTTCAATGGACCATTCTTGGGAAATCTCTCTGATTCCTATAATCAAGTCTGATTCTTAGAGGGCTTTCATAAAATTGTTCATTTGCTAGAGGACAATTTTCATTTATAGAAAAAGAGGGCATGATTCAACCAAATTTAGGGAAATTGAGCTACCATAATCTGGGAATTTTAGGCTTACAAAACTGAACACATCTCATAATCTTAGGTTTACAAAACTGAACACACCTCAGACATAATGCTGTGCCAATGGTGTCTGACCTAGAACCACATGTACAATACACCCAACAAGAGATGGGTAAGCTTTGGGATGAAGACCTTAACCCCTAGCTCATGAGACCATCCAGTTCGGGATAACACCAATAGCTGAGAAGTCTATCTTTAGTTCAAAACTAAATCTACTGTTCTACAATTTCTACCCATTAATCCTAACCATATCTTCTAAAGTCATACAGAGCTGGTCCAAAATTCATCCACACAACAGCTCCTGAAATTCTTAAAGACAAATATAACATCCTCCTAGATTTTCTGTCAAAGAGGCTGCACATCCCCTGTTCTTTCAATGAATATGACTTGATCTACCAGACACTCCCCATCCTGGTTGCCCTCCTCTGCATACTTTAGCAACTTTTCAATGTATTTCCTAAAATATGGCACCTAGAACTAAATATTGTACTCCAGATGTGATTTCATAATACACCAGATGTGATCTCCCCATGAAAAAGTACAGTAGGACAATAATTTCAATAATTCTGGATGTCGTGCCTCACTGAATGGAGCATATGCTCCAATTAGGTGTTTTAGCATCCCTGCCACACTAATGACTCATACTGAACTTATGGTCCATTTATGTTCCCAGATCTTTTTCCATCTCAGTTTCTGTCCAGCCACATTCCAGGTCTTGTACCTCAAAATTTGATGTTTAGACTCAGCATAAAACTTTGCCTTTTGCCCTATTAAATTACATCTTATTAAAATTAGGCTCATATTATAGTATGTCAAAAATCTTTGGGGTCCCAACTGTCATCTAATATATTAAGCATCATTTCCATTAGCAGAGTCACTGGCAAGTTTCCTTAGCATGATATTTATCCCTTTATTCAAGGTATGTGATTTTTTTTAAATGTTGACTAGCACAGGATCAAGGACTGATCAGTGAGTCATTCCACATCAACCACTTGTCTATTCTTTGAGTCCAAACAGTTAATCATGCCAAGATACAATGAGCTGAATGGCTATGGGGATCCTATCGCCACCTTCTCCACAATAATAGTATGAGAGACTTAATAAAGAATATTTGTTGAAGTTATATATAAAGCATTTCCCTGATTTTCCAGCCTAGTAACCCCATAAAAGAAAGAAACCAAGTTATTCTCCCTGTTTTTTATGAAACTGTGTTGGGTTTTTGTGATCAGTCCTTTTTTTTATATGTTTAATTCCTGACCAAATTCTGTAATACATTTTGAAAGACATGGACGGCAAAGTCAAACTCACTCAATGACTTATAATTTGCAAATATTTGCCCCTAACCAGTTCTCCAACATCTATCATATTCTCCATGGTCTTCCAAAGAGCACTAACATAGCTCAAAAATTATGAACAGTTCTTCCAGTACTGGAGCATGTGGTCCTGTCCATCAAAGGCAGCTCACTATTTTTATGTACCCTTGTTTGACTTCTATTCCTCATCAGTCAGCTTTGTTCTGTTCTTCCCAATACAAAGATCATCATCATCATAATTAAAAGAAATTGAAGTAAAATTGAAATTAAATAGTTCTAATTTTTCATCATCATCTATTTTAAATGTTTTCATTGATGTTTTCTGTTTGTCACATCCCCATAGTATCCCATGTATCCCTCACCCTCCCAGAAGGTTACTTCATATGACAAATAATATTATTTTAGAGAAGGAATAAAGTCGGCATGACTGATTGATCTATTGAAAGTCTGAAAACATATACATCCGTCTCATCTATTATCACAGTCTCTGTCCACCTTAAGCAGCAATCATTTCTCTTTTATTTTGTTTTTGTTGTTTTTTAGCTTTTTGGGAGAAAAGAGAAGGCTCAAATGAACAAAAATTGACCATCCTTGACTTTTTCTCAGTTCCTTCTTAGTGTTAACACAGCTTAGACTATGGTTAGAATAGATGGTAGCATGCCAGGCTCCTGTATTCAGCATATGCTATCCAGTTAGCAATAATGTCATTTGGATCCAGTTAAGAGATAGGGTCCTGTGTCAATCAGCTGTTAATTAATCAAGATCTGACCACTCACCACTATGGCTCTGGCAGCTACTCACATCCCTATTTGTTGGTTTCTTCAATTCCCTCCCTTTAAGATCCAGTCTTATTTTAATATTCACTATGCACCTACTCCACCTCAAACAAAGGTAAATTTGGTAATAGTTTAATTAGATTAAATAATAGCATAATCAGTGTAAACATGGGAAGCAGCCCCATGTATTCAAAAGAACAATATTCCAATCCTTTCACCCTTCAAGGAGAAAGACTACCTCCCTAAGGCTAGAGAGCAGTCTTTCTCTCATCAGTCTCATAAGCTAAAACAGATCATAAAAAGGGTCAGCCTAAAACAGAAAGTCCCACAGATGGTCACCTTGCACCAGGTTGCCTACACCAAATTTGGTGCGCACTTGGTATGACCCAAGGCCAAGGCACAATTGTGCTTGTGCTTCCAGATCCCAAGAACCCTTACTGTTGTCCATCCTCTTCAACCAAACAGTTAATAGGGGAAAATAAGGTTCTGTTCAAATGTCAAAATGCTGACAAGTGGCTAAGAAGGCCTGCTCTCCACCTTACCCTTGCCTTCATCTTTAGTTTATTATTTTTCTTATGCTTCTGCCTTAGAGAAACCTCCTTTTCCTTCTATTTTGTCTTCAAAATATTAAGAACTTTCCATCCTCTAGGGCTGACTTCCTCCAGAGAATATAGCTAAGTCTAGACAATTAAGAAAACAGTAAATCCAGACCTGATGTGTAAGTTCTACCAGTTTCCAAATACTAACACTAAAAATGTAAGAATTGCCTCTTTAAAAAAATTTTTATATTTCTTTTCAGTTCTAAATTCCCTTACTTCACTCATTGAGAAGGCAAGAAATACCATACCAATTTTATATATTAAGTCATGCAGAAGATTTCCACATTCACTAGATTGCAAAATAAGCAAGAAAAATAAACAAATATGCTTCAATCTGCGCTCTGAGTCCAGCAGTTCTCTCTCTTGGGGTGGATAGCATTTTTCATCATGAGTCCTTGGAATTGTCTTGAATCATTGTATCGAACAGTCAATTATCATTACAATATTGCTGCTGCTGTGTACAATGTTCTCATGATTCTGCTCACTTGCTTTCCATCAGTTCACATAAGTCTTCCCAGATTTTTCTGCAACGATTCTGTTCATCATTTGTCACAGCACAAAAGTATTCCAATATAACCATATCTCACAATTCTTTCCACCATTCCTCAATAAATGGGCACCCTCTCAATTTCCAATTATTTGCTACTGCAAAAAAAATAGTTGCTATAAATATTTTTGTATATATGGGTTATTTTTCTTTTCCTTTGATTTCTTTGAGATACAGACCTGGTAACAGTATCCCTAGGTCAAACAAAGATTATGCAGTTTTATACCTTTTGAGAAATAGTTCCAAATTGTTCACTAAAATAACTGAACCAGTTCACAGCTCCAGTTCACATTAGTGTCCCCATTTTTCCACATCCTCTTTAATACTTGTCATTTTCCTTTTCTGTCATGGTAGAGGGTATACCTCAGAAGCTATTTTAATTGGTGTTTCTTTAATGATTGCTGATTTAGAGCATTTTTTCTTATGACTATTGATAGCTTTTTTCCTTCTTCTGAAAATTGCCTATTCGTATCTTTCAACCATTTTTCAATTGGAGAATGACTCTTATTTTTCTAAATTTCACTCAGTTCCCTTTATATTGAAGAAACAAGACCTTCATCAGAGAAACTTGCCATAAAAAAAAGTTTCCCCCAGTATCTTGCTTTACTTCTGATTTTGATTTTGCTTGTGCAAAATCTTTTTAATCTCATGTCATCAAAATTACGCATTTCACTTCCTGTGATCCTTTCTATCTTTTGTTTGGTCATGAACTCTTTGTTTTATCCACACATCTTACAGGCAATTTCTCCCATTCTCTCCTCATTTGCTCATGATATTACCCTAAATGTCTAAATCATGTACTCATTTTGAGTTTGGCTTGCCATGTGGTATGAGATGTTGGTCTATGCCTAGTTTCTGCCAGACTGCTTTTCTGTTTTCCTAGGACTTTTTGCTAATGAGTGAGTCCTTGCCCCAATAGCTGGATCTTAGTAACTGATCATGTACTTCTGTACATTGTGTACTCAATCAATCACTCTACTTCTTATCTAGCATCAGTTGTTTTTGATGATTACCACTTTGTAGCATAGTTTAATATCTGGTATTATTAGGCTGCCTTCCTTGACTTTTTTTATTGATTCCCTTGATATCCTTGACCATTGGTTCTTCCAGATTAATTTTGTTACTATTTTTCTAGATCTGTAACATAAGTTTTTGGAAATTTGATTAGTATGACAACAAATAAGTAAATTAATTGAAATAGCATTGTCACTTTTATTATATTGGCTTGACTTACCCACAAGCAATTAATACTTCTCCGAGTGTTTACATGTGTCCTTATTTGTGTGAAGAGTGTTTTAAAATTGTGTTCATAGAGTGTCTGTGTATATCTTAGCTGGTATATTCCAAGTATTTTATATGACTGAAGTTCTTTTAAATGGAATTTCTCTATGTCTTCCTGAGGGGCTTTATTGGTAATATACACATACTGATGATTTATGTTGGTTACAGATAATATTTGTTTTTTGTTTTAGATACTTGCTACTTATAATTTTAAGAAAAACTCCATTTATTCCTGTACTTTTAAGTTTTATAAATAGAAATGGGTATTATATTTTGTCAAAAACTTTTTCTGCCTCAATTGATATTACTATATGACCCCTGTTGTTCTGATTATTCATATAGTCAATTAAGCTTGGTTTTCCTAATATGGAACCAGCCCTGAATCCCACTTGCTCATAATGTATGATCTTTGTGCTATGATGCTGTGATTTCTATATTATTTTATATGTAAAATAAATACTTTACTTAACTTTTTGCATCAGCATTCATTAAAGAATTTGGTCTATAGTTTTATTTCTCTCTTTTTGCTCTCCATGGTTTAGGCATAAGTACCATATTTGTGTCATAGAAGGAATTTGGTAAGACACCTTTATGTTTTCAAAATATCTACATAATATTTTAATTAATTGTTTTTTAAATGTTTGGCAGACTTTGCTTATAAGTATATCTAGTCTTGTGGTGCTTTTTTATGAAGCTAACTTTTGTGTTTTTTCAATTTCTTTTTCTTAGATGGGGTTATTTAGATATCCTATTTTCTCTTCTATTAATCTGAGGAATTTTTTTGTAAACACTCATCCATTTCACTTAGATTGTCAGTTTTCTTGACATATAATTGAGTAAAATAGCTCCTAAATATTGCTTTGATTTCATCTTCATTGATTATGCATGTATCTTTTTCATTTGTAAGACCTGTAATTTAGTTTTCTTCTTTCTTTTTTTTTAAATTAAATTAGTCAAAGCTTTATCTACTTTATTGGATGCTTCATAAAACTAGCTTCTAGTTTTATTTATTTATTCAACTTCTTTACTTTCAATTTTATTAATTTCTCCTTTGATTTTCAGGATTTCCATTTTGGCATATGGTTGAGGATCTTAAATTTGTTCTTTTTCTAGTTGATTTTTAGTTCTATGCTAGTTCATTGATCCTCTCTTTCTTTCTTTTATTGATATATGGATTTAGAGATATAAATTTTCCCCCGAGTATGGCTTTGGTTGCATCCCACAAATATCAGAATGTTGTCTCATTGTTGTCATTCTCTTTAATGAAATGACTGATTATTTCTATGATTTTGTTTTTTGACCCACTCATGCTTTAAGATTAGATTATTTTGTTTCCAATTAATTTTTAATCTTGCTTCCATGATCCTTTATTGAATAAAAATTTTATTGTATTATTATCTGAAAAGGGTATATTTAATATTTCTACTTTTCCACATTTTTTTTAGGTTTTTGTGAAAGTACCATGTATAGTTGAGAAACTTTTTATTTCCTTTTTATTTCCATTGAATTTTTTACAGAGTTCTATCAAATCTAAACTTTCTAAACTTCTATTCATTTCCTTAACTTCTTTCTTGTTCATTTTGTGGTTAGGCTTGTCTAGCTCTTAGAGGGGAAAGTTGAAATACTGTCTATTTCCCCCTGTAATTTATTTAATTTTTCCTTTAAGAATTTGGATTCTAAGCCATTTCATGAATATATGTTCAGTAATGATATTATTTCATTGTCTATGGTAACTTTTAGCAAGATGTAATTTCCCTATTTTTCTCTTTTAATTAGGTCTATTTTTCCTCTTGCTTTGTATGAGATCATGTTTGTTATCTCTCTGCCTTTTTTTTTAACTTTGGTTGAAGTATAATAGATTCTGCTCCAGATACTTATTTTAACTCTGTGTGTATGTGTATCTTTCTGTTTCAAGTGTGTTTCTTGTAAGCAACATATTGTTGGATTATAGTTTCTGTTCTGTTCTGCTGTCTGCTTCCATTTTATGAGTGAATTCATCTCATTCACAGTTCATATAATTACTG
Organism: Pseudocheirus occidentalis; assembly: GCA_028646575.1. Classification (NCBI taxonomy): domain Eukaryota; kingdom Metazoa; phylum Chordata; class Mammalia; order Diprotodontia; family Pseudocheiridae; genus Pseudocheirus; species Pseudocheirus occidentalis. Next base: position 4,288,846 of record CM053601.1, read on the forward strand.
TGCATTTCCCTCTGTCCATTTTCTTCTCTCTCTTTCCCTCTCTCTTTCTCTCTCTTCTCCTTCCTTCCTCCATCCTTCCCTCTCTTTCTCTTTTTTTCTCTCTCTCCTATCCCTCCTCAAAAGTCTGTTCTGCTTCAGACACTGACCTCTTTAATCTACCCTCCCTTTTATCACACACCCCCATCTTTCTCTTATCTCCTTCTCCTCTCTCCATTTGGTAAGATAGATGTCTAGAATTGACTATGGGTGAGTGAGTGTGTGCGTGAGTGTGTGTGTGTGTGTGTGTATACACTTCCCTCTTTGAAATGATTCATGACAGAATAAATTTCAAGCATTCCCTATCCCTCCCCCCATTTTCACCTACACTGTAAAAGCTCTTTCTTGTATGCCTCTTTTATGTGAGATAATTTTCTCCATTCTTCTTCTCTTTTCCCCCTTCTCCCTGTGCATCCCTCTTTCTTACTCATCTGTTTTTAAATCATCCCTACATTCTCAACTCACTCCCAACCCCTCTAATTAGAGACCTTCTGACTGCCCTAATAATAATAAAATTCTTAGAAGATAAGTAAACAGTTTAACCTTATTAAGTTCCTTAGCATTTATCTTCTGTGTTTACTTTTTTAGGCTTCTCTTAAATCTTATATATGAAAGTTAAATTTTCTATTCATCTCTGGTCTTTTTATCAAAACTGGATAAAAGCCCTCTATTTCACTAAGTATCCATTCCATCATGGTCCCCATCCCACCTCTATTTTCCTCCACCCTCATATCTGTGACTTTCCACTCCTTTAATGTGGTAGTGACTACTGAATCTGATGTGATCCTGACTGGCTTCATGGTATTTGAAATCTTTCTTTCTAGTTGCTTGAAAATCTTTTTTTTATTATTCTTTTGAATTTGTTTTACTGTTTTTTGATGTCTCAAGAAGTCATTTATTTCCACCTTCACAATTCTGTTATTTTCTCCAGTGAGTTCTTGTACCTTTTTTTCAATTTGGCCAATTTCTGGCTTTTAAAATGTTATTTTCTTCAGTATTTTTTGTGCTTCTCTTACTAAGTGATTAGGGGGGTTCATAATTTTCTTGCATTACTCTCATTTCTTTTCCCAATTTTTTTGTACCACTATGACTTGATTTTTTAAAAATAACTTTTAGTTCTTCCAGGAGTTCTTGCTGGGCTTTTGTTTAATTCATGTTTATTTTCTTTGAGGTTTTGTTCATAAACTGGTTTGAAATCATTGTTTTTCTTCTGTGTCTCTGTTCTGATCCTCCCTGTCACTATAGCAGATTTTTATGGCCAGGTTCTTTTGTTGTTTACTTATTTTCCCAGCCTATTTCTTGACTTTGAACTTTATGCTTAACTTAGAATCTTATTCGAGGATGGGGGTGAGGGCACTGTTACAAACTTCAGTCTTCAGGCTTTAGGCTTTTTTGCTGTTTTCAGAGTTAGTTCTGGGGGAGGGGGGGTGGTTAATTGCTTCCAAGTTGCTGTGATCAAGGGAGAAGTATAATCAGAAATGTAATCACTGCTCTCCTGGTCTACTCTCTAGCCCTTATCTAGGAAGAGCCCTTGTTTCCTTGGAAGTACAAATAATACTGTTCCTCAGGTCTGGAGCTCCCTTAGAACTGACATCAGTCCTCTGACCTGGAACTGTGACCCAGAAGTGGATACAGGTAATGAAGCTGCCAAAGAGCAACTGGTCCTGTACCCAGGGTTAGCAAGAGCTCCTCAGTTATCTGTTTCTCACCAAGTTGCCTGATCATCTTACATCTCTGGCCTGAGAGCTCTCAAAGCTACTGGTACTGTTGTCCCTGCTGCCTCCAAGGCACACTCGTGGTGTTGCTGCCACTGTAGGTTCTGGACTGACTCCCACCCCAGTGTTACACATCTCTCCTTCTTAACTCCTAAGTTCTTGAAAAGTGTCTCACCCCAACCTTCTGTCAGCTTTGTTGCTCCAGAATTCAATTTGGGGTGTTATTTTAAAGGTTTCTTGGAGAAGAATGTTAAGAGAGCTCGGGTACAGTGCTCTCTCCACTCTTCCATTTTGGCTCCAGCCCCCAGCCCAACAACTGATTCCCAAAAGCCAATATAAGCTGCCTCTAGCACAGCCCTGCTTAAGCCTCTTTTTCTTCAAATACTTCAAAATATGTAGCACAAAATCTACATAGCATGACAGACTATGCCTTTATTCTCTAGCCCAAATTCTAAAGTAGAGTGCTCACTTATTTCCAAGGTCCCCATTGTTTCCACCATAGCAAGTAGGTTGCTCTTGCTGGTTAAAAAAAAAAAAAAGTAAAAAGTGGTTGCTCCAACATTTGAAGAAATAAATTCTCAGTAAGATATCAAAAGAATGTATTCATTGGTCTGCTTCTGGCAGAAGGAGCCCAACCAGTCCTCTACCATGCCTCCATTCCAGGCTGCAGATCTATTTCCTAATCTCTTAGCCATACTAGCCAGGCTTTCCATATGGACTATGGTATCCATTTTGGCAACTGCAGTTCTTGAAGGAAAGTCTGAGATAAGTTGGTGATATTACATTTTCCACAAATTTTTTTTAAGAGAAACCATTGCTTTAGGAAAGGATTAGTGGACTTTGCAAGACATATGGATGTAAGTCCCCACCACCTACTCATTAAAGAGATAAATAAGGAATCATAAGAAGAGTCAATAAATTCAGAAATAAATATTCTGGACTAATGTCTGCACACATATAATACAGGACACATGAAAAAATGTTAAGGTTGAAACAGTTTACAGTAATAACCAAACGGAATGGAAAATAACAGTTGGCAAACCTAATTCACTTAATAACACCCAGAGGTAGGAAACAAAGCCCAAAGACACCATCAGATTACTACCTTCATGAAAAAGACAGCACTCTCTATCCACAAATATCGTAATGGCTAAGCAGATTCAGAGACCAAATACTGAGAACAGAAAGACTCTTCAAGGGGCACAAATGAGGATGTTTCTTTCTTTAGAACTAATGGGATTTTTAACTAGGAGACTTTGATATCATCTAACCCAATTAATTCATACTTAAGGGAATGGAGGCTTGAGGAGCATAAGCAACATGCTCAGTGTCACAGACAATGCATGTTAAAGGCACCCTTTGTAACAGGATCCTTCAGCTGTAAGGCCAGTGTTCTTTCTGATTCAGCAAATCACAGATATCATAAAGTCTGCTTTCTGTATTCCTGAGACATAATGAAGAAAGCTGGTACCACTGTGTGTTGATGACCTTCACTTCTTGCTATGCCCCAGAAAGATCATTTTGAAATATTGCAAGAAGCTGAACATATGCACTTGGGGTGCCTTGGGGTATATGGCCAGCCTGTTAATGCTGATGCATAGGAGAAGAGGATTTATTACAAACCTGCTGTCATTATGGTCTCACCCAGGACTCCCTTCCTGCCTGAAGCACTTCCCTCAGGTGTGCATTTTCCAAATCGTGGAACAAAGCACTTGGGGAGGGAGGCAATGCACAAAAAGCTCTTACAAATGTTGGGAAAATCACCCCATGCAAAGATACTTGCTCTCATTCCCACAGAATTTCTGTCATTGTAATTCTGCATATTTTCATTTTCTTTATCCTCAAACACTTTCTCTTCATAAGTTCTCTCTTACTGTGGAGGTCACCACCACCCTCTCAATCTCTCAGACTCACATCCTAGGTGCTATCCACACCTCCTCTCTCTCTCTCTCTCTCTCTCTCTCTCTGTCTCTCTCTCTCTCTCTCTCTCTCTCTCTCTCTCTCTCTCTCTCTCTCTCTCTCTCTCTCTCTCTCTCTCTCTCTCTCTCTCTCTCTCTCTCTCTCACTGTCTCTCTCTCTGTCTCTGTCTCTTTTTCTCTGTCTCTGTCTCTCTGTTTCCAAGAACAGAAGCTGATCAAGCCAGCTCCCTATAGAGTCAATGCTAGTGGCTCCCTATTGGCCCTAACATCTAATATAAAATCCTCTGTTTGACTCTTAAAGCCTTCCACTTGGCCCCTTGCAACCTTTCCAGTCTTCTTACTCCCTACCCTGCTCCCATCCCCACTACATACTAACTGATCTAGTGACAATGGTTCCTGTGGTTTCTGGAATCTGACACTTCCCATTCCCATTCCCAGTCATTCTCTCTTGCTATCTCTCATGACTCAGACTTTCTCACCTTTTTATTTCTGAAGTCACTTTTTTTTCTTTTTTTTTTTTGGAGGGCAATTGAGGTTAAGTGACTTGCCCAAAGTCACACGGCTAGTTTTTGTGTCAAGTGTCTGAGGTCAAATTTGAACTCAGGTCCTCCTGACTCCAGGGTCAGTGCTCTATTCACTGCGCCACCTAGCCGCCCCTCACCTTTTCATTTCTGTCTCGTACTTCCCTGCTTCAAGTTTCAGCTGAAGTCCCATCTTCTGTAAGAAGCCTTCTCCATCCTGCTTAATGCTAGGGCTTTCCCTCAGCTGATAATATCCAACTCATCCTGTACACATTTTGTTTGTACATTATTTGGATGTTCTCTCCCTCTGTTAGACTGCTCCTTGAAAGCAGGGACTAGTTTTGTTTGTTTGTTTACATTTCTTTGTATCCCTAGCACATAGCACCATGCCATGTCCTGTGTTATGGTTATGAATAATTACCTGCAAAGTTCATTATAATCTCTTTCTACATCCTCCCACTGATCCAATCCCAGTATCTCCTCCCTTGCCAAGACATCAGAAGCCATAGCTGGGGATAACCTCTATCAGATGATTGAGGTGAGGTAACAGTCCCATTGGCATACACACACCAGCCTCCATCTAGAGACCTCAAGTGTTATCCTTCAGGAAATTCAGAACTGAAGTTACCTAGTGTGTGTCATGGCTGTAAAAGGGTCACCCAGCAAATCTGGGACCTCAAATAAACTGGCATCTAACCTACATCATGCAATCCATCTAGGACAGCAGCTTTTTAGGCTGGCCTCAGTGACTTACATGGGAGTCAGCTTAAATGGTGTTCTCTGTAAGTTCTGGTCTGGGGCTCAGGACATCTGAGTTTCCATCACCACTCAACGCCGAAGTAGCTGTGTGACCATTTGTTCTCAAGCTACAATCTCTCTGTGGTCCTCAATGTCCTATAAAATGAGAGACGTCAATTCTGTGTTTACTAGTGTGCCTTCAAGCACTGTGATTCTAGAGGTAGCCTAGGGTCCAACCAGGTCTGTCCTTTCTGTGTTCACTCACATCATGGGGATCCTCAATGATTAAATCACCTCTTGGGTTTACTTTTGCCTTCCAACCAACAAGAAATCTATAGACTTTTTAAATAGCTCATAACACTAGTGATGGGTTGAGGAGACAGAAAAATGTATGTGTGTGGATCTACGTGTGCATACGTATATATGGGTCTATGGGTGTGGAGAGAGAAAGAGATAGAAAGACAGAGATAAAAGAATTAATTTGGTTTAACTATATCTATAAAACATATGCATAATCTATGATATGTGTTATATCTAAATATCTAAGTTTATATTTATATAACATATAAATGTATGATATAAGTAAATATGTACATTTATAAATTTAGCATAAATATATTTTGTATAATATGTATTTTGTATTTGTTTAATTTTATACATAGGTTATATATATTTATATGTAGGTTACATATATATAGGTGTTATATATACATATATATAGGTTTAAAAGACTTTTCTTCATTTTTAGACAAGCCTGAAGAAGGGGAAAAATGGTTTTTTGTTCATTGAAAACATAAATTTAAAAATGTAAAATCAAAAACCACTAGCTGGTTATTTAAGTGTTATTCAAATGTTCATTTGAAGTGTAAAGACAAAGAACTTTGAGAAACTTGGGAACTCTGCTCAAGTCCGTGAGTAACAACAACTGTGTGCTGCCCACTTGCAGCAGAGAGGTGAGGGATGCAGGGTGCAGACTGAGACATGGATTTTTGGAATGTGGTCAATGCGCAAATTTGTTTTGCCTGACTAGAAATATTTTGGGAGAGTTTTTCTTTCTTTCTTTCAATAGGAGTGGTGAGGTGGGAGAAAGAAGAAATAAATTCATGTTAACTGGAAATGTGGAATAATTCTTTAAAGTCTACAGTTGATCATCAATCAGTATTATTTAATATCTAACATGTGCCAGAGACTGTTCATTACTGTGGTTACAAAACAAAAATGAAAGAGTACCAATGTTCAAGGCAGTGGGTCTCAACCTATGAGTTATGTTCAATTCGTAACAATGAAAATACATCCTGCATATCAGATATTTACATTATGATCCATAACAGTAGCAAAATTACAGTGATGAAGTAGCAATGAAAATAATTTTATGGTTGGGAGGTCACCACAACATGAGGAACTGTATTAAACGGTCGCGGCATTAGGAAGGTTGAAAACCACTGCTTCAAGGAGTTTGCACTCATCATACTAACAGGTACAGAAAGGAACCAAAAATATTTAAACTGGCAAAAATGAATACTAGCATTAGAGAAAATTTCATTCGTGTGGTCAGTTGAGGACAGTTACCTTCCCCTTCTCCATAAAAGTTGGGGGTTCCAAAAACCATGGCTACAAGAGTGAAGTAAGAGAAATCATTTTTCTCCTTTGCTGGAATCTCCTCAAGGAACTGTTGGCTGGTGTCAGGTATTATCCTGAGTGCAATCGCTCACTACCCCAGAAGTGAGTTCTTCCATTTGAAGGAATCCCTTTCTCATCAGTCACTAGCTGCACGAGGGAGCTCAATGGGCAATGGAATGTTCTCTTTCCAAAGCATTCGTGTTTGAGTAGTCTTGTACATGCGTTTCTCCACATCAGCTGAGTCTTGTGTATTTATCTTTACTATTCTTAATTTCCAGGTAAAGAAATATTGCTCAGACACACACGCTAGTGGCTTGATCCTCTGGCATTCAAAGCCTTTCACACCCTTCCCCCCACCCCAGTCTTCTCACATTTACTTCCCAACACATGCTCCTTCATCCACTGGCACTGGCATCCTTATTGCTCCTCAAACCAGACACTCCATCTTTTGACTACTGGCTGTTTCCCAAGAGCAGAAAACTCTCCCCAATAATATTCACCCACTGGCTTCCCTTGGGTCCCAACCACAATCCTGCCTTCCACAGGAAGTCTTTTCCAATCTCCATCAGTCCTAGCACCTTCCTTCTGTTCATGATTTCTCTTTTATCCTGTATGTAATTTTTATATGTTTATCCTCATGTCACCACCCACATTTGATTATGAGCTCCTTGAAGGCAGAGATTGTCTTTTGTCTTCTTTTGTATTTTCAGTGCTTAGCACAGGGCCTGGCACATAGTAGGGACTTAGTAAATGACTATTTATTAATGACCAATTGACCATCTTCTTATTAATAAAAATGCTGTCATCGTTAATAAAATGATTAAATTATCCAGAAATGATGTCTCTTGAACTTTTTAATTGGCATAATGGTGGAGAGGACTGAATAGAATGGGAAAGTATTAGTGAAATGCCACCATATGCAAAACTATATGAGAGATACTTGCCCCCAAACCCTCCTACCCATTCCACAGACAAGGCTCATATGTCCATGGAAGAACAAACTTACTGCTCCAGAAAGGCACAATTCTGCTAAGCGACCTAATAAACATGATGTTCAAGCACAGGTAAGAATAATCTTTTAGACACAACTAGACTAGAATTCACAGGAGACAAATTGTACCATAAAGATGAAGCAAACATCACTATGTGCACTTTATGCTGTACATCTCCAGAACCTGGTCCCAACAGAAAGTAAAATCATAGGGAAAGAGATTTGTTCAAGGAAGTTCAACATCTCAGTTCAAAAATGGGGACTGTTTAGTGGGTGATAACTGGAGGAACCAAAATGAATCAAGCATCCTCGATGACTGGCATTTGGAGAAAAAGGGAGAGAGGGTGATAGAGATTCCTGCTAATTGGTGCTGGACAGCGCAATGTTCATTTCCTGCTCTGACCAAGTTTGCCTGAGTGTATTAGGACTCATTTTTCTTGCCAAGGCAAAAGCTTCTGTTTTTCAGGGTGGTATGACAGATTTGTGGGTATAATTTGTCTTTAATAATTTCAGGCCCTTCCTGGAAAGCACAAGTCACTGACATTCTCATTAGAATGCAAACTCCATTTGGGGTCTTTATTTCTATGAAGAAACAGCCACCACTTGACGGGAAGTTGCTGTCAGGGGGAAGTGACAGCCAAAAGCCAAACTTCATTCAGATTTTCATTCTTTTTTCAGGAAAAACCTGAATTTAATACAAAAGAATGCTCCAAGTAATAAAGAAAAAATTCGAATTAAAACAATTTTGAGGTTTCTCCTCACACCCAACAGATTGGAAAGGATAACAAAAACATTTAAAAAGGCACAAGCTGGAGGGACTGTGGGAGGACAGGCACACTAATGTGCCGTCGATGTATCTATGAATTGGGCTCATCCATCTGAAAAATAATTTAAAATTATAAAAAATTGATCATTAAATTGTACACACCCTCTCACCCAGTGATAACAATGCTATCCAGAGATTCCCGGAATATTTTTAAATAAAAAGTCCCATGTTTGAAAAAAATAAATATATTTATTTATAACACTTTTTATTGCCAAAAAATGAATGTCATCAGTTGGTGAATAATTGAACAAACTGGCATATGAATGTTTCAAAATATGATTGTCCTATAAAATGATAAATTTGAAGAATTCCAAGGAATAGGAAGCTTTGGATGAATTGATGTAAAGCAAGAACTTCAGTACTGTAGAGACAAACCATGACAATAGACTTCAGAACTCTGCTCACTTCCGAAACTAGGCACAGCTTGAAATGGCTTGTGTGAAGCACACCTCCCACTTCATCACAGAGAAGGAAGGAAGAGAGGGGCAGCAGAAGGCACACATGTTCAGTGTGGTCACTGGATTGATTGATTTTGTTAGCCTGCATGTATTGCTTGTAAGTGGTGCTCATTGGGTGGTGAGGCCAAGTCAGTGGGAGGAAAAACTCTTGTCAGAAATGGAGAACAACATCAACACAATTTTTTAAAGTCAGGGCTAAGGACAGTAAAGAAGAAATCTCAGCAAAATCACCTATTGCAAAGCAGAACCATAGCTTGGTGGGAGACAGGGAAGGAAAAGACTGGGGGAGAGAGAGATCAGAGCTTTGCTAGGTAGCAAGGTAGCACAGTGCATAAAAGGCAGGAAGACCTAGGTTCAAATCCTTCCTCAGACACTTGCCGGATCTGTTACACTTGGCATGTTACATAACTTCTGTGCCTCAGTTTCCCCATCCATACAACGGGAATAATGTCAGAGTCTACACATCACAAGGTTGTTATGAGGATCAAATGAGAAAATCCCTTTAAAGTCCTTACTGAAATATCTGGCACATAGTAGGTGTGTAATAAATGTTTGTTTCCTCTCCTTGTTGCAAGGTTGAGACATGGGAACCACACTTCAGAGCTGACATGATCTCCTGGCTAGGTGAGGGCAACAGAGAGAGCATCTGGGTGCCCAGGTCATAGAATAAGGAGCAGTCAGAGGTGGAGTCCTTTGGAGAGAGGTTGTTCCTCCAGACAAGGTGCACACCCTTCCCCCCACAAAGGTGGCAGGGCAATGCTTGGCAGACCCCATCCATAGTCTCTTCAGGTGCCTTGCTTTTCTGAATCTTATTCTATCCCAACAGAGAAGGGAAGCACAACTCACTGGAGACAAGATCTGATAGGAAATGCCCTTTCCTAGTCCATGGTCAGCAGTAGAAGGGTAGGAGTGGTTTCCCAAGACCAACATCCCTGTGCCTCACCAAAGAACCACTGAATTTGTCACAGGTTTTAGAATTCCCAGTGCTGGACCTTCCTCTGTAAAGTAGCCGTTTGCCCTCTGCTTCAGACCTCAGGGACAGGGATCCCATTACTCTCAGAATCGGTCCAGTACACTTTCTGACAACCCAACAATAATCAAAATTTTAGAGGTTTATCAATTGGCTGGAATTTATCTCTACAACATTTATTACAGAGACAGCTAAGTGGCTCAGTGGATAGAGCCCTGGACCTGAGGTCACAAAGGCCTGAGTTCAAATGTGACCTCAGATACTGGCTGTTTGACCCTGGATAAGTCACTTAACCTGTTTCCGTTAGTTTCCCCAACTATAAAATTAGAATAATAGCACTTGCCTCCAGTGTTGTGGTGAGGCTCAGGTGAGACATTTATAAAGAATTCAGCACAGTGCTGGCCAGTAGAAAGTGCCAAGAAATGCTTCTTTCCTACCTTCCTGTTTACTGCTCCTGCTTCCACATTTGGGAGCCAATTAGATCCAATTAAGGCCCTCTTCCACAAGACAGAGAGAGCTTTAAATGATCAAAGCTAGCTCTACATCATTTCTTCTCCAAACTAGCCTTCCCAGCATCCTTCAATCACTTCCTCTATGACAAGATCACCAGTCCTACACCATTGTGAGTTTCATTCACATGAGAAGTTTGGAGCAGCGTGGTAGCATGGCAGTAGGCACAGACTGGCACTAGAAATACCTAGTGTCATGTGGGTCTGCCACATCCTGGCTGGGTGACTGGCCAAGCTCTCTTCTGCCTCTAACAGCCTTTTACAGAACTCTTCTGTTTGCTTCTTTTCACAAAGTTCAGGAAGGAGTAACCAGGACTGTCCTAGGCCAGGCCTCTCACTGCCTCTGCATTGATCTCTAGTCACTATATTGTCCCTCCATGGGTCCTGTGGCTATTGTCAAAGGGGACTGATGACTTCACAGTTGTTGACTTGCCCGTGAATTGGATTTAAGTGAGGCAGAGCGGCCCAAAGCTGTCAACCTCACTCTCTCTTCTCGAGTCATCAAAGTCCAGTGCAAAGACGAAATTCAGGATGACTGGTGATGAGCCGGTATGTAGTGGATGACCTTGGCTGCTTCAACCACCTTCCTGGCCATTGGAACCAATTATTCAGCCCAGGAAAGTGTCCACATGCTTGGGGTGGACACCCCCCTAACTCAGCAAGGGGTTGGAGGCCTGTCAGTTACCCTCGACTTGCTTTAGCCCATCTGCCATTTACCGGGGTGTGGCTGCTGTGCAAACCACAGCTTTCTGGAGCCACAGGGGAGAGTTGAGTACCAGGTAGATACCAAAGGTGCAGGAGCAGCCCTGGAAAGCGCTCAGTGTGTCCTCCCACCAGAGGCGCTGGTCCTCCCTGAACACCAACTGTGAGTAGAAGGGCTAAAGACATCTCAATCTAAGAGGGAAGGATGGGCTGGGCAAGCAGAACAGCAAGAAGTCCTGTGACCAAAGTGCAGGAGGAGGGCCAGGGCTTAGCTAGAGTAGATGATCAAGGTAGAGAGGTAATATGACCCTCCTGGAGAAAGAAGCAACATGCTGTAGCAGACATAAGATCTGAAGTCAGCCCAGGTGACCTTGGACAAGTCATTGACCCTCTCTGGGTCTCACTCAGCTCCCCTGCCTGTCAAATAAGAGGCTTAAACAAGAGATCTTTAAGGCTTCTGCCAGCTCTGATATTCTATGGTCCAATCAATCCTTTTCTCTATGATCTTTGAAATCAGGAAATGAGGCTAGATGATCTCTATTCCATTTAACATCTCTAAATCTATGATCCGATTAATGAATTGGACAGGGCCATTGTGCTTGGCAGGTGCACTATGCCACACGTCATCTTAGCTGGACAGAATGCCAAGTGCAGTGGGGAATGGAATGGGTGCAGGAAGCAAGGCCAGAAGGGCCACAGACAATGCCCCATCCCCTCCGTCTCCCCCTCCCTGCCATCCCTCTACCCAGCCTCACTCCCACCCTCGTCCACTGTGTGTCCGGGTGTCCAGCACTAGGAAGAATATAACAAGGTGGGGGAGAGGTGCGAAGGAAACAAGAATTGATTAGGTACCAGTCATTGAGCTATTATTATCCCATTTGTTAATCAATCAAGGAAAGTGAAGAAGAGGTGAGTGATCGACAAAAGGGCATAGGGCTGGCAAGTATCTGAGGCCGCATTTGAATCCAGGTCTTCTGACTCAAGGCCTAGCACTACCCACTGCACCATAGACCTGTCTCTAAGGGCACGGTGAGGGTGGTCATTCATCTGTGCCTTGTCCCTTTGTTCCAAAGAAAGGCTCCGTGCCATCTTGGGGGAAGGACCTACTGAGGAGGAATAGAGACCCAGTCTGACAGGTCTGTCATCTCCGAGAGGTCCAGCCCCAGCCCCAGGAAGGTCCAGGGCATTCCCCTTGTTGGTCTGAAGATCAGCATTAATCTGATCTAGATTCATAGCCTAAGAAATGTGGCTTTAAGATGGATTTACCAAGGCTCCCTGAGGAGTCTATGAAGCTGGACCTGATCAGCAAGGCCTGGAAGATGGGCCTTTGGTCAAGTCCCCACCTGTGAGACAGAACAAGATTGTGATTAGTCTAAGGTCTATGGACATGGAGCACAGGGCTCTTCCTCTGTAGTTTCAGAGCACAAACCAGTATTGACCAAGAGTGCACATGTGCTTCCCAAATATGAAATATGTTTCCCAAGGAAGTTACTCGTTCACACCATTACTAGTACTGTGACAGAAAAGGGACTGGAAAATGCTCTTCTAATCTCCATGTATTATATGAGCATCAACAACCATTGCAAGCACTTGCTATGTCCCAAGCACTATACTTGGTATTTGGACAAATGAAACACAGCAGAGCAGTGTAGACAGCAAGCCTTCTAGGGCCTAAAGATTGACAAACAGGTTCTGGGAATCGGCTTGCTTCAGAAGTATAGAATTTTCTTCATCAATATTAAGTTCATCAGTAGTTCTATGAGAATAAAATCTTCCTTTACTAGAAGGCAGGAAACAATGAGAAATTTCCTTTTCCTTCCATAACAACCCTTCTCACCATACTGGTCAGCAGACTGCTATCCCTCTCAAAGGTTCTGAAACTTTTTTTTAAATCATGAAGCTCATATCATGGTGGTCTGATGAGGCCAAGGCATCCTTTGGCTAATGGACACCTTCTCAGAATCACGTTTTTATATTGAGAAAATACATAAAACTACAAAGGAAAAAAGATTACATTGAGAACCAGTCATCAACTTTTTTAAGGCCACAGATAGCAGGGCAAGAGCCTCTGCCTGGACTGCTTTCCCATTTTCCCGCTGCTGCCAGGGGAAAACCGTCAGCTGCTCATTCACACTAATCACTCTGAGTGAGCTCTAGGGTCTCAGGTAGAGAGGGAGCTGGTAAGTGGAAGACTGAGCAAGTCTCACTCCTTTTCATTTTACTTTCAAATGAATGTGGGAGACCATGAATCATGTCTAGTCCCAAGGACATGAAAATTAAAAACTTCTCGTCCCAGTATCATTGGACCCTTGGGACCAGGCTTGTTTTCTTAAAAGAAGAAGCCTAAGAAGATCATTTCTTGGGGTGGCTAGGTAGAGCACCGGCCCTGGCGTCAGGAGTACCTGAGTTCAAATTCGACCTCAGACACTTAACACAAAAATTACCCTGTGACCTTGGGCAAGTCACTTAACCCCAACTGCCCTCCAAAAAACAAAAAAAAAAAAGAAGATCATTTCTCTTATAAGACAAAGAAGATATGTCATAAGGGAGCAGAAGCTACGGTACAATGGGATCTCCTACCTAAGGGAAAGGGTCAAATAGTAATATCAATGCATACCTGCCTCCAAATGCAGCAGAATTATAATTTTCCTGGCTTACTCATCAGCAACAGGAACATTTGGGGAAAGGAAGAAAAAGAAAAGCCTATTTGAGGAGCAAGCTTTGGGGATGGATCTCTGCAGACCAGATGGAGAGAAGACTTTGGATTCTTGATGCATGAGCTTCTTGAAAAGGTAGCCATCCAGCATGGGCTCTACCTGTCCTGGATGGGCTTTGGGGGAGAAGGAGAGGCCAGAGGAAAGACAAGAGAAGGGGCAGGAACCGAGAAAAGTGAGACCCAGAGAGGGTGAGATTCCAAGAGTTGGATTTGAGTGGAGTTGTGTGCAGAGAGAAATAGAAGCTGAACTGGGGGCTATAGATTGGATTTAAGGAGGTTTGGCTGCATGGGCTGCCACCTCCACCTTCCAGGACCCTGAGGAAAGGTGAGGCTGGCTCAACTATTTATTGCCAGGAGATCTAGAAAAGACTTTCAATTCCCCTCCTGAGTCCTTTTGTAATCTCCCTTCCCCCCTCTCCTCCTCTGCCCCACTGAGCAAAGATTCACTCCAAGGTTTCTCTGTTCTTTATTTCACTTCATAATTTCTGATTTAATTAATAATTTAAAGTCAGCTCACCCTACATAAAAATGTGATCGATCCTAACTGTCCCTGGATGTGATTCATCATTGTCAGAGAGAAAGGAGTTGGTGAATAGCTTGTGGTAGACAGAGATAACGAAGAACCAAAGGTTCAAGTCTTGGTACATGATGCCACACTTTCTCCTGGCTGGGGGCCTGAGTCAAATGGGAACGAATCTCAATGAACTTGGATTTATGGATGATTCTAAGAGCTGGGAAAGATTAAAAATCTTCAGTCCAGACCATTAAACCTAGAGGAGGACTGAGCCATTAGTGAGCACGTTTAAATGAGGGAGAGAAGCTTCATAAATAAGACACAATTAACAAAGAGAAAATAGCAAACAATTGGCAGGTGGGAATGTTTCTACTCCCACCACCACCGTTGCCTTCTCTCCACTAGTTCAAAGGACTCCATGTGCTCCTGAATGACTGGTGGATGTAAGGAATGTGGTGACTGCCCCCTAGCCAGGTAGGGGAGGGGCTAGGAAAAAGTGACTCCACCCACATTCTAATGGGAGGGGTAGCTAAAGATGGAGGACTGTCCTGTGTCACTAACCACTTCTAGCTGCCACATACCGTTGGACCGACTCTGTGCTGCCAGGCTCACCTTGACAGGGGACTTCTGAGAATTAGGCAGCAGCTCTAAGCCTGGGATGCAACCCTGACTCTCAGGGCTGACCTCAGATACCTTCTGACTTAGGATGCCTTCTTTACTGCCCCTGCCCCCATGACTCAGAGCCCTTTCCCTTCTCTTTTTCACTTGTTTTATTGATTCCTTTTGTTCAAGTTTATAGTATGTTCATACGATCAGGTGCCTACTGCTTTTCCACATAAATCCTTTGGACCACCCCAACCTCCCTTGATTGTAGAGCCTATGGAAGAGCAAAGTAACTCAGCCCCTCCCAAATATGGCAGCACTGGGCAAGCTCTTCTCCTCCCTGGTCTTCCTTAGGGATCTCTTTAATAAAATGCAGGGATGGGACAAGATTGACTCTTAGGCCCTTGCATTCTTTTCCTGCTCTTCAGGCCCTCCCATGTATTCAGTGATGCTGTGATGAGAAGAAGCAAAGCATACCCCCTGGTTTTGTGAAGAGGGCTGTTGCACATGGCCATGGGGGGCCCATCCCTGCCCTGACTCCACCATCTCTGTTCTTTTCTTTGGTGGCCTGTGCTCAAGGCAGTTGGTTTTGCTCTCTCCCCAAGCAATGCTGTCTCTGATGGCAGAAATCATGAGACTCTCTATCTTCTCATAACAGTAACTGCTCAAAGTCTGGACTCTCCTGCCCATTAAAGAAATTTAGAGTTCCTCATACAGTTTATTCTTAACATGAAGGCTGGCAGGTCTCCATATAGGATTGGCTCTGCTGGCTTAATGCTGGCTTAATGGTGAAGAGCTGGTGTCACTCCAAAGGAGAATGGGGTGAAAGTGAATCTCAAGGTTAGGCAAACAGGAATCAGAGCCCTTGTGGAAACACTGGTGCTGGAATCCAGTCAGCCTTCCAGATCTGAGAAAACAAGGGAGATTTCCACGTGTCATATTGGAATCAAAAGTGCTAACATTACACCGTTCAGTGTTTCCTAAATTCATTTGGTCTGAATACTCTGGGTAACACTCTTACTCATCTTACTCACTCTTACATACATGCCTGTCTAAGCAGACTCAATCAGGACACTACCCAACCAACTGAGCATCATCGTTTGGAAAGTAGACTTTTTTATGCAGGCAGAATTTTTTCCTATGTAGATGCCTAGAATGAGTCTTTGCATGGCCATAGATCTACCTGAGGAAGCTCTCTGTCAGGAGAACAGATGGCTTTGGTGCCATCCATATTGTGAATCAGCCCTTGTATTTATTGGGAGCACTGGCTAAATGGGGTGATGCTTTTGGCCAGTTGTACCAAACTCAAATAAGAACAGATCTCTGCCAGCCAGGTATTAACTTAGAAAACCACAAATTAACATCACTGATGTTAATATGCTAAATTATTAAACATTTCTCAGTGATGTTTTAATCCATTTTGGGGCCAAGGGAGTTTTGCCTGCCAGCAGCCTAAAGTTTAACATCTTTACTTTAGACCAAGCTGATCTCATGCTCCAGTGCCCATACTATTAATGCCAATATTCTCCCCAGGATAGTTGTAAATCATAGAACATAATAGTTTCTGCAAAATCAAAGGGCAATAGAAAATGCAGGCTTGGAGCTGAGGAACCTGTAGCCAAACTAGGCCTCTTCACAAGTAAAATTGATGGACTGCTCATGTAGCCTGATTAGAGGTGGGGGCAACCTAACTATTGTACCAGAATCCATGAACTGTTTTAGTCCCTGGAAGAAGGCCTCTGTGCCTTGGGTAAAGCTTCTCTGGAAGACCCCTAGGATGGCAAACACAAGAGGGGAGAGTAACATCTTGGAGATCTGGACAAGTTGGGTGGGGCAAGTAGGGGCCTACATTCACCTCATGCATGACAGCACAGCTGTAATGGTAATGAAATTTACAGATCCCTTTGTATTGAAAAGCCAAGAGGTACTTAGCACCTAATTCAAATTAAGCCTCTGTTAAAGAAACAGAAGGTATGAACTCCTGTCTCCTGTTGCTGACATAACAGGAAGGGCCTGAAAAGGGAGGAGCAATACAGCATATAAGGAAAACCCCAGAGAGGTAGAGTCAAAGCTCCTTGGAATAAGCTTCATGGAGGCAGAAGCCACTGCTGCCAAGGAGGCTGAAGAGCAAAGGCCCAGGCTGGAGAGAATGATTTTTGGGAACCTGGATGAAGAGATTTTGATTCTGGAAACCAGCTGGAGCTTCTCCTGGGAGCTACCAAAGACTGAAGAAGCATGACTGTGATACTGGTACTTTGTATGAACTTGTTTGTGGCTTTGTTAAGCATTGAATCACCAGAAACAAAGACTGTGAAGGAGTTAAGGTGCACTGGATACTGTGAGCTTCAGCATGGAATAGTAACTGAACAGAGAGCTGGGCAAGGAGTTGGGAGCTGTCTGCCTTTGAACCCAGGTGACAGTAGGTGAATGCAGGTAGGAGCTGGGACCATGGAAGGGGATCCAGCGAATCTGAGAGACCACCCTAAATCAAGCTGAAAGAAGACTTTACTCGGATACTGTGTACTGACTGAGAAGATTGTAACTTATTTGTGACTGAGGGGTGGGTGGCCCATGTATTTTATACTACCCCTTAAGAGAGTGCTGAGTAGTGACTGATATTGTAACTTGATGTGCCCCATGAGTGAAGAATTTTGGCCATTCTACATGCTTGAATGATTGAGTTACTAAATGACTGACTGACAAAAATGATTATACTTTGTCAAAACTGTGTGACCACGGTGGTGAAAACTATGTGGCCGTTTTCTGTGGTAAGTTGTTGTGAATGCTGTGTTTTGATTTTCCGTGATAAGTTTTAACATTCTGAATGCTGTACCTTGATTTTCTGCGAATATTTTGCTCTGATTTGTTATTGAATAAACAAAGCATTCACTATACTGTGTAATCAGAACCTTGAAAAGCTGTTCACAGCAGCATTCTTCTGGAAAGCTTCTCATGCTTGGCTTTACACCAGCTCTCCAGAATGATTTGGGGAATGACAGTACAGTAGAAAAAGAAAGTTGGGGCAGCTAGGTGGCGCAGTGAATAGAGCACTGGCCCTGGAGTCAGGAGTGCCTGAGTTCAAATCCAGCCTCAGACACGTAACACAAAAAACTAGCCGTGTGACCTTGGGCAAGTCACTTAACCCCAACTGCCCTCCAAAAAAAAAAAAGAAAGAAAGAAAAAGAAAGTTGCCAACGTCTAATTCTAGCCTCCATGGAGTCTCTTGCTAGGTAGCTAATAGGTGTGAAATTTTCTCAGCCTAGAGAAATATGTTCTGTATCTACTATTTCCTCATATATACTTTCTGATCACTAAGTCTAAGTTCCTTAAAAGGAACCCACAGGTAACCTCTGTGAGTGATGAATTGCCAGCAGAAACTTCTGCATTTCCACAAGCAAATCTCTGTCACTCAGCCATTTGCTCCACAGCTCTTGTCAACACTGATGGTTGTGTTTGTGCTGGTGTCACCAACAAAGGGCTGTTTGGTTCCATTCTTGAACCCTAGCTCTTTCACAAGCTACAAAACTGCTATCAATTATACTCAACAAAGCAAGCCAATGATACCTGCCTATGTAATCTCCATTCATCTCCAAGTCTGAGACCATTAAAGATTATTCTTTGGTTTCATTTCTGGTGATGATAATCTGGGTCTTTATTCCCACTCCAAGTGCCTCTGTGGCTCTAAACTAGTGGTTCTCAACCTGTGGGTCATGACCCCTTTGGGGGTCAAATGACCCTTTCACAAGGGTCACAGGGGTCACCTAAGACCATTGGAAAACACATATTTCTGTTGATCTTAGGAATCGAGACACCGCTTCTCTATTCATCTCCAGGCAGGTCCGCCCACATGCAAATACACCCACATATGAGTATTAAAGGGTCACAACATTAGGAAGGTTGAGAACCACTGCACTAAATTTCCTCAATTTTTCCTTTAAGAGATCATGAGTTCCTTAAAAGTGGGAACTATAATATCTTCTTTTAATCTTTCCAGGTTAAACAGAAAGCCATGACTGGCACATAGAAGATGCTAAAGAAATGTTTAGTGATACTGAGTCTTCATCTTCCTTCAGATCTCACAATATTTTGGAGTTCTGAGCTGATCAGCACCTCCTTTTCAAAAGCTCCTGGAATACTGCATTCTCTGGGCTGAAAGGCACTTCCTAAGCCAGCTAGTGCAGCCCAAATACCAAGAATCCTCTCCCCATCAAGATACATAGCACCCGAGAGAGGATTGCTCCACTGTACTTGCCTCCTCTACCTATCTGGACTTTAGAGATAGGACAAGCAACTTGATGTTTGCTGGGAAGGGAAGAATGGAATAGATTCACTCTGGACACTTGTGATACATACAAAGGACAGTGGTGTGGTGTCAACAGACCTACTCAGGGGTGAAAGAGGTCTAGGTTTGGCTCTGCTCTAACACTGACAACCTCTGTGACCTTGGGCATATCTTTGGTCTTCCTTTTTCTCACTAGTTACAATCAAAGGAGTAGATTAGATTACCTCAACAGTCCCTCTCAGTTCTAAACACTAGCTCTGTGACGTATATGTGACTGACACACTAGCTTTGTGACCTATGTGTGATCTTTGACCTATGTGACAAATGACAAGAAGAGTTTAAGTTCAGGGATATCTAACCTGAAGACTAGGTGACCTCCAGCATGGCTGTTCAAATTTGCACAATGTCAGGCTGACAAGCAACCTCTCCATAGGTAGGAAGACACAGACTTTTCTCCACAAAAGAAAAATACAAGAAAGTGTCTACCCAGCATGCTCTGGCCAAACGTCTGATGGCTCTCAGAGGTGAAGCTCCTGATTTCCATAGGGTTTATGATGATGGGCTTCACATTTGTCCTCCAGGTCTAGAATACTTTTTTATTAAAGCAAAGAAACTTATTTAACTAAGTTGAGAGCAAAATAGAAATCAGATAAAGTACATATATGAAAATACATACCAGCCAATACAGATTGTTAAGGTGAATTACCTTGCTCTGAATGGGAGAGAGACCGGGACAGACAGACTGATACCGTCCTAAAGAGGAAATTCCCCAAAGTCTCTATTGTAGCAAGCTGAGAAGAACATTGTCAAAGTTCTACATTGTGTCTTTATCCCAGAGGTTTTTTTTTTTCCTCTCTTCAGGAACCTGAAGAGGAGTTGGCATTGTCCGTCTTCTTTCTCAGAGTTGGAAGACAGAAAGCCCAAAGAGACTGAAGATGTTAAGATCTGTTGTCTCCTACTCTCACCAGTCCAGCCCCTTCCCTCACACAGGCAAAGGGCAGTAATCTCCACCAATGAAGAAAAAGTCTGATGCCAACGGGCTTTAGGGATCAGGTTTCCAATGGGCCAAAACTCTTTGCAGTCCCTTGTAATAATCAGTTGTGGCAAGGCTAAAACCTGTAACCCACTGAATTTTTAAACTCACACTGAATCAGCCAGCAAGGAGACCGCTCATTTTGGCAATACTGGGTAATTTTTTTTAAAGGATGAAGCTTGAATTTTAGTCTCTCCTCAGCTTTGTGATCTGGAGCAATTCACCAACCCACTCTGAGCCTCAGTGTACTCATCTCTAAAATAGAGGCACAGGAGCTGCCTAATCCCTTTCAGGAAGACATAAGAAACACCTAGCTCAATAAGAGGAATCAGACCCAGAGAATTACTTTCCTCAGTCCACAGCAAGTTCATATCAAAAGAAATAAGACTTTGTGAATTTTAAAACACTAATGCACCTCTGCGGACAACCAGCTTCTTGGTTCTCTTCATCCAATGTCTTTATCAGGGCTACCTGTTTACATGGGTCACACAATCAAATAAGTTAACTTGGGTTATGGTTAGAAATTAACCTAATGGACAGTAACCCAACCATGCCGATGTAAAAGCATGACTAGTTATACTCTGAGCTCAGTTCTGTGATTCTGCAGTTTTTAGGGAGACTAAGAAAGCATTGAAGGTCCTGTGTCATACCTTATCCCACAGTGACATCTAGTGTCTGAGTACAGGTTTCAGCATTTGGAGATTGCTTATAACACACCTACTATGGGCAGAGGGCTGGGCTGGTACTGAATAGATAAAAAACTGAATAAGACACATTCCTTGCATTCGTGGAAGCCCAAGGCAAAAAGGTAGGTGAGATGCCAATGCGGGTAACAATAATATACTGTGTTACCTGATTGGAATGATGTATAAGGGGCTATTTGAGGTTTCAAAGACGATTGGCCTTGAAACCAGTTGCAACACCAGAGGTAATATTTGAGGTGAAACCAGATTCTCTGCCATTCAGATCAGCAGAGAGTAGAACAGTGAGTAAAGCCCTTTATACGCTGGGCCCTTCTTGCCTTCCCAATCATCAATACCTTTTTACTGACTGAGCCTGGAATGTTGGCCCTGCTCACCTCTGTCTCCTGGCTTTCTCCAAGACTCAGCTTAAATCCTACTTCTTCCATGAGGCTTTCCCCAGCCTACACCCTTCCCGTCCCCAAAGCCTTTACTCTGAGAGGGCCTTCCATTTACAGATACCGGTATTTACATGGTTGTTGGCAAGTTTTTTCATTAGACTAAGAGCTCTTGAAGTCAAGGAACACATTTTTGCCTTTTATATTCCTTCTACTTAGTACATTGTCTATCACATAGTAAGTACTTAATATATATTAGCTAATGATGTTAACAGATTGATTTTGCTTGCTTTTTTCAACAGGATTATTAGGCTTGTGAGTTGGGATAATAATGCTGTAAAAATGACTTCCTTGAATTTTGTAAGAAACTTTTCTGTAATCTACTAGGCTGAGTTTGTTGGCAAGATAGAGAGATTCAAGCTAGATGGAAGTACATTTGAGTTGATAGAGGGACTGGTTAAATAGCCAGAGTCCTTAATGGGTCAATGTCAGAGGGAATGGGTCAATGTCAATGAAGGGAAGTCTATAGGAAAGCATCCCAAGTATACTTGGGACTCTGGTCCTCTTTGTGTTTCTCAGTGCCTTGAATAAAGACATAAACAGCCATCAGAAAATCTAAACAGATCAGAAAAGTAAGATGAATCAAGATGAAATTCAATATGAATGAAACCAAAAGTCAGCCCCAACAAAACCAAATGAAACAAAAAACTTCCACTAGCCCCAGATGAAGGAGGTTTGGCTCCACGGCAGTTACTCTTTAAAAAAAAAAGAAAAACCAAGAAATCTGGGGTTCTAGCTCAATGACACAGTAACCAAAGAGTCAACGCTATTTGGGGCTGCCTTATGGGATATATGGAAGTTCCAATAGACTTGTCCATGGTCAAGGCGCATTGAGAGTGCTGTGATCAGTTCTAGATGTAACTTAGCTTAAAATAAAAAGTCAGACAAGTTCTATCCCTTTCATCCACAGCTTTGAGAGCCACCTTATCCCACAGTGACATCTAGTGGCCAAGACACAGGTTGAAGGTATCTTTGCAGAGTGCATGTGCCCATAGAATAGGAATCAGTCAGTGTTCAATGTGAGGTGTATGTGTTCAATGTTGTGTATTATGCCTCTCTTCAAACTTGAATCAGCCCAGCACTAGGCCCCAGGCTACCTCTCCACCTTCTCCCCAGAAGCCTTCTTCTCGTACTTGAATTGGACGTCCAAGAGGTGTCTTAAACTCAGTATGCCCAAAACACTGCTCAGATTTTCCCCAAACCCTCTCTCCTTCTTACCTTTCCTATTGCTGTGAATGGTGACACCATTTTCCTAGTCCATCAGGCTTATGACCTAGTCATCCTCAACCCCTCACTATCTCTCACCCCCCATATCCAGTCTAGTCAGACTGTCCACTACCTCTGCAGCATCTCACAGACATGCTCCCTTCTCACCTCTGATACTGCCTTCACTCTGGTGCAGGCCCCCAGCACCTCACACCTGCACTAATGTATAGCCTGTTGGTCTATTTCACCTAACGGTGAGTCAGCTGACTCAAGCCTCTTCCTACTGCAGTTCATTTTCCATTGAGACACCAAAGTGATTTTCCTAAAGCACAGGTCCAACCATGTCAACCTCTGCCTGCCTGTTCTGAGCCCTGGAGGCTCCCTATTGCCTCCAGGAGCAAATACAAGATCCTGTGTGTGGGATTCAAAGTTTTCAAAACCTAGCTTCCCCTTACCTTCCCAATCTTCTCATTTCTTACTCCCCAGCATGTATTCTTTGATCCAGTGACTGACCTCCTTGTTCCCAAACAATATACTCTGTCTCTCAGCTCCCAGCGTTTTCTCTGTCTATCCCCCATGCCTAAAATACACCCCTTCTCATCTCCCTTCTCATCCCACCTACTACCCTCCCTGGCTTCCTTAAATTTCCAACTAAATTCCCCTCTTCTATAAGAAGCCTTTCCTAATCCCTCTTAGTTGAGAGGGAAGGTGCTAGAATTAGTTCCTATTTGTGCTGAACATAGTTTGTGCAATGTGTTGGCTTGTTGTCTTCCCCACTAGATTGTCTGTTCCTTGAGGGCATGGACTGTCTTTTGACTTTTTCTTTTTTGTATGCCCAGTGCTTACTTCAATATCTGTGCACAGAACTGACTAGGCTTATTGCTCTCTAGTACCATCTATAGCCTGAAAGAGCAGGACACTTCTCTAAAGAAAGCAGAATTCTGTTGAGTAAAGAGGAGCCTGGGTTTGTCAGCACTGCCTGAAGAGTCATCCTGAGAAGCTTTGTCATTCTGTGGTTTAAGGAAAATGTTTAACACTAAATGCAATGCTGACTTTATTTTTCTTTGCAAAAAGAGCACAGGAATTTCCCAGTGCCCTATTTAGGATGACTATGATTGAAAAGAGCTTGTCACTACTTCTAGGGCTTGAAAGCAGAAGATGAACAGCTTTTCCAAGGAGGAGAGTTGTGACTAACATAAGTGGACAGCTAGTAGAGAAGTGGCTTTATGTGGCTCTGATTATTTCTACAGGAACCAAGGATACCAAGGCTTGCAAACCGGACTTTGCATGAACTTGGCATGTGGATTTCCTCCCCATTCATGGGCCTCCCTGTTAGGTTCCTATAGCTGTGTGCCCACATTATATGCATTGGTAGGAAAATATGAGAATATTGGTGGGAGAATGTGTATGCTTATTTTTTTAATTATTCCTGCTTTTGTCTTCTATTGAGTAAAAAATTATGAGTATTCCTCCCTTCATCTCCTATTGATTAAATATCATGATGATTATTGCTTTTGCCTTATAATTTAGTAAATAATTTATGTTGAATGGTCTCTTGGTCATTGATTTCATGTAAGTGGGGGAGGAGTTGTTGAAATCTATAGTGGTGAAGAGTAGGAGTATCTCACACACACACACACACACACACACACACTGAAGCCCCAAGAGAATAGTCAGTTATAAGCATGTGGTCCTGACCATGTCCATGTCCCTAACCATGACCCTGACCATGACCCTGACCATGACCACCATCTGCATAATGCCCCAGGCTTTAGAAGTACTGGTTATACTGAGTCAGCCTAGACAGAGTGAACAGCAGGAAGATGGAGATGCCACACTCAACACTATGCTCACAAACTGCACTATGCTTAAGTGTGAGTTCATGGGCATACCAATACCAAATTACACATTGCAGATAAAATGAAACAAGTCAAGCAGCCCCACCTTTAAGGTGTTGGCAATCTATTTGGAGAAGATAACATATAAAATCTAGGTTTATAAAAATATATCCAAATTACATTCAAGATTGTTTGTAGCAGAAGGCACTTACAGCTCGGGAATGAAGATTCATGTACAAGGTAGCACTTGAGCTGAACCTTGAGTGAAATGAGGTATTCTGAGAGGTGGAGGTGAGGAGGCCACACATTCAGGTATGAGAAACAACTTGGTACAAAGACACAGAGGCAAAAGATGGAGTAGAACATATGAAGAGCTGCAAGGAGGGTGGTTTGGCTTGGCTATAGTATCCAATAAGGGAAGTAATGTGTGATAATGTTGGAAATATAGGCTGGAGTCAAGTTGTTAAGGGTTTTAAATACCAAATAGTGACATTTATATTTGATCCTTGAGGAAATAGCAAGAGTATACTGACGTGGCGAGACCTATATTTTAGGAAAACACTTTGGCCACTGTGTCAAGGAATGATTGGGGAAGAGGGGAGGGAAGGAAGGAATACTTAAACCAGGGATACAATTAGGAGCCTATTGCAATAGTCCAGGTAGGATTGGGGGGGGGGGAGCAGTGTCTAGCCAAGATGGTGGAGAAAAGGCAGGAACTCTCCCCAAAGGCTCTCTGAACAACTTTACATAATGCCTCAAAACAAATTCCGTAGTGGCGGGACCCATGAAAGGATGGGTTGAAACAATTTTCCAACCTAAGACCACTTAGAACAGTGTTTCTCAAACTTCCTAATGCTGTGACCCTTTAACACAGTTCCTCATGTTATGGTGACCCCCCCCAACCATAAAATGATTTTCGTTGCTACTTCATCACTGTAATTTTGCTACTGTTATGAATCGATCTGATATGCAGGATGTATTTTCATTGTTACAAAATGAACCCAATCCACAGGTTGAGAACCGCTGACTTAAAGGGTTGACAGGAAAGATCTGTTGCACCAGGGTGAGAAGGGAGTGTGGTCCAGTAAATGAGCAAATGTTAATTGTTTTGCACACGTAACTGGGGAAAATGAAATATTAAATTCAAAAATAATCCAGGTGGTGACATAAACCTCATTTACACTAGCAGTCATGTGAATGAAGAAAAGGGACAGATACATAAAATGTTATAGAATTTGAAACAACAAAATTTAATGACCCTTTGGAAATGTGGGGTGACAATGAGGAGCTGAAGATGACACTGAGGTTGAGAACCTTGATGACTAGAAGAATGAAAGGAATGGAGAAGTTTGGGGGAAGGGGCGGTTTCTGGGAAAATAGAATAAATTCTATTTTTGGATATGTTAAGTTTACAGTATCTATGTGACATCCTTTGGGACACAGGCAAAAGCCAATTAGTGATAGAAGATAGGAGTTCAGGAGAGAGCCTGAAGATGGATAGACAGAACTAGTAGTGATCGACATCGAGATGATAACTAAACTCATGTAAGCTGATAAAGTTATCAAGAGAGATTGTAGAAAAACAGAGTCAGCCTTCAGGTACACCCAGTTTTGAGGGGATATCGATGATGGTCCAGCAAAGAGAACTGAGAAAAAAGAGTCACACATGTAGGAAAACTAGGAAAGATCTTGGTAACTAAAACCCAGAGAGGAAAGAACATCCAAGAAGACAAATCAACAGTGTCAAATGCTGCAGAGAAGTCAAAATGAAAGGCCAAAAAAAAGTCTTTAAGATTTAGCAAGAAATGTCTCCAAATGGACAAACAGACCACCCATTATCCAAAGTCACATGCAACTTCATTCTACCATGGAGAAATAATTTAAAAGCTCAGCTTGAATGCTTGAAGTTGGTGGTGGGAAAAGAGAAAGGCTGTTCTGTTTCTCACCCCTGGCTATGGTCAAATTAGGTTTGCCATCATACCACTCCATGATCCCAAGCCACAGCTGTTTAGCAATTACTAGCTAACTCAAATTAATCAATTACCACAGTGAACAGTGCCTGAAGGAAATATGAAAGTCACTTTGCAAAGCCTGAGATGAATCTTTCTCTTGGATTTTCTGAGTAGAAATACAAAAAGTGAAGGAGGGAAAGTTTGGGAAAGCGGATTTTACAGTTCTGATCTTCATTAAAAATTATCTTCCAAGTGTCTCAAAGAAAAGTATGTAAACTTCTGAGCTATAATCCAAAATAATGCAGCATCCACTGTTGGGCTATTCTCACAAATGGACACTTACAGGTACAGATTTGGACCCTAGATGGATAGCTGCTATTTATTTCACATAGGGTTCCAGGAGTCACCCAGAGGGGTTAGGGTTTCTAGTACTGTTGTAAGCCTCCACCAATGTGCTCCCCATCGATTATCAGCTAGTAAGACTCATTTCACTTTTACAAAAGGTATTTACTGCAAGAAGGTGCGACAAAAAATTCCTCCTAAGGACAGAATATGTTCTCCCCCTGCACACGCAAAATCCATGGTGAGAATAAGCTCAAAATTAGTGCAGGATGGTAGTAAGCACACATGTTAAGAATACTTGCTGCTAAAGGGGAAACTCACAAACACTAGTTGCTGATCATAGTTTTTTCCTTTTATGGAGTTGTCATAAAATTCTCCTTAAGTGTGAGTCTTCTGGGCTTTCCGGACTGGTGCCTGGACTTGTCTACCTGAAAGTGCTGATTGCCAATAAAAGGACCAGGAGCCATAGGAAACAAGAGCTGAACAGACTCTGCCGCAGAATCTAGTCAATAATGATGGGATCTCCTGAACTTCCTTGGGGCAAGAGAGGGAATGAGAGTGAAATGTTCTTTCTCCCCCACTCCCTTGATATAGTTAGTTCCCAGTGATTTGACTCCCAGTCCTCCATCACTATTCATTTCCAAATTGGCTTATTATTTTATACATAAGTCCAGAGATGTGTTTAAGTCTTTCAGTCAATAACAAGATATTTGCTATGTGGTAACATCTATGTTTATCCAGCAATGAAAGCCTTTAATTAGCACATTTAAAAAATAATTTTATTCTCTATTAACTTAGATAATATAGTACTTAAGATCAGGCTAAATCCAATGGCCTCAAATGAAGGTGATACTAATAAAGACAAATATATGATAGATTTCTGACTGGCTATAGATTTTTGAGTGGCAAATCCGCATTCAGTTCCAAAATTACATTAAAAAAACATGTAGATTTATCCAAATATGTAAGAAAATGCCATGGTCAAAGTTGGCCTTTCACTTCGGCAGATATTAGGTGCTGTTCTGCATACTAAAGAATGCAAAAAATATCAAGGAAACACAGACACATGTTCCCATGTACAACCTGCAAAAGAGTCTGCAATTGCAAATATACCTGAATCCACCAATGGGCCATGTGTAGTTAAAAGATCTCATATGCTCTCCCTCAATGATAACAAGGAAAGCTCTTGTCTCTGTCCTTACCTACTCAAGAAGTCACAGATCCGTTAATGCATTGTTAGTGGAGTCATGAAGTGGTCTAACCATTGTGGAGAACAATTCGGAACTATGACCAAAAGGCTATCAAACTGCGTACTCTTTGACCTAGCAAGACCATTCCTAAGTCAATATCCTAAAGATATCAAAGGAAAAGTAAAAAGATGTACAAAAATACTTATAGCAGGTTTTTTTCATGGTAGAAAAGAATGGGAAATTGAGGGGATGCCCATCCATTGGGGAATGGCTGAACAAGTTGTAGTCTATGATTGTGATGGAATACTATTGTGCTATAAGAGATGATGAGCTGCCAGATTTCAGGGAAAAAAATCTAGGAAGATTCATATGAACCAATACAAAGTGAAATGAGCAGAACCAAGAGAACACCGTACACACAGCAACAGCAATAACCGATGAAGATCAGCTGTGAATGGCTTAGCTGTTCTCAAGAGTACAAAGATCCAAGACAGTTCCAAAGGACTCATGATAATAATTTATAAAAAGAAAAGAGAAGTCACAGAAAGCCTGGGAAAATCAACAACTAGAAACTAATGAGCTAATATCCGAACAGGTAAAACTGCCTAACAAAGGTAAATGTACAGAGGAGGCTAAAAATAAAGTTAATATTTTGGGACCAAAAATAGACATCAGTAATGACATCATAATTAAAGCTGAAACAATCAAAAATGAAGCATTTAAAAAGGAAATTGATAACAATACTTCAAATCATAAAGCATCAACTAGTAATTCCATCGATCCACAATTAGCCAAATTTCAGAATGAGTAGATTAACTTTTAACAATTGTAAAAGTAGGGGCGGCTAGGTGGTGCAGTGAATAGAGCATTGGCCCTGGAGTCAGGAGTACCTGAGTTCAAATCTGGCCTCAGACACTTAACACAAAAAACTTAGCCGTGTGACCTTGGGCAAGTCACTTAACCCCAACTGCCCTCCAAAAAAGCAAAAAAAAAAAAAAAAAACAATTGTAAAAGTAGACTGAATTTCCAGACCACTTATTAAATTTTGTCAGAAGGTACAGATTTTAAATATAATGTAGATGAGTTGATGTTAAGTCTGATAATTTAAACCATGCAGAGAAAACAACCCAATTGTAAAAACCAGTTAGAGCAAATCACCTCCATACTTATAGGGAGGTAACCAATGAAGCCTCCCCAAAATGCCAAATGCTTAAAGGAAAGTAATCAATGAAACCTCCCAAATAAGCCAGTTCTATAGCAGTTGGAGGAGTTTGCTTTTCCCTGGATTGGATAATGTGAACATTTTATGAAAACTTTTGTAAAGTTAATAGAAATTTACTGTGTGAATGCTTGATACATGAACTCATATGTGAGCTTGGCTTTGGGGAAGTGCTTTCTCCAGTTTAAAACGGCCTCAATTTAGCCTGTAACTGTATCTGGAGCCATCTCCAATCATCCTGATCTATATCTTGCCACTAGATGACTCCAGAGGGGAGAATGAAGCTGGTGACTTTGCACAGCCCTGCCTCATTTAAATGCAATTCACTTGCAAGTCATGACATCATCTTCCTGATGTTGTGGTCCTTTTCAAGATTTAAAACTGCCTGTGCAATTAAACAGCACAATACAGAGAGAGAAAGAAAAGAGGGGGGAGGGGGGAAGAAGGAATCTCTCTCTCCAATCCCTGCAGATATTCTGCATGTCAAAGAGCAAGCCCCCACCACCTTCTTTCTAAAAGCTAGCCCCAGTCCCCTACCTTGTCCAACTCCGTCTCCCTCCAAACCCAAATATTGCAGGAATACTTTTTTTTAAGTGTTCTGACTCAGTGCCACCCCTTCTACAGTTATGCATACTTTAAAATGTAATCATGACACTCCTGCTGGCTCAAGAACCCGTCTGGTAATCCATTTGCTCCAGTTGAGATATGGGGTCAATTAAAGTGCTATGAGAATACAGCTCTGGAACCAGGTGGCATTAAATACTGGATCGGGAAGAAGACCAATCCAGAGGGATGTTTTATAACCACTGTTTTAAGTATATCACAAAAATATAATTCTGTCCTGAAGGAGTAGCAGTCATCTATAACTAGTTTTTAAGGAAAGGTAATAGGAATCTGTCCTTGAACTGGAGGAGACCTGTTTGCTGGGTAACCTGTTTCCCATAGATAAGATGTATGCCTCTGTCCTGTCTAAAAGACTCATCGATTGGCATACGAGAAATGAAAGGGTGCGAATCAAAAAGCCTTTTTGTCTACTGACAGCTGCAGTGAGTGTAATTTCTTACTGCAGTCCATACTGGATGGAGCCAAATAGAAAAGGGAAATGTTTGAGGGGACCTGGCTTAAAGTACTGGCCTCATTCAGCCCAGTGTTACATAAAACAATGTGACTGGTGCTAAAATGGGCCATTTTGCATGAAGCAGCAGTTAGCAATAGAGACAAACTCTAGCAGGATGATGAGATTTCTAGACCCCCTAGAGGTGGCCTCCAAGTATTAGCTTCCATGCAGAGATAAGGCGGAGCTGCCCTCTTAGCCCTATGATTTTTAACTTAACATCAGAAGCAAAAATATGTGCCCTGATAATGACGGAGCTAAGGTATAATTTGTACAATGTGAAAATGAGTATCTTTAGTGTAAGCACACTCAGGCCGCTAGGAGGCACCATAGTGCATAGAGCAGTAGGCTGGGAAGCAGGAAGACTCATCTTCCATGAGTTCAGATGTGGCCTCAGACACTTACTAGCTGTGTGTTCCTAAGCAAGTCACTTAACCCTTATTTGCCTCGGTTCCTCATTTGTAAAATGAGCTGGAGAAGGAAATGGCAAACCACTCCAGTGTCTTTGCCAAGAAATGAGCCCCCAAATGGGCTCACAGGGAATCAGACATGACTGCAGCAACTGAACGACAAATTAAATAGACTATTTGGTCACAGTGACAGACCCCTGGCTCACTGCTAGACAATGCAAGTGAGGTTGCCGTTTGGGCAGAACTACAGTTTAATGGCACCAAATGCACCTCTCTGTCGATTGATAGGCAGAAAAAGATAATGCTTATGCCATTTCAATAGAAAAATCCAAGGATCTCTGGAAAATCTGAGGAAAACACCTGCTCTTACCTTGGAAGCCACACAAGGTTCTACGGCACAAATTCTTCCAAGGATGTGATAATCAACCTGACTCCAGACTGAGACCTCATGGATAAGTCTTATTTGTCTCCTTGGAAGAAAATAGAGGCAGCAAAGCTGTCATCCTACCCCACATTCCATTCCACCTTAAGAATGGTTTTGTCCCCAAGAGCGCCTTCAAACTCTTGGACAGAACAACTTAAAAGATGACAAGAGATAGCTACGCCTCTTCTCAAATAGCCAGTATTGATCCCCTCTCTCTCCCCTTTATAAAAGGGGGGCATGAAATGTGCTACCACTAGTTGTAGCAGAAGGCATCGGCCATGTGGCTCATGGAATGAGGCCAACTAAGTGTCCCACCATTCACTTAGTGATACCTTGAGGAACAGAATCAAATATGACACTCAATCAGAAAATCTGGCTATTTATTTACATGGCTTTGACACTGCAGGAAATAACAAAGTGTAAAATGAGCAGAAGCAAGGAGCAGCAGAGGAGAATTTGGAAATAAAAGTACAGTCATATGGAACATCTTGTCCCAGTTATGGGTAACCTCCTGACAATTGTCTGTTCAATTCAGTCTCAACTGAGTGGAGAGTAAATAGTGGTGTCTTGGCATTATAGCTGAATGACAGTTTGATGGCCTAAGAAAGAGTGGAGAGGAATTTGAAATATGTACGTAGATATCATTTTAAACAGCATTTGGTCTGCAAACTCAATCAGGGTATAATATATTCCATTACCTTGATAGCTACAACCTCAAATTTCTTTAGGAGGGAAGGATCCTTCATCCATTTCCTGGACTGGCAATTCATTCACAGAGCCAGACTGAACTACTTACTGTCCATTGAATGGAGCCAGGGAAATTGGCTCTGGAGACACATGCTGTTGTCCATGAGAGGCATCAAATGAAGTGCTCCTACGCATCCTCTGCCCCTCTGATCCTCAGCTGAGTGGGCTTGTTGCCTGACAGCATGACACTATTTTAAATAGACTTGCTAAAGCTATCCAAGTAGCAGGGAAGAAAAATAGATGCGGGTAAATTCAACAGTTCTAAGATTGGGAGAGGCTTTAAGACCAGATTTGATCTTACACAATAAGAACAGGACCACCACCGTTATAGACATTACCATACCCTTTGAAAATAGATACTCTGCCTTCCAGTCACCCAGGGCTGATGAGAACAAGAAATATCAGATGGTCTGTTAGAGTCTGGATGAGGAAGATAGACTGCAAAGAACTGACAGTGAGAACACTAGGAGGATAGGATCCAGTTAATGACATTTTGTTATCTAAATTCAAGATCAATTAGAAACACATGGAAAGACTTGTAGGCAATAACAGAGTGGAATGAGCAGAAGCAAGAGAACATTATATACAGTAACAGCAATATCATTTGAAGGACAACTGTGAATGACTAAGTTATTTAGAGTATTACAAATTGTGGGGGTGTGTGTGTATGCATGCACGCGCATGTGCCTAATGGTGGCCTTCTCTAGTTCAGCGTGGGAAGGGAGAGGGGAAAAATAAATTAAAAGTACACAACAGAGAACCAAAGAAAACTCGAAGGAAGCACAGAAAATCAAGGCAGCTTTGAAAACAATGTGTAGTGTTTATTACATAGTTGTGTTTTTAAGTAAACTGTGTAAAATGAAGATTCATTATTTCATAGTGAATCTTCTCTTCATATTGTACTGTGTAAATGGAATTTTTGTCTTTTTGTATTTATGTTCAAATGAACAAAAAAGTTTTAAAATCACTTAAAGATTAAGAAGTTGGGGACACAGGATTCTATCAAATGGAGCAGGGACAGGGAACTGGAACATTTAAAAGAAATACTTGGTACTCACAATGAGCTTTTGAGAATACTGTGAGAAGTAACTGTGTCTGGTCATTTATGTGCAGTGTTCAAGTTTCCTTGAGATGTGTTTCAGCATTGTAACGAATAGACACCATGCTTACTCTAGGTCTCATATTGCACTTTTAATATTATCTAGTAGATGGTTATTTCTCCCCAGACAGTGTATATGTGATCAAATTTCCTGTAAGCCTGTCCACTTAAACACTGAGTGAATATATCTGGA
Organism: Pseudocheirus occidentalis; assembly: GCA_028646575.1. Lineage (NCBI taxonomy): Eukaryota > Metazoa > Chordata > Mammalia > Diprotodontia > Pseudocheiridae > Pseudocheirus > Pseudocheirus occidentalis. Next base: position 4,321,871 of record CM053601.1, read on the forward strand.
CCGGAGTAAAGTCAGCCAGATCAGCATCTTCTACCCTCTATCTGCTATCCCCCCCCCAAAAAAAAAACAGCCAAAGATCACATGCCCTTTGGCCTCTGTCATGTCACAGTCATGACCCACAGTGAGGGTGTAGTCTACTACAATCACTTTGGTGACAAACATTTTCCTTTCCCAATACTCAGAAAACCATCCTCTTAGTAACAGAATTTTGCAAGGAATTCACGTCAAGCCATGAGCTGGCTCCTTCATTCTGAAAGCCTAATTGCCCACCCTACTCCAGACCTCCAGAACGTCTCCACGTTTTCTGAATCTTACACAATCACCAGTAGTTGCTCAGTGATCACATGAGCCAGTTCTTTGTAGAGACTGGATTGTAGTTCATGGGAG